>JAQJVK010000007.1:6950157-6984983 GCA_035578135.1 Flexamia atlantica | reverse complement strand
CGTTGTTTTGATTATTTCGATCTATCGCGGTGTAAGTTCACTATCGTCGAACATAGGCGGGATGGATCCAGCGAATCCAGGCCAATGGGAAATTGTACTGATACGTTAGCATGACTTGTTTCTGTTCTACGTCGTTCTCACAAGGAGTCATGTTGTAAATAGTTGTCCAAATGTTTAGGCTAGTCAATTTCGCTCTTGGACGACGATAGTGAACTCCCATAATCAAATGTTGGTCTTTGGTCAAAGGCAATTGATTACGAGAACAAAAAAATCATTTAGCCTACAATCTCCAATCATTACAAAATAAAGAACATCACTAAGAATCTTGAAATGTACTATGGTTTGAAATGTTAAAATACCCGTTCGTGAAAAATATAAATGTTTGTATTGCGAAAGTAGTGGAAAAGTAGCGTCAAATTCCGCTACTCGCTACTCAATAAAGTAGCTCGCTACAGCTACAAGCTACACATTTTAAAAAGTAGCGGCGCTACGGCTTTTGCTACTAATAAAGTAGTTCGCTACTGTAGCGCCGCTACTTGTAGAGCGCTACTCCCCAACACTGGTTACTGATATTGCGACTCACGATTAAATTAAGATCATTTTATATGATCGGATACTTTAAATCGCAACTTATCCCTACATAAAGCGCACTGTGTAATACCCGACGCGATAACGAACATTTTCTTCAGATAAATTCTAGTTTTGAGGTATTTTAATCATTTAACAATTAATTTGTTTCTCTTGCTCAGTATCTGTTACCAACGAAACATTGAATGGTAAAAAAGAAAAGTGTAATCAAAATCAACCAGGGTTCTTTAATCACAGTCAATAGGGAGTTTTTGGAATCCACGGCAAAACAGCACGATAAACGTTAAAGAGTTAAATCAGCTGATATTCTACATTTAGCACAACAATAAAAATTACCGTTTAGCATTTATCATGTTGTTTTACCGTGGATGGTAAAAACTCCATAAAATTTAAAACTTACCAAATTTAGTAGTACAGCTAGATGTCAAAAAATGTTTTGTTACATGAGACCGGTTTCTAATAGTGACAAAAATACCCTTAACAAAAAATATGAGTATTCAGATAAACTACAATCAAATTATGAAATAGCCTGGAAAACAATTCAAAACCAGGCCTTCACCAACCACCAGCTGGCAGTTGTTAGTAGATCTACACGATCCTTACTGTATGGACAGTTGTAGGTTATAAAAATGTGTGCACATCAACTGTTAATGTGGTGGGAAAAAATTCATATGTTTGTTTGTTTGTTTGTGTAGTACTAATAAAAAAGTTTTTAACATCTCGACAATCATAAATGTGTGCTCCAATTTTAATACATGGATTAATTACTTAACTTTATGACTGAAGATGGTTTGTCATAGAACCAAAATCGGTCTCATGTAACACAATATTGTTTGATACCTATAAGCTGTACTACCAAATTTGATAAGTTTTAATTTTATAATATAAGGTGTCAAGGCTTCAGCAATCTATTAAAACTCCACATTGTCTTCTTCTATTGCCTAAACGAAATATCCCTTAAATATCCCATAAATAATCATGTTCACATTATTGTATGAATGTTGCCTGGCAGAAGTATTTGTAGATATTTTTTATTTATATTAGCATGTATTTACAGATCTCCTCAAAACTGTTTAATGGAAGGTTTTTTGGAAAAATGTGATGTTTTATGTGGTACTTTAAGTGATAAATTTAGGAATATAGTTATAGCTGGGGATTTTAATATTAATGTACTTAAACAAGATGCAACATATAGAAAATTTGTTAATGTTTTAGAGGCATATAATTTGAGTTATAAAGTTGATTTTCCCACTAGGGTTGTGCCAGGTTCAAAAACGGCAATAGATAATTTTGTTACCAATATTACGAGTAGAAATTTAAAAATTTCTGGCATTATAACTCTATTTTCAGATCATGATTCACATACCATGGAAATTTTAGGCTTAAAATCTGTAAATAGTCATATAACAAAAAAACAAACTAGGAAATTTACAAAAGATAATATGGAATTTTTTTTTATTACTTATCTAATGAATGCTGGTCAGAGGTTTTTCAAGCAATTGTAATTGACAAATATGATGTTTTCCATTCGGTTTTTATGTATTATTTTGAAATTTGTTTTCCTAAAGTTAGTATTGTAGAAAAAGGTGTTACTGCCAATCAATGGATTTCTAACGATGTTAGGTGTAAGAAGAAGAATTTAATTGAGTTGGAGCAAAAACTTAGGATTTCAAATGATGATAGATTAAAAATGAAAATTAAAATGCTAAGACGAGATCTTAATGCTCAAATGATTAATGAAAAAAAGTTGTACTTTGATAGTAAAATTTCCAGATCCACCAATAAATCTAAGTCGACTTGGCAGATTGTAAGTTCCGAATTAACGAGTAAGCCGAGAGCTGCAGATAATATTGAGTTAACTATAAATGGTTCCAAGCATTCAAATCCTATTGAAGTGAGCAATCTTTTCAATAATTTTTTTTGTCAATGCAGTCGAAAACATTGTATTTCCACATATACAACCAAATAATTCTACAAATAAAATTTACAACGAACCTTCAACTAATACACCAGCTTTCAAATTTCAACAGATCAACGAGAAAGATTTGGAGAAAATAATCATGGCTTTTGAAAACAAACTCTCCACTGGTGTAGATGAGGTCCCAATTACCGTAATCAAACAATCTTTCCACTTAATTTCAAAACCACTTTCCCATGTTATAAATTCATCTCTTATAACTGGTTATTTTCCAGATAAACTTACAATTGCAAAAGTAATACCAATATTTAAAAAGGGGAGTAAATTAGATCCTGGGTGTTATAGACCGATATCATTAATTCCTTCATTTGCAAAAATATTTGAAAAAGTAGTATATAATCAGCTTGCAAAATATTTAGAAGATAATAATTTGCTAGATCAGCAGCATGGCTTTAGATTAGGAAAATCAACCATCACAGCCAGCGTAAATTTTATTGAATCAATAATTGATTCTGTGGATGGTGGTGATAAAGTAATTGGCATATTTTTGGACCTCACAAGAGCCTTTGATAGTGTATCACATGTAAAATTGTTGGAATGTCTTAGTAATATGAATATCAAAGGGAAAGAGCTATCCTGGTTCACTTCTTACTTAAATAAAAGACAACAATATGTGGAAATCCAAAGTACATCATCTTATCCGACTAGTAAATTCCTATATAAAGAAAGATTTGGTTCAAAATTTGAAACAATTCAACATGGGGTCCCACAAGGTTCTAATCTAGGACCACTCCTCTTCTTGTGTTACCTTGGGGGATTTCCTGGTTCTTTTCAGGGAAATACCTCTGTGTGTTTGTATGCTGATGAAGCAAACATAACAATTTCAGGAAAAACTAAAGATGACATTGAAATTTCATCATTTATTAACTTATCAAAGGCAAAACAATTTTTAACTAACCACAATCTTTATCTAAATCCAAATAAATCTAATTTTATCTCATTCTCCACTAAACAAGCAAGATCTAAATTCAGTCCCGAGATCGTAATTGATGAAGACAGTTTAAATCAAGTAGATTCGACAAAATTTTTAGGTCTTGTAATTGATGAAAATTTAAGTTGGGACGAACACATTGATTTCATTTCTAAAAACGTTTCATCAGGTCTGTATGCTTTGCGACAGATGGCTAAAGTTTATAATATTAATACCTTGAAAACAATTTATTTTGCATTGATTCATTCTCATTTGGCATATGGCATAAGCATTTATGGAGCAACAACTAAAAATAATTTGGACAGTTTATTATTGCTACAAAAAAGCTTTAAGAATTATTTTTAATTTAAAAAGAACAGTTTCAGTAAAACAGTATTTTTCAGATATTGGTATTTTAACAATATATTTTTGAAACAATAATGTATGTAAAACAAAACCCAATTCTCCTTGCGAATAGTCATCAGTACAGCATGAGGGTTCATAGGAGGGTGGAGCAACACCGATTACAATTTTATGAAAAGAAAACTCATTTCATAGGTCATATTTTTTATTTCATTTGCCTAAATGTTTTTTAGAAGAAAACAACTTAATAAAATTTAGAAAACAATTGAAAGAATATCTTTTACAGCTTTCGCCTTACTCATTTGATGATTTTTGGAACAATAAAGAAAACACAACAGTCTAATTTATTATTTAATATTTTGAATTTAAAATTTTGAGTACCTCTTTAGATTAAGTTAAAATCTAAGACACTATTGGAGTCTTTATGGACATCCAAGGAGCCTTTGATAATGTGTCCTATCAGTCAATAGAGGAAGCGCTGGAAGCCAGAGGAGTTCCTCAGGAAATAGTGGGCTGGATAATGGCTTTGCTGCAAAGCAGAGAAATATCAGTCACGGTTGGCGACTCTTCAGTCACAGTCGAGGCCAGAAGAGGGTGTCCGCAAGGAGGTGTCTCTCCTCTACTATGGACACTCGTGGTCGACGGCTTGCTGAGGGAAGCTGAACAATTAGGCATTGACCTACAAGCCTTTGCCGATGATCTAGTGCTCACCGTCAGAGGGATACACAAAGGCACCATTGAGGACCTTACCCAGTGCGCGGTGGACCGCATCGACAATTGGTGTAACCCGAAGGGCTTGACAATCAACCCTACAAAAACTGAGATAGTGATCTTCACGAGGAAAAGGAGAACTAAAATCTCCCCTCCCCTGATAAGAGGAGTGAGGGTCAAGTTAGTCAAGGAGACTAAATATCTGGGAATATACCTATATCAGAAGTTGACTTGGAACAGGCACATAGATCATGTCATTGCCAAAGGAACAGGAGCCATGGGCGCCTGCAGAAGGACATTTGGCAAAAGATGGGGACTCAACCCTAGACTGATCTGGTGGACATATGAAGCCATAGTAAAGCCTATGGTAGAATACGCAGCCTTGGTGTGGTGGCGGAAGGCAGAGCAGGCTGGTGTAGCTGCAAAGCTGCAACAACTGCAAAGACTGGCCTGCACAGGGGTATGTGGTACAACAAGATCATGCCCGACAGTGGTAATGGAGTCAATGTTAGGCTCACTCCCACTTGGGCTAGACATAAAGAAAAGGGCAGCACTAACGGCCCTAAAGACTTGCAGTAAAGGAGAAATATCACCTTCGAGAAGGACAGGTCACATGTCGATTCTAAGGGAATTCCCGAGTCTGGACATGGGGATGACGGTCTCAGATCTTATGATTAGGAAGTACGACTTCACTAAACCTTACCAGGTGGCCAAAGGTGGAAGGAGAGAATGGCAGAAGGTAAGGGAAGAAATAAGTAAGTCGGCGATGGTGTTTTACACAGACGGATCGCGGAAGGAGGGCAGGTCGCGACTTGGAGTGTATGGGATAGGAACCCACCTCTCAAAGGCCCTCGGTGAAACACCGACTGTCTTCCAGGCGGAAGTCTTGGCGATAGAACATTGCGTGAGACTGCAGCTGGATAAAAATCTGAAAAGGAGAAGGGTTCTTATCCTTTCAGACAGCCAGGCTGCTCTCAAAGCAATTGATGCCTGTGTGGTACAATCAAAAGTTGTGCAGAGCTGCAAGAGCGCCTTAAAGGCCTTGGGTGAACTCAACACAGTCCAGCTGGCATGGATCCCAGGCCACGCTGGGCATGAAGGCAACGAAAGAGCCGACAGCCTGGCGGGTGAGGGGGCAAAGTCCGAACTCATTGGGCCAGAACCATACTGTGGAGTCCCAGTGAGTAAAGGACGAACAGAAATCCTAACCTGGGCAGAGTGCCAGAAGGCAAAGGTATGGGAAGAAACCCCAGGCCTGAGACAATCGAAGATGTTGATCAATCCTCTTAGAAAGGAATGGAGAACCATCTTCAACCTCCAAAAAGGGGAAATAAGCCTTCTGATAGGTCTCCTCACTGGGCACAGCCATGTGAGGAAATACCTTAGAACAATAGGGCTTAGGCAAACAGATCAGTGCAGATTCTGTCTTTCAGAAGTAGAATCAGCTGAACATATATGGCTGGATTGTCCGGCGTTAGCCCAGAAAAGGTTGAAATACCTAGGAAAGGCACTCTTGATGCCAACTGAAATAAAAGAAATGGGTGTGCACCAGCTGTTAGGCTACGCGAAGGGACTTCGGCTGGTGGACTAGAAGGAAGGGTGCTACAAAAGATCTTTTAGGTCGAGGTAGCAAGGGGTAATGTTACCCCAGCCCCCAAGAAAAAAAAAAAAAGACACTATTCTATGTACTTGTACATTACAATGAATAAAGAATGTTTGACTTTGACTTTGAATTTCAAGCCTTAATTATATAAAGCGGACTCTGGTATCACCATTGCTTTCAATATGGATACGATAAAATAAAAGGCCTAAATGATTGTGGACTGGCAAAGAGTTGGCAAACCTGTTCAATCTCGGTTCGTAATCGAATGACCTCGTCGTCCATGATCGTCGTCTGCTTAAACTTAATTAATAACTCGAGAACATCTTCGTATTTCTTTCAATCGCCGAATTTCTTTGATTCTCAATTAAGATTTATCTAGAAATAGAAACGTTGTGCACCATCAAAAACAGGTTTTTATTCTGTTGAAATAGTAACCTTTGATGAATTAAGCCGAGTGTTTATTTTCAAAACGTGATTAAAATGGACATACTTGATAACAGTAAAAAATCAAAATATTTGACAACTTAACCAGGGTGTCCACAAAAATTGCAGAGTAATTTTCCCTGACTTTCCCTGACCTTCCCTGACCACAGGCCATTAATTTCCCTGACTCACGAACTTATTACCAAGAATTCCCGGAAAAAATTCTGAACGATACTACTATGAAGTTTTACATGTTATACTGAAAAAAAAAAACACTATATTACTAAGAGTTTTCTCTATTTCACTGTATGAACACTATACAGATCTAAACAAAAGTACACTTCTCGGTTTGAAAAAACATAAAATTTCAGGTGATTTGATTTCAAATAACCTTTTATTTCAAATAAATTTGAAATAAATATTTCAAATTTGATTTCAGTTGTCAATGCAGCTTCAGAAGGATGTAGGCTATTTTGATTTTTGTAACTCACCATGGGTAAAGAATAAGGCGGTTTTAATCTTCCCATGTATTTCTAATGAACGATTCTTACTTAAATTTTCAATACTGCAAGTATGGCAGTTAGCTTTGCTGATCAATACAGTACATATACAGCTGTTTCATTCCCATTGTAGATTACTTTCATGTTTTTGTTTACTTATTTTAAAGAAATGTGTATATAGAATTTAAATTTAATTTGGGCTTCAATATCTCTTGTACGTGAAGGATGGACACACAGCTAGTCCGAATACTTTAAAGTAAAGATGCTGTGACTTAAAAGGGAATTCCTGTTGAAGCGTAGTGAAATTTAATGAAAAAAAAAAAAGGTTAATTGAATGGTAACACTTGATCAGACTGTTTGATTATTAGTAATTTCAAATAAAATGAATACCAATTACAATTAAATTCATACAACGGTGAAACAATGGTAACAAAGAGATATATAACATCCATCATTAATGTGAATCACCATCAAAATTTTTCAGCATAATTTCTTAATTCCCCGACTTTCCCTGACCAAACATCAATTTCCCTGACTTTCCCTGACCAAAATCTATTTCCCTGACTTTCCCTGACTATCCCTGACTTTCCAGAATGTGGACACCCTGTAAAAGCCTATGATAATGTAATTTGTGAGTTTACTTGCTATTTATTATCTAAAACAAATAGACCTTTTTGTAACTACTACATGCTCAAACTTTAATAGTGAAACCTACAACTTTGGAACTCATCTTAAGTTCTTAAGTTAAGTCTAATGCTGTGACTTAGTATTATTTTAGGTGAATCAAAATCTTGGTTGTTAGGCATTAATGTATAAATTAAAATGTAATACTTTCTTTAAACATAAAGTTATTGGTGAATCGAGTTTTATAAGTATTTATTTATTTACAGCATCTAAATACACCCTTACATGCAGAATCTGCGTGGGCAGTAGACTAGTCTTAACATTTCCATCCATTACAAATTGAACTAAAACTACTATACAAGTCATACAATAAAACAATGAGGCTTCCATCTGGGAAAAATTCCACAACCAAATCCACGGCCCCGACTGTTGATACTCAGGCACGCACAGAGGTTATAGAAGAGGTTATGAGAAACTCCGATTATCATTGAGATACTCTGACGGACTGTAGAAACATTTTTGAAGAAGGAAGTCAGATGCAAGCTTTTTAAACTTTTTGAAACAGGGCTCATTCTTAACTTCATTGGGGCAATGGTTATAAACTTTTAAACAGAAATATGAAGGTGAGTTCTCAAAAAATGTTGTTCTATGAATGGGATACTGTAAAACTGAAGTATTCCTAGTGGAGTATTGATGATGAAAGTTATTTTCAAAAAACCTATTGAAGTTGGATTTGACAAACAAGAGACATTGGAGAATAAACAAAGATGGAAGAGGAAGAATATGAAACTCCTTGAAATGTTGTCTACATGAATCTCTAGGACCTGAGCCAGAGAGCATTCTGATTACTCTTTTCTGCATCTTAAAAACCCTGAGTGCCTCTATTGAATTACCCCAGAACAGCAGACCATAGGAGATGAGTGAATGAAAGTATGCGAAATATACCTGTCTTAGTACATTGAATTCAACAGATTGAGACATGGCAAGCAAAGCAAAATATGATTTACTGAGCCTAGGAAGAAGTAAGTTGACATGCTGATGCCAGGAGAGGGTGGAATCTATTTCAAGTCCTAAGAATTTTGTTGAAACTACTGAGTTGAAATGAGAAGGAAGATAAGAAGAGTTTGATTGAGGGTTTTTGCTATGATTTATATGGAAGTTAATGAATTGTGTTTTTGAGGGATTCAATCTCAAGCCATTTACATCACACCATGATTCTATTTTATCTACAGTTTCAAGCAAGTCCTGGGACAGCTCAGATTTGTTCAGATTTGAGGAGGCAATGGATGTATCATCGGCATACATAAGAACCTGTGCTTTAGAAGTTAGATTGGGAAGATCATTACAATATACCAGGAAGAGAAGAGGTCCTAATATAGAGCCCTGAGGGACTCCAGAAACCACCTTACAATAGCCACTCTGTGCATCCAAGTTCACCACCACTTTCTGTTCTCTGCCCGTCAGGAATGACTGTAACCAGCCAAGTGCAGCGCCAGAGACTCCATAGAACCTCAGTTTCTCAATGAGAATCTCAAAGTTGACTGAATCGAATGCCTTGGATAGATCACAGAAGGCTCCAACAGTAAACTGTGATCCATCCACGGCACTCGCAATCCTATCCATGAACTCAAAAATAGCATGTGTTGTGCTCTTACCCTTTCGGAAACCAAATTGAAAACATGATAATAAGTTATTTTTTTCAAGATATTTATACAATCTTAAAATATAATCCTCTCAAATACCTTAGAGAAGACTGACAAGAGTGAGATTGGTCTCAGGTTATCTAATGTAAAAACATTGTTCTTTTTTGGTATGGCTTTGACTATGGAAAATTTTAGGAGATCGGGAAAAATGCCATGTTTAATTGAGTCATTAATTATAAATGTTAGAGGTTTAGTAAAAATATGTGAACATCTTTTCAACAAAAAAGGAGAAACCTCATCCCAACCTGCAGATTTTTTTGGCTCAAAAAGATTTGGTATTCAAATCTTTTGTATTTTATTTTAGCCTAGTCACTGATCAATAGGGGTCTGCGGGTCCCCGAGTTTTTCGGGCCGGGTCGGGTCAAAGACCGGCCCGAGACATCAGGGCGGGCCAAAAAATAGTTCGGGCCAAGATCGGGTCGGGCCGAACCTGATACGTTACTCCCGCCGATTACCCGGCGATTGAATTTACGAACGGCTTACGTGTGTGCGATTGAATTTTACTGCAGATCGTGAGCTACGCTCAGCTGCTTCTGCCGTTTATCTGCAATCGACAGATTCTTTATCGCGGCCGCTCGCTAGTTTCACAAACAAGCAGCATTTGTGGTCGGTAAATACGTGCGACTGTTTTTTATGGCCGATCGCTAGTTTCGTAAAGTTGCATTTAGTTTATTTACGATCGGCAAATACTCGCGATCGTTTTTCGCGGCCCGCTACATTTGCCTATTATCGGCGATCGGCAAATACGCATGATCGTATTTCGCGGCAGATCGTGAGTGTCTAAAAGCTAAATCTGCCATTCATCCGCGACTGACAGATACTCGTTATCGTTTTTCGCAGCCGTCCATGAGTTTTTCATAAAAATAATCCCAAAAATATTTTATTAGAAGAATGGATTTCGACAGTTATCTAGAAATACCATCTCTCAGAATTCGGAAATTGAAAACTTTCACCTATATTTAGCTCTGACCTTGCACTTTTCAACTTCAAATTTGCATTCATAGTTTATACTGTTTATTGGTGTTATATTCGTTGTGATTAAGTGTGGCTTTCTAATGATAATAATCATTGTTATGGCTCTCATAGTTTTTTGACTGAATTTGTTCACATATTAGTTTTTATCTTAATTTCTTGAAGTAGGTTAAAATTGAATTACGATTTAATTTTAACCTACTCAAAATTATGAGGCCTCGATAGAGAGTTTTAATTTCCGTCTATTAATTTTTTATTTAATTTCTTGATTCAGCTTCTTTTTTAGGTTGTATTAATTCATACGAAAGTAATTACCTATTTAATTATTTTTGGACCGACCCGATTTTGGGCCGAGACCTGAAAGCCAAAATTGAAGGCCCGACCCAACCCGACCCGAACTTACTTTATTATACAATACACATTTTGATAAATGAAGGGGTCCCGTAAAACGTTCTAAGCGACAAAATTTCAAAATTGGAGATATTCAGTGAAAAAGGTTCTCCAGGACATGAGCTACACCGTAGTATATTTAGTTTTGAAGATATTTGAGTTGGTAGCCCTGATTTTGTCTGTCAAAGTTAGTGTGCTTCGCAAGACTGCACGGACTTTCTGGGGAATAACGTTCTATTCGCCGAAAGATGGAATCCCCGCCGGTCGATGCGCTGTCACCCAAGGACAAAAATCGCGTAAATAAAAATAAAAGACGTGAAGTAAATATTGGAAAGTGGAAGGATAAGACCAGGATTGAATATAGAAAAGTTGGATTACTCTGTATTTAAAAAAATAAGAAGCCAAGGCCTGGAAATTGCCCCCAAAAGAGGTGGGTAGAATAACGTTTTAAGCACCACATGTGGATAACTTTTAGCAAAATGACGTATCACGTTTTATTAACAACATTACGTTTTTGTACTTTTACATCAATAAAATTGTTTTATATTCAGTTTTATTTTTGTTTCTGTTGGTATTCCTACTCTCCCTCATGTTTTCTTCCAAAATAGAAGAGCAGTCCGTCAGAAAACGTTCCAAGCGCCAGTCATTTAGAACGTTATAACCCCTAAAAAAACATGTAAAATGTTTTAAAATGCTTGATGGCAAGTACAAATTCAATATAATGCTACATTATGATGTTATAAACAGGGTGTTAAAAGATTATACATGATTATAAGTTCTAACCTTAAAAAAACCGTAAATTTTAGAATTCAACTTTCAACCCTTGATTACTCAAAACTAGGTTTTTGTCGTTTAGAACGTTTTACGGGGGACCCCTTCAAATGTTGTTGTTGCTTGCCATAACCTAAGGCCTATACAAAAACTTAAAGCCACAAATTAGGCCTATAAAGTAAATATCCAAATCCAGTATTAACCTAACCGAACCTGGAACCTGTTGTTATCTTATCCGTAACCAATCCGAACATTAGCTATCTGATCCATTGTAAAAATTTGCTACCTGCACACCTCTACTCAGTGCATACAATCCTGATGTAAATTTAGGGAGCTGCTTCTCCACGTTACAGTTCCATTTAAGAGTTTTGTCTAGTTCCATTTAAGAGTTCTGTCTATTTCCAATCCCAAGAATTCAATGAGGTCCTTACTGTGAATTATTCAGTCATTAAGTTTAATATTTGGTTGCGTCTGATTTATAGATTCTTACGTTTGAAAACCGATTAAATTTGTTTTATCTAGGTCAACAATAAGCATATTTTTTGAATAAAAAAAATCATTCAACACAGCTAAATCTAAATTCAATTTCATATTTTGGTTTCGACGAAATGTTCAGATTAGTATCATTAGGGTATAAGCAAAGTTTACTTGACTCGCTAAGTTGAGGAATGACTCTTATGTAGCAGACGAATAATAAAGGGCCTAAAATGGATCTCTGAGGCACTCTGAATTTCACTTCTCTAATAAAAGATCGGTAAGGAATTTTATAGTTGTTTCTGTTATAATGAATAACTTTGACAGACGGTTTTCTATTAGAAAGATGAGATTTCGGCCAGTTTAAGACTTTTTTTATTCCTAATTTACTAAGTTTTTTCCAAAAAGTTATCATGTTTCGTTTTTTAGAACTTCATTAAGTCATCAGTATGTAGCCACATTAATCACTGTATCATTGCATTGTGGCAAGCCAATTGATTCAATAAAATGTCATGGTCACTGTAGTTAAAAGTTGTCATATTGTTAAAAGGTTAAAACTTACAAAATCTTGCATTGCTCACCTTGAATTTTGAATTCTTTAATTTACCTTTTTGTAGCTTTTTTAGAGAAAACATCATTAAAACCTTCATTAGTATGGATCTAGAGCCTATGAAGAATATTTTAGCAGTTTTTCATGGCCCAAAGCCTGGCATTGTTTTAGAAAATGAGCTTTGAAAACTAAAAACGGTCGCCATCTTGAATTTAAAAATATTCCCTATTTTTGCCTTTTGAGAGAATATATTTTAAAATCCTTTCTTAGTACACATTTAGAGCCTATAAAGATTATTTGTGGCCAGCTTCATGGCCCAAAGCCTTACGGTTTTTGAGAAACTGTGATCAGTGAGTGAGTGAGTGAGTGAGCGAGTCAGTCAGCCTGTCAGCCAACCGTTTTGGCTTTTATATATCTTTACAAGTTTTTACATATCTTTTTTATTATCTGTACAAGTCCTTTGTCTATCCAACTGCTTGGTCTTAAAGGCCCGTTTTCACGATGCCAACTGAAGAGCCAATCCGCATAAGATAGGCCAATACCAAAAACTTATTTTCAGCGTGTGTACACTTTTTACCATATATTTATTAATGAAATTTAAAAATTAACTATAAATTAATCTAATCATTATTTATAGTCATTTTTGGCACTGTGTCGTTACGGCTGAAATGTGCACTTGCTGCAAATAGATTTTTTCTATCGGACTGTCCTTTGCTGTTGGCTCTTCAGCTGGTATCGTGAAAACGGGCCTTTAGGGAAAAAGACCAGATGTCAGGCAGATTGACCAACCTTTTGGTTCCCCCATCTTATCATACAGTCTCGTGTAAGGCGGTTAAGAGAGTGTTACATTGTACATATGTCTTTGAAAATGTCTTTGAAAAACTCTCACTGAAACATTATAGTAAGTCAAATTCAGCTTGTTACTACATTTTTTCAATAAATTTTAGTTTTGCAGATCTTATTTGGAAGGAAATGAGTATTAATCATTCTAGTTTCAAGTACACAAAAATATAAAAAGATGGCAGCTATTATTAAATAGTTCAAAATTTTAGTTAAACTAGTAATTCCAAACCAAAAATGTTAATAATGCATTACACTTGGTACTAGTTAATAACTCCCAAAATAAAGTTTCCAAACCTTCATTCAATAACAATTAAATCTTTGAGGTTTCATTTTCAGGTTTGAGTTCAACTTTCGGTTTACCCACAACCAGAATATTCAAGATTATTTTTACAGTAGTTAGCAAGTTTAGCAAAATTACAATTGTCATTTGCTTGTGGTCGGTAAATAACATTGTCCCAAAAGTTGATTAGTAAATTCCATCCAAAAATCAGGATTTCTATTTTCCCTAATCTTTAGGTCCTGTCTGTCCATCTCTAATAATTAAGACAGTACGATTACTTTAAATAACTTCCAAATATTAGTTATGGAAGTATTTTCCTCATTTCGTGGAGTTCTCTGTACTAGAGTTTATTTACAGAGAACAAAAGCACTGACATCAACATTCTAGAATTCGTCGATACATTGATTAGTGCCTCACCTTCTTTAATATTTTGAGTTACAGGAAGTAGATGGCAAACTACTTGGTGATTGTATACTTTTTTTAGCTAATATTTGGCCTATATTTTGGGGAGGACATCTCGAGGTAGGTATACAGGTGGATCTCTAGTTAGAAATAGGCTTTTTCAACTTAACATAATAATCATCGACCAAGTTATAAAAAAACAAATTGAAACTATTATTAGGAATATAACTATCAATTTTACTAGTGGATTGAGGCTTATTATCTGAGTTAGTAGAGTAACCCATAAAAAAAAAAACAATTTATTCCAAGCAGCTCATAATCAGAAAAAGGAAATTTTGAAACAGTTACCTTAAAATTATCGGGATGAATATTTGTAAATGCATTGTCCATACATGTAGACAATCTTAATTGGTTTGTTGTTCAAAATATAAAAACCATATTGGCAAAGCAGGTTTTTAGATCAAGTACATCAATATTTTTTTTTTTGTATTTACATTCTGCATTAAATTTTGCATTTACATTCCCACCAAGCAATATATCATACTTTTGCCACTTAGGCCTACTTCAGGGTGTCCACCAAAACATTTTTAAAAAGTTCAAGGATAATTCCAGGTTTTCCAGGCATGTTTTCCATGATTTCCAGATCAAAACTTACCTTCATCATAAAATGAAAAAACTAATAAATTATTCTGACACGTATTTAAAAAAAATCACTAGAAAATATAAAATTAACTAAATTGCTAACTTATAACTCTTAAATCCATATAACTGATGTATCAAAACTTTAATCCATAATCATATTTCATTAATAATCATGGATAAATTCACTAACCGATTACTAGACGTTTGTGGATGGCGAATTTTTTGATCGGATCGGATAACAACCGGTTCAGATAGAATAATACCGGATTCGGATATTTACGGCGCGGATATTTCATGAGCGGATTTAAGTTTTCTCATAAGCCTAAGGTAATTGCAAGGAACTACAATATTAATTCTGTAGGGTAAGGTTTGCCTTGATAGGCTTGAGTTGTTGATTGTTGAGATATAATGATTCGAATATACAGTAGGTCAAATGTCAATTATCCAAGTATGCAAAGGTACAACTAATTGACTGTTGAGAATTTAGAAATTTATTGATTTCCCTTAAGCATAGGTAGTATTTAATTGAACAAGCTTATTAGGCCTAAAGCAATTTCAGGATTAGGCTACTTAAAAATAACTATTTTCAATGCAACCTAAATTTGTTCACTTTTAGGCCTCTGTATTTTTTGTTCTTTTCCTTTTCATAAATCAATAAAAATTATTTGACCAGTGACTAGGTTTAAGTGATTAGACAAATAATGAAATATAAAACTTGATTCATCAATCAAGAAAGCTTTACATATTCATATTTGAAGAAAGCTTTACATTTTTATCTATGCATTGATGCCTCAAAACCATGATTTGATTCACCACAATATAATACTATAAATAATAAGACAGAGCAGTAAACATAACTTAAATTTCAAGATAAGTTTTAAATGTTGTAAGTTTCAGTCTTAAAGCTTGGTCATTTAATCACAACAAAGGTCTATTTGTTTTAGATAATAAACAGCAAGCAAACTCACAAATTATTATCTTAGGCATAAGTTGTCCGTAAGATGTCCATAAGATGTTAGGCATAAGAAAGTCCATTTTGATCACGTATTGAAAATACGGCCAGCCGGCTTTGATTCGGCTTAATTCGTCAAAGATTATTATTTCAACAAAATAAAAACTTATTTTTGATCGTTCAACGTTTCTATTTCTAGGTAGGTTTTTGCTTGATTGAAAAAATGAAGAAATCTGGCAATTGAAAGAATCTTGAGTTAGTTAAGTTTTAAAGCAGACGACGACGTTCAAAAACCAAGTGAGATTGAAGTCAAACAATGAACAGGTTTGCCAAACTCTTTGCCAGCCCAAAATCATTGTGAGCTATAATTTCATCGTACCTACATTAGAAGCGATTGTGATCCCGGAGTTTTTACGGCCTGAATTAGTTACGAAACATCAACACGACTATTTATTTACGGCGTATTTGTGGGATATTTCGTTTTGGCAATTGAATACGACTGTACACTGTTGGTCATTGGCGAGTTCTCTCTTACTAATCGATATTTAATTCATCGGCAACGTATACCGATCCAGACAGATGTAATAAAGGATGTACTATTATTTGTTAACTGACTTATTGCTACGACACAAGAATTTTTCTAAAGAAAAGGTTCGTCATCGCATCGGTTATTGTGCAGTGCTACATACAACGATCTCGATCTAATAATGAGTCGCAGTTAAAGCAACCGAATACATCGCTTGATGCATACCACTACATAATCACATTGTGTTTAGACGTTGTTCTAACCGCAATCGCAACCGTATCATTTCAAAGCGTCGTTTTTGCCCTGCGATGTCTTCTGTCACTACTGTAATTTCGTCGGCAGACGAGCGGACAGACAGCAGACGCCATCGACGAAGTTTGGCGACCTGCGCACCGGCTATTGCGCAATAACAACATTTAGACTTCAGACGAAATACCTGTTCCATAGTCGTACACCTGAGTGTTCTTTAAGGTCCAGAACACTTTCAAACAAAATTATTGTACCACCACTTTAAACTACCGCATTAAGCTAAGCTCGATACAAAAATCGTAAAAAAGTATAACAAATCCTCAATGTTTATAAACCAAAAATTGGAAATTTTTAAACCCGCAGAAATCTGACGAGAAATTACTTATCAAATGGGCAACTCTGCATAACATTGGTGGTACAATTAAAAAACAAATTGATCGTATATACCAAACTCGCCTTATGGCTCGCTGGGGGCTCCCCCCAGGCCCCCTACTGTGAGTCCCTTGGTGAGGGATTTTCATATTGAAAAGTCATATAACAAAATTAGTATATTTCTTAACGTACAAAGTCACCATACCAGGTATCTCCATTTGTGGTCAGCGGGGAGTTTGGATATTGAAAGTTACAAGAGAAAATTACTTTAACGCCCCCAGTCCCCTTTTGCTGTCTTTGCCCCAAAGCAGGGGGTGTGCATTAAAAAGTCACAAAATTTCGAACAAACTCATTACAAATCCTCGTATTTAAATTTAAGTAGGTATTACTAAAAATTCATGGCATTAGTAGTATAGTATGAAAATATATTTGTTAAAATGAAGTTGTATGAATACGATGTAAGGTGGGGGGTGGTTGGTTTTGGCCCTGGTTTAGGTCATATTGGGGGGCTTTTCAAGGACGAGAATTGGTAAGACATGGAGGTTAGGAAAGAATGGAGGAGGTGTGTATTGAAAAGTCACAATACAAATTAACTATTTTATCAAATCCTAGCAAAATTTATCGGTGGGGGTCATTGGTGGAGGGGAGTAGTTAGTGGATGGATTTATGATGTAGGGGTTGGAGCAATTTTATTGATTTTTTTATGATTTTATTTGATTGGGGTTGCAGGGTTTTGGGTTGAGGTAACGTATTTCATAAAAAATCACAGGTGTAAATTAACTATTTACAAATTCTCAGCTCAAGGTTCTTTGGGTTTGTTGGTGGGTTATTGGTGGTAGGGGTTTTTGTTGGCTTTGGGGGTTAATTATTTGGAAGAGGAGAGGGTTGGTGGGCTAAAGGTGTGAGGCAAAATAAAAATGTGTTAATTAATTTAAAATTAACATTGCCAAACATATGAAAAATGCTCATTTGTTTCATTTATTGGTCGGTTTCGGGGTTGAAAGGGGTTAGAGCTACCTAAGGATGAAGGAGGCGAGGTAGGGCAAAACATTAAAGGACCAGAGTTGACGTTAGTGAAAAATCCGTGGCACATGGTGTAGCCCATTTTATGATAGGACCATACGTTCGCCCACTAGATCTCAAAATAACAAAAAAAAAGTTCTTAACGATTTTTAAATATTTTTTTGATGGGGTTCAAATTAAAAATACGAGTTTTGATGATTATTATACCCTCGGTGTTAGGCAATAAGGAAAGTGCATGCCACATTTCAGGTTCCTACCGCAACCCGAAGTCATACCATAGATAAAACATACCTGCTGAGTATATTTTATCCATGGTCATACATATAATGTTTGCAAATTATCAGGGGTCTAGGTAGTATATCAAGGTAATACGGAATACATTATCTCGAGAAAATCGCTGGAATCTGATGAATTTCGAAGACTTTTTAGCTTTATATGCATTTCTATTCTAAGAAAAAATAATATTATTCGTTATTTGTAACATTTATGCTGTAGAGATGATTTTTACCAAATGCTAGTCCTCTACGTATCATAAATCTACTGGAGATGATAAACGTCGGGGTAATTTTCAAAAATTGAAGTTCTAGAGTTACCCAAAGGTGAAGGAGACATGATAGGGTCAAATATCTAGGACTCAAGATGTAGATCGTGAAAAATCCTTGGTACATTTTGCAGTCCGTTTTTTGATAGGACCATCCATTCGGCCACTAGAGATAAAAAAAACTTTGCTTTAAAAATAGCTTTTTAGTGATGTTTTTATTTATTTTTGAGGGGATTCAAATAGTAAATGGCGAGTTTTGATAATGTCTTCTATATATCAACCCCCCAAGGAATATTCATGCTAAATTTTAAGTTTCTAGCTCATCGGAAAGTATGGTTTGAAATGGGATGAAATACCTCGAGAAAATCGCTTGCATTTGGCGAATTTTGAAGGTTTTTTAAACTTTATATGCATTTAAATATTACAAACTAGTTATATTATACGTGATTTGTGGCATATATGCTGTAGAGATGTTGTATGCCAAATTTCAGCCCTCTAATGTAATATTAAATCTCCTGGAGATGAAAACCTGAGGAAAATCTTCGAGATTTAAAAATTCTAGAGCTACCTAAGGGTGAAGGAGACGAGATAGGGCAAAAAGTCATAGGACCAAAGTAGTAGATCGTGAAAAATCCATGACACGTGGTGCAGTCCGTTTTTCGATAGGACCTTTAGTTTAGCCGTTACAGCCCTAAAACGAAAAGTACTTTTTTTGAAATTCAAGTTTTCCCCCCTTAGGGAGGGTTGGGGGTGAAAATGTTTTGTTTTGATAATGTTTCCTGTTGTTTGGCCACCAAAGGAATATTCGTGCCAAATTTAAATTTTCTAGCTCATCGGGAAGTTGTTGAGAGTTTGTATAGATGAGTCAGTCAGTTACACATGCGGTTGTATAATACAGGGTGTCCGGAAATTATGGTAAAATATTTTAGTATATGATAGTACAGGTAAAAATAAGAGAAAAAGTTCATATAAACGTAGGTCCAAAAGTGCTTCGTTTTCTGTCTGTGTGTCAGTTTGTGATTTTTACATATTTAATCATGTCTCATGAACCTCTTAACGTATAAACTTCAAACTTGGTATATGAATGACCACTATTAAGACCTATTTTTTATGAAGTCAAATTTCTACTTTGTACCATTTCAAAATGGCGACTGTTTTTTGTTTTCAAAGCTAAATATCTTAAACACCATAAATTTTAGAAAAATTATACAAGAGACAAAAAAGTTGTGAAATTTAATCCAATTAACGCTGATATTAAGATTCTGATGATCGGACTTCGAATAATGGAGAAATTTTAACTTTCCTGATAAAAAACATGCAAATTTCTGACAGTATGTTCTAAAGAACCATGTTTTTATTCAGAAAAGTTAAAATTTCTCCGTTATTAGAAGTCCGATCATCAGGATCTTAATATCACCGTTAATTGGATTAAATTTCATAACTTTTTGTCTCTTGAATAGTTTTTCTAAAATTTATAGCTTTTAAGATATTTAGCTTTGAAAACAAAAAACAGTCGCCATTTTGAAATGGTACAAAGTAGAAATTTGATACTTCATAGAAAAATAGGTCTTAATAGTGGTCATCCATATACCAAGTTTGAAGTTTATACGTTAAGAGGTTCATGAGATATGATTAAATATGTAAAAATCACAAACAGGCACACAGACGGAAAACTAAGCACTTTTGGACCTATGTTTATATGAACTTTTTCTCTTATTTTTACCTGTACTATTATATACTAAAATATTTTACCATAATCTCCAGACACCCTGTATACAGGGTGTCCAACTAACTGTGCCACCATTGCTATCTCAGAAACTACTGGATCTAGAGAAAACTTTAAATGGGGAACTTCATCTACTTTTTTAAGACATTTAAAAATATGAATTCAATTTTCTTCTAAATGGCCACCATTTCCCAATATGGCGGACGACTTTGATTTTTCTTATGGAACACCCTGTATTTTATGGCGTATTTGGATTCTACGCTTAATTTTAAGAACTTTTTACTCTTTGACATTTTTTTCCTAAACTGAATGGTTAAGGAGATATAAGCAGTTAAAGTTTGATTTTTCCCCATAAGAAATGCATTGCGTTATTGTTGGTACTCGGTATATCAATAACGGTTGGGTTAATTAGAACATACCAGAGAACAAAAGTGCTTTAAAATGTGATTTTAGTTTAGATTCAATCATATAAGTAGTTTTTAGTCGAGATTCACTCATGGAAATTAATAATTTTGAATATTTTTATAATCCATAAGGATTGCATGGGATGGCACAGTTAAAATTGACACAATGCATTTCAAATGGGGAAACATCAAACTTTAACTGCTTATATCTCCTTAACCATTGGGTTTAGGAAAAAATGTCAAAGAGTAAAAAGTTCTTAAAATTAAGCGTAGAATCGAAATACGCCATAAAATATAGGGTGTTCCATAAGAAAAATCAAAGTCGTCCGCCATATTGGGAAGTGGCGGCCATTTAGAAGGAAATAGAATTCATATTTTTAAATGTCTTAAAAAAGTAGGTGAAGTTCCCCATTTAAAGTTTTCTCTAGATCCAATAGTTTCTGAGATAGCAATGGTGGCACAGTTAAGTTGGACACCCTGTATAGATATATAACCGTTGGTTGGCAACATAATATTCAGTTTCTTGTCACTAATCCAGGGTAAAGTATAACAGTTTCAGATACGTTTTAGTCTGTAACTAGTATCTTTCACATGTTAAAATAAATTTGGTTTATAGTAATCTGGTTAAAATTGAAACCAAGAGGTGAGGTTTTACACCGGTTAATTATTCCCAGAAATGTAAAAACTATAATAACAATTATAATTTACTCAATTTGTCTCTGACGTTAATATTAGAATTAGGGGTGTGCGAGTAGTGATTTTTTAAGTCGAGTCGAGCCGAGCCGAGTTTTGAAAAATACCCGAGAGTTTCGAGCTTTTTTCGAGTCGAGTTTTTTTTTAAGTTTATAATATAATAGTCATCATGTTTCTACATAATGGTAAACAATTATTATCATTACTCAAATACAAATTACAATTTCGAGGTAATTAAACTTAAAAGAGTTATTGAACTAAGAGCAGATATGCAAATAAATTATACCAAAACAAAAGAAAGAAAACCTTTTACTTAAGCTTACAATAATTCTTGATTTGATGTATTTTTCAAGTCTAACTTGTGTTTAATGCTTACCTGGGGTTTGAAATGAAATGAAAACACTAATTATAAGCCGTGACCAATTACATGTCTCAATCCATGATTAAAATATTTCCTTTGAGTTATTCACTCAGGTACCCCATTTAAAGTTTTCTCTAGATCCAATAGTTTCTGAGATAGCAATGGTGGCACAGTTAAGTTGGACACCCTGTATAGATATATAACCGTTGGTTGGCAACATAATATTCAGTTTCTTCTCTCAATTGATGTAACTGTCAACAAAAAAACTAAGATTTTATTTGTTTGGAATGGTTTCTAAAATATAACAAAAATAATTTTTTTACAAGATGTAATAATAACTAACCTCAAACTAGAAAAGGATATCAAAATTTATGTGTCTTTAATAACTAAAAAGAACTTTTTAATTCAAGTTTATAACAAACAAAGTTTCAGTTATATTCGTTAAAGATGGATTGACATTGTGAAAAATGGCCGTAATATTCTTTCGCACGTGCCGATATCGGGTAAACGGCGGGAGTAACTACTCGACTCGAACTTTCGAGTAATTTGCAATAAGTCGAGTCGAGCCGAGTAGTGTATACTCGGCTCGAAAAAAGCTCGATTCTCAAGTACTCGCACACCCCTAATTAGAATGAATGGAACGGGACTGCAAATTTAACTGTTACAATGCTTGAAAAATGACTGAACAGTCATCCCAGTCATCTATACTCTAACTGTTATTCAAGATGTATTCTGTTTAGAATCCTCTTCCACTGTTATCTGCTCCTTCCCGTTGCGTTGGTTGTGTTGTGGTCTTCAGACTTGACGCTCATAATGTGATGATGTGAGAAAAGAACCATCGGTGATGACAAAAACAAAATTGTTGCTGACTTATGCGATTTGTGCATAGCGCAAATTTTTTTTTTTTAATTTTAAAAATTCCAGGTCCTCCGAAAAATTCACGTATAATTCACGGATTTTTCCCGGTGAGCAAAATTCACGTATATTTCCAGGTTTTCCAGTCAGGTGGACACCCTGCCTACTTGGAAACTCTAATAATCTAACCAAGTTACTAGGTGTGTGCAAATATTCAAACGATCGAGCTTTTTTACTCAAGCTTGTCAGTATTCAGCTCGGCTTGGCTTAAGACTTTTTGAAAAAGCTCAAAGTTCAAGCCGAGATTTTTTTTACGTGAGTTTTATCCGGAAGTCAATTATTACGATCTATTTTTGGACACGTTAAACCAGAAGAGCGTTTCCTTCCCATGCAAAACACACAAACAATATTTCGTGAAGTGATAAGGAAAGGACGCTGACAGGTGGTAAAAAATATTATCTCCAATTAGATGGAAATCGGAGGGTTTCAGTTATATTTAGCTGACCTTGGGGAACCTCAAAATATGGCATTCAATTTCATTGTTGAATCATGGTTCATCTTTTTACAGGCATTTCGCACAAGTTTAATTTTTGTCTCAATTGATTCATAATAATAAGATGAGGCGTCATTTGTTGTCGTATGACAAGGAAGTTTGTATTTTTGCATCTTATGTCCTAAATAACTCACACACTCCGTTGCATGCACACATGCCAGTGTTACCAGATTCAAAAACCCGTATTATCGTACCAAACCAAGAAAATTATTGTAAATATTATAATCTCTATGTGAAGGGATAATTTGACCAAATACATATAAAATAATGCAAAAACATTCAACCCTGTAATCCTGTAAAAAACATTTTTAATACTAAAACATTATAGATACTCCTTTAAAAAAGTGAAAATAAAGTATATTATAGGCTTCAAAACATCATCGAACCATCTAACCAGAGAAAATTAGGATGGTACCACACTTAAAATTATCACCGTATAAGCACGATAATTATCGTATGCCTGGCAACACTGGCCCATTCACCCAGTCAGACAACAATGAACAGAGGCAAAAGTTGATAAGTTAACAAACTCCACTCCCCCCTGCCACCTGATAAGGAGAGCAAGAGGGGTGGCTGTTTCTCTCCTGCTCCCTCTCCCTCTCTCTCTATACCGCCCTAATTTCTGATTTTTCCCATTTTCTCCACAGTTCCTTAAACCATGTATTATTTCTTTCAAGTTTTAAAATACAACTATTTTTACAATGAAAACAAATCATTTTTTTTGTTGATCATTGTTGTAAAATATAAAATAAAATCCTTCATTCATATATTATATTCTAAATAATAAGTTTAGTAATGAAGTTATGTCACAATTGGGACTTCCTATTTTTGTAACTATCTTAACTGCTTGAACTTTAAGAAAAAAAGCAATCTTGTGTTTGACTTAGTGGAAATATTAATATTCTTACTTATAATATCTATTTAAAAACTTATTCATTAAAAAAACTCCTTTCAACACTTTAAATCAATGCTTTAGTTTATGTTACGAGTCTAATAATGTAATTGTAACTATTTCTCTTTAACATGAAAGTACTGTGAACTTGGGGAATTAAAACATAAATGCAGATAGATATTTATCTATCTGTGTTTTCAAAAGCTTGGCTTGGCTTGGATCAAGTACAAAAATCACTATTTGCACCCCTACAGATTACACAGAAATTACACAGCCAACGGGTGATCTATATCAAAAATTTTTGAACGGGCAGTGCATTAACGGTTAGTCAATTATTTAGAAATAAATAAATTATTTGATATTGAACAACATGGTTTTCGACCACGTAAATCGGTAACTACGGCGGGGATTGACTTGGTAGAGACCATAATTGATTCAATTGATAAGGGAGAGAACACAGTTGGTATCTTCATGGACCTCAGTAAGGCCTTTGACTGTGTTTCACATCCAATTTTGATAAAAATATTAGAAACATTTGGTATTGTCAATAATTCTTTAAAATGGTTTCAGTCATACCTGGAAGGCAGAAAACAATATGTGGAAATAAATCATGTTACCAAATTTAATCAATTAGTTAAAGTAAAATCTTCTTTAAAGGATGTCAAATATGGAGTGCCTCAGGGCTCTATACTTGGTTCAATTTTATTCCTCTGTTACTTTAAAGGTCTCCCAGCAACAATAAAACATGAAAACAGTAAATTGTGCCTCTATGCCGATGATTCAAATTTATTAGTCTCTGGCAAATATATAAATGAAATTGAAATTGCAGCCCAAAACAACCTCATGTTGATTAAGGAATTTTTTACAAACAATAAATTAATATTTAACGTAGACAAAACCAATTTTATATCATTTTGCACAGCACAAAAGAAAACCTCTAATCCTGCTATAAAGATCAAAAATGTCCCAATAACTCATGTAAAAGAGACAAAGTTTTTAGGGATAATATTAGATGAAAATTTATCCTGGACAAACCATGTACACAGGCTGAAAAATAGAATTTCCTCTGGTCTCTATGTGCTTTCAAGATCGTCTAAATATTGCCCTTTGGATATACTATTAAAAGTC
Organism: Flexamia atlantica; assembly: GCA_035578135.1. Lineage (NCBI taxonomy): Eukaryota > Metazoa > Arthropoda > Insecta > Hemiptera > Cicadellidae > Flexamia > Flexamia atlantica. The sequence continues at coordinate 6,959,981 of JAQJVK010000007.1, read as the reverse complement.
TATCAAGCACACATAAACTCTCATATTACTTTTGGGATTGAGTTATATGGTGCGACTAATATTCAAAATTTGGAAAGTATATTAGTTCTCCAAAAAAGAGCCATTCGAATTATGTTAAATTTAGGCCCCAACGAATCCGCTAAATCACATTTTTCTAAATTAAACATCCTCCCTGTATTTGGACTGTACATTTTAAAAACCACAATGAGTGTCAAAATATCCTCTGATGCATTGCCGATTTTAGGAATAAATCATAACTACATAAAAATTATCCAGCCATTCGAGGTCATAACCTGGAGTTTTATAACAAAAAGCCTACTGCCGCAGGGACCAGATTTTTATATCACCTTCCAAAAGAAATATACGCAATAGAAAATATAAAACTATTTAAAAATAAACTTAAACTTTTTTTAATATCCATCTTTTAGCCCCTGAGCTGTGCGATTTAAATAGTAAGACTAAGTTACTTACATCAACCGTCAGAACAGCTCAAAAAATACTGTCGTCGTGTTCAGGACATGTTTCAACGTTTAATACGTCATCTTCAGCTGACTAAAAATGTGAGTTGAAGTTGTGAGGATCTGCATCCACGTAGTCAGTAGATGGCATCGTCAATAAATAATCACAATCACACATAACAAAGACACGAAAAACGAGACGAAACGAAAAACAGAACATTAACTTAAAATGTTGAAATTAAAACTTATAGTGGACAGACTTATCCACAAACATAAGAATAAAATCGACAAAGGTGTCATCTCTGATAAAACATCTAGCACTAATCCAACAACAAAATATGCCACTGTCGAGTACAGCCATTATATACATCACGGCCTAAACAAACACTTAAGAGAGCATAATATAAAGTTAGCTTTTAGTACCTCCAACCGTACAAAACATATTTTGAGTGTAAACAAAGGCAAAATGGACAAGTACGACGGAACCGGTGTTTATAAGTTAAAATGTGCTGACTGCCCAAGTGTTTATGTCGGCCAAACTGGACGCGGATTCAACACAAGATTTAAAGAACACCGCCCCAATCATAGGTTGGATAAACAAAAATCTACGTTTGGCCAACACTTAATAGATAATAATCATTCTATCGGCAACATTGATGACAGTCTCAACATATTGCATTGTTGTAGGAAAGGGAGAAAGATGGATACTTTGGAGGAGTTTGAGATATACAAACGTTTTAAGAGCAACACCCAAGCTGAAATAATAATTAATGATAAATTACAATTTAGCTCTCATTCGATTTTCAATACGCTCCTTTCGTACAATAGACCAAGACCATCAGCTGATCCCTGCCCTACTGATAACAACGACACATCAGATGCACAAGGAAACTCCAGTCTGTCCTCTACCACCGGCGCGACGTGTCGTGGCATTTGCTCTAACAGGCCTGTAGTTTTAAGTTAATGTTCTGTTTTTCGTTTCGTCTCGTTTTTCGTGTCTTTGTTATGTGTGATTGTGATTATTTATTGACGATGCCATCTACTGACTACGTGGATGCAGATCCTCACAACTTCAACTCACATTTTTAGTCAGCTGAAGATGACGTATTAAACGTTGAAACATGTCCTGAACACGACGACAGTATTTTTTGAGCTGTTCTGACGGTTGATGTAAGTAATTTAGTCTTACTATTTAAACTTTTTTTGATTGAAAAATCTTTTTATTCGTTTAAAGAATTTTTTGGTGAAATTTGAAGTGCAAATTTATTTTATTTTTGTTTTTAGTTTTAATATTTATTTTAGGCTAGTATTTAGTTAATATGACGCCATTCTGTATTTATACATTGTTATAAATCATGAATAAAGTATTTCTGACTCTGACTCTGATATAGGGATAATAATAGTAAATTGAAATTCTCAATTACAACCCCACATACTTCAAAACTAGGCACTATCAAGTAATAGCCATCTGGCACATAAAAGTTGACTTTGTCTCCTGGTAACCAATGTTCGGATAAGCACATGAAACTGTAGTCACTGCAAAAATCAAGTAAGACATCTCAGGAGTTTGTTGCCAGAAACTGTAAAACTACAGCTCATGCAGTCTTTAGTCCTATCAGTATTTTACTCCTGCTTCCCTGGCTATGGAAACAACATCACAATGCACGGTGCTCAGAGAGTTCAAAAACTACAGAATTTTACATTGAGATACGTATTCTCTCTGAGGCGTGAACACCATGTGTCCGAGTATCGTGATGCTGTTAACATGCTCCGCATGGCAGATTTTTGTAAACTGATGATCAACTGCATGACCCACAAAGTCCTTACACTCAAGTAGCCCCTATCCCTTAGTCAGAGGCTGCAGTATCGGGATGAGGTTTCACAACGTGGTAACACACAACGGGGTCAGAAGCTTCACTTTCACAGAGAGAGGCTAGAACTGGGCTGGGAAAGCTCCTCTTATTTCAGCCCAGTACTTTACAATGACCTCCACAACATCCACAAATCACATCCTTTGAATTCTTTCAAATGCAAGTCCAAAGACTGTTTGTTAACAAAATAATAATGTTAACACTTTTGTTACATTTTTTTCATTTTTGTTACATTAGTTATTTTTTTTATACTGACACTCTTATCCTAACATTTTACCGAGTTATCCTGAAAACCAGTTTGTAACTGAGGAGAGCCTCCAATAAAGGCATTTATAATAATAATAATTATTATTATTATTTAGCACAATGGTTCTTTTGATGTGATTCACAATATCATTCCATCTCTTTAAGTTTTTCTTAAAGCTCTAGTGCGTATGGGGAGCTTTCGTTCTTTTCGTGATTTCATTATAGAACTTTTGCCTTAATTCCTCGTTTGTATGCTAGATAGATTCATTTATTTCCTCAGCACGTGAAGACAGTTTTAATTCATCAGAATTTTCCTTACTGGCAACATTGACATTGGTTGCCCACTTTACATTATTGCTGGGGATTACCTGACATTTTATACATTCCCAATTCCCATCCTCTCAAATAGTGATCTTTTCCATATTTTAGCGAATTTCCCCTATAGAGAAGAAGCTATTACCGTAGGTCTCATGGTAAGACCTAAGCCCAAGACCATTATAACTTTTTGTTTTGGGGCCCCCAGAAGCAAAAAACACCATTCGTTCAAAATTCTAGATATATATATCTATATATATATATATATATATATGTGTGTCTGTAAGCACAATAGCACCCGCAAAAATGGTCCGATCGGAATGAACTTTGGCACAGGCGTGTAAAGTAGTAATTATTCGGATGAGTTCGAAAACCAGCCTAATCGGACCACTGGAAGGGGGGGTAAAGGGGAATAAACCCCCAAAAATGGTTTTTTTGGGTTTTTCACACACAGAAAAATAAAAATAATCCATTTTTGGTTAGCATCAATGAATTCAGCTCGAAAAAACAAACAATTTTTTATTTTGAATCATTGCTCTATGTCCATTGGTTACCGAGATATTGGAAGTGGTAAACACAGTACGTTGTCCCAATGTTAACCTTATGGGAAATAAATAAAACTCTATATCTCGCTTATTTCTCAACATATCTTAATAAAACTTGGTTTGTGGCTTCATATAGATGAGACGTAATGTATTTTAGTCTAAAACCCCCAACATTTCTATTTTTGTGGCAGCAAACCTGCGTACTATTTCCCATTGGCTGTTGGGCTATTAATTAACAGTCCTGTCTAAGGAACATGTCGGCCTTAGTCAGTAACGAGACTACAAGATCGCGCCACAATCATCCTTCACTCATATGTCATTCATACTTGGCTTAAAATACCTACCTGGGTAGGTCGCCATTTCAAAGTAATGTATCTAATGTATGTATCATGTTATCCTTATGGGAAATAAAAAAGTGCTATATCTTCATAATTTCTTAACATATCTTGATAAAACTTGGTATATGGCTTCTTCTGGTTAGGATCTACTAAATATTGAATTAAAACAGCCCAGTTTAATATACCTGTTGCAGCAAGGCTTAAAATACCTACCTGGGTAGGTCGCCATTTCAAAGTAATGTATCTAATGTATGTATCATGTTATCCTTATGGGAAATAAAAAAGTGCTATATCTTCATAATTTCTTAACATATCTTGATGAAACTTGGTATATGGCTTCTTCTGGTTAAGATCTACTAAATATTGAATTAAAACAGCCCAGTTTAATATACCTGTTGCAGCAAACCTGCATTCTCATTCCCCATATTATTCTTATCGAGACTACAAAAAACATGTCATATAAGAACCCCAAAAAATAGGGAGGGGGGGGGGGTAATTTCACCCCCTTAAGGTGTAATTTCTAGGCTATGTTGGATGGAAATATTTTTTGCATTTGAAATTCGCTGAGTAATGCTAAAATAAATCATTGAGGCGGCCACGAATAAGTAAAATCTACGTAAATCCCAAAATGAGAATACAACAATTTTCTCCATAAGAATAACATGGGAAATGAGTATGCAGGTTTGCTGCCAGGGGAATGTAAAATTGAGAGATTTTCTGCCACAATCCAGTAGACATCAACTAGATGAAGCCATTTACAAAGTGTCATTCAGATATGTTGAGAAATAAGCGAGATATAGATTTTTTTTATTTCCTATAAGGTTAACATTGGGACAACATACTGTGATAACCTTATAGGAAATAAATACATTTCTATATCTCGCTTATTTCTCAACATACCTGAATGAAACTTTGTAAATGGCTTCATCTAGTTGATGTCTCTGGATTGTGGCAGAAAATCTCTCAATTTTACATCCCCCTGGCAGCAAACCTGCATACTCATTTCCCATATTATTCTTATGGAGAAAATTGTTGTATTCTCATTTTGGGATTTACGTAGATTTTACTTATTCGTGGCCCCGTCTCAAGGATTTATTTTAGCATTTGTAATTCGCTGAGTATGCAGGTCTGCTGCAACGGGGACATTTTGTTATTAATTTTAATTTAAATACATCATAATACAAATATTGATAAAAAATTAATATTTTGCAAATTACTCAAAACCGTTGATTTTACCGCTGAAAGTGTAATAACCTTTATTATAGATAATGATTAGACCTTTCAAATAAGATGTCTCACGTCAAAATTGGTTGAGTGGTTTCCGAGATATGTGACATTATTAAGTTGTCTGAGCGGCCATATTGATGACGTCACTAACCGTGACGTAAATATTTTAAGCTTGCCTCCCGGCTGATTTTCACTCTTTTATATGTATTTAGTCAATTCCCAAAGTATGGTGCTGGTTTCAGGAAGTGAAAGATTTTTACACTTGTTCCACGCACTAATATGAAAGCCAATTATTTGCCGAGTAATTTAAGTCCAGGACGAACAATTTATCTCACGTAAACCCTGAGTTATTTAATTTTAACTAAAGTAAATTCCGGAAAAAAACAATTTTAATTTTTAATTATGTAATATAACTCAGTCTCTTTCCGGTCAGATTCAAATTAACAGTTTCTCTAATTGATGCATTTATAATACTGAGTGTTTTAAGACCCAAACGATCTATATACGTTGATTAGAACCGGAGATATAAGAAATATAATCCTTAAAAATATTCAATGCTTAAAACTCCCATAAGAATTGTATGAGAAAAATCTTTGATTGGGTGTATCTTGAAAACGAATAAAGATTTTCAAAAACGGATTTCGGCATTGCAATCAGCGTGAAAATCTAGTTTGAAATAATGGGTCACAACACAATGTTTACATTTGAAAAAAAATATTACATCCAATATGGCATATCCAAGATGGCAGCTAAAAAATGTTTTTCCAGTCAAAATGAAGGTCCTACCTCCCTTCAATTATTGGCAGTGGTCTTATCACACAAAATTCACTTATACACTGTGCAAGGGATGAATTTACTGAATCATTTAAGAAGATTACCTCGTTTTTTCTCTATTTTGGTAGCCATCTTGGATTGAGGTGTATATAAGGATGAAAAAAATGTCAACAAGTCATTTTTTCATCCAAAGGTACTCATTATCAATTTTCAAAAGTTATTTCAATTTTTACACGCCAGTCGAACGGAATATACATACCATCCCAGACTAGTTGTTGACTTTAAATAGATTATATTTTGATGTTGTTATTTATTTATATATTTTATTTGATTATTTTATTGGAATATGTTGTTCATCCATCATATTTCTATAAATTTGTTTGATGCAAGAAAGAGGAAAAAAGTATATTATAGGGAACTAATTGAGATATCCAGACATTGCCTAGGCCATCCTTTGTTTTGGAGCTAAATTCTTTCATTTTAATATTGCAACTTAGTAGCAAAAAAGTTACTAATGATATGGTTTTAGTGGCGATGTCTATTGTAATTATAGTTTAGTTACTGAATGACTAATAAATATATTCTATTCTATACTATTCATAAAAATATGGGAACAGAAACATGTATGGGTATTTAAAAAAACACTAAATATGTTTTTTTTTTCTTTAATAAATCAACAAAATGTGGGCCTGAACTTGGCCGATTTTGACCTTATCGAATGTACTCGATGCATCGTCATTTTGATTACTTAACCCTTTTAGTGCCAAGGATCTCATAGCGAGACGCACCATCTAGGTAACGCTTATACCAAGAATCTCGTAGCGAGATCCCGGGTCCTACTGCATGAAATACTAGCATCTCCTAGCGATACGTTTACATTTTTATAAATATAAAATATATATTTTCGCTTTTCAGTCTGGAATTTGTGCCAAACGCCTTTCCAGAACTGTCTTTATGGTTAGCTGAAATGACATACTAAAATGCAAACAGCTGTTAGTAGATAAATAAACCATGCATTTCTTATGGTGGCGATGCAACTACGTTTGAGTAATTTCTAGGCTATGTTTTTGTGTTACCTATGGGATTATTATTGAAATATAGTTTGTATTTTAATTTTGAGGATCTTTTTAAATGTTAAATGATGTTTCTAATGTAAATGTGGAATGCGAATACTGTTTGAAGTAGGTTGCTTAGTGATGTTCAACTCTGCATTATTGCAAGGTTATCGTTTTATCTTGTTAATTCATAAATTACAGTAAATTGATGTTTTATACGTGGTTTTTACTGGCTTCTTTACATAGTTTCACACAAAACTAATAAACATTGCACAAGAGTACAAAATAAATATGTTTTTAAATAAATAAAATATGTTTTTTTAGCGCTAAATATGTTTTTTTAGTGTAAGCATAAAACATGAATATGATGCAATGTTTTTTATTCATTAACATTGATTCGTACCAGAAACATGAAATTTGCCTTTCTTCTTGTCATTTTCAAATAATACAAGTATTTAGAAACAAAGAAAAAAAGATTTGTTAAAAAATGTTAATAAATAAAGTTTTGGTGATTTTTTTTCTGAATGGTTACATTTGTCCTAAAAAAGTCGCAGCACTTTTTGCACGAAACAATGAAAAATGGTCCAAAATTTTTTGCACTAAACAATGAAAAACAGTCTGTCACTTCTCGTACATATTTTTACTTCTCGTACATATTTTTATTATTTGTCACGGCACTAAAAGGGTTAAGCATCGAATCGCAGTTCAGTGCACCGTACACCCCCAACTTCAATACAATGTAGGGGTGGGAGAGTAGTGGTTTTTCAATTAGAGTCAAGTATTGAGCCAACAATTTGAGTATTGAGTTGGGAATTTGTTTGTGAAAAGAAAAAACAAAATTATTAAATACCAGACAACACATGTGAAATTTCCAACTTTTCTCAACCCAGACCATATAAAAATGCCCTGCCATTGAAAACACTTGTTGCTTCCGATAACAAATAAATACTTGAGCGAAATCTGTGTAATTAGATTGGTATACGAGATGAGACCGCAAAATTTGCATGCCGCGTCAGCTGTAATACAACCAAAAAATTCATCTACAGGCAACAATAATTTAATTTCGTTTGCCAAAATAAGACTTCCTACCATGATTGAACCAACATTTGCAGGCTGTATTACGGTTGAAATATTTGACAGCCGCGATGCAACCAATGATGTGGGCCAGTATAAATTACAGATCTGAGCAACTGTTTGTTATGTGAACTTTTTTCATATTCCTGTATCGAGTTACAGGTTGCAGTACCAAACGTGAGCGATTTGCTGGAGCGAGGGCAGTTAAGAGTTTCCACTATTTACGAGAGCTGTCCAGAAAGTATCAGACGTTTGGCCGCTACGACTAGCCCAAAAATGTTGTCATTTATTTATGTTTCTGATGGATTGCTCTGATCAGGTAATTTCAAACCAGTTTAGTCATTGACGGTTTTGTTTGCTTGTAGTCGACCAATAACAGTCAACAAATAACGTATTTCATTTCTACAATATTTCTAGATGGTGGCACCCATTATTAAAAATCCTGCGAAGTACAAAAACTGATGACAACAGTGTTTAGGGGCCATACTAGTTTACTCCTTGTTTGGTTGGCAGCAAAACTTAGCTCACACTGCGGCCGGGAGTGGAGATTTCGGTCGCAGAATCAGTCGCGGGGCGGGGCAACAGCACTAGATGCACTAGATGTGGCGACAAAACGTACATTACTTTATATACAGCCCTCGTAGTTTTTCAGCAATAGGATGGATAAGGAGCTTTAAATTTTTAGATAAAATAATATACATTTGTTCTAAAAGACATATAAATCTGCACACAGTTTTTTAAACTCGATGTGACATTTAAAAACAAGAGCATTATGAGTGTCAATTGCTACTGGTCTACTGACTACACGCAAAAACAATGCCACTGAATAAGCCGTTTTGATATTACCTTAACAAAACGATCTACCAGAAACATAAATAAACATGAAAAATAACTGACGAGGAAGTGAACCATCCAAGGTGTACTGCAAAGTGTGTGGGGAGGGACTCACCTGAAAACCCTTGAGTGTGGTAGATTTGCCTGCAGAGTGAAGCTTGTTGTTGACCCATGTCACAATCTCTCTCTCCACTATTGGACTGCCGGTGTTGGCCAGTTGAGTAAGGATGGACAGTGTGTAGGCCCGCATCAACTGCCAGATTAGCGCTGGAAAATAGATGCTAATAATACTGGGGATGTGCAAATAGCAATTTTCAAACTCAAGCCCAGCCGAGCCGAGCTTTTTTAAAAGTTTTTGAGCTCGATCTTTTTTGAGCCGAGCTTTTTTATTAATCACCAAACACTCAAATTGTTAAGCTTGACTTTCATTTTAAAAAATACGATCGGCTAATTTTTGTGTAATTAAAGTAAACACCAGCTCAAAGCTATTGTCCTCGTTTGAGCGCAATGGTTTAGTTGTTGTCGTGTGTGAGGTCGTGTGTCCTTTACTGTAAGCTTTAGGTACCTTGTACAGGTATTAAAAATATCTTGGTTATATTTTCCTACACTTAAAATAAACCTTTTATCAGCTTTGACGGGTTAAAAAATATATTTTTAAAAATTTCACCCTTAAAACTTTTGCCAACATTGTGTTTTGGTCGTTCAATGTATTTATGAAAGGGAAATATTTTTTTAAGGTGCCATTACCCTGGTTAATTATAATTTTTAAGGCCTATTGGAATTTTTGGTTTTTAAGTTGGTTAATTTGTATGTATATAACAATATGATTAAAAATAAAGAAACAATTTTGTTCTTGGATCTTTGAAACCAAGTTAAATGAAAAAAAACTATATTTGGGAATCTATTTTTCTAATACAGGTTGACCATTTACAACTTTCCTGTAGAATTGTCAAATAATGGCTAAAAACTGATGACATAATTTTTTTACAACCCTTAAGGTCAAAAACTTAATTTGTTTATAACTTCTGAATATCTTACCCAGTGTCAAAGTTGCGTTGCCGTCATTTAGATCCTGACCAGCAATACC
>JAQJVK010000007.1:6917657-6945157 GCA_035578135.1 Flexamia atlantica | reverse complement strand
CAAATTAAGGCCAAGGGTTAAAATATCACAATATTGTTATGTAAACCTATACCAAGTTGTATATCATTTTACAGGTCCTGCTGAACGGAACATTTTGAGGAAAATTAAAGTAAATTATTTCTAGCCGTTTCAAAATGGCAGCCAATTTAGAGACATTTTCCAGTATTTACGGAAAACATTGGATTTTTTAACCACTACAAGTATTTTAGTTCTGTTTCGAAATTCTTAATCCTTGACAACTCAGCTTTACTATGGTAACTGATATGACCATATTATGTGAAAACAACTTTAGTTCCTGAGGAAACCAAATAAAAACAACAAACATTATCCAAAACACTAGTGAGAAATAATGCATACGGAGTGAAACTTAAGGGGATATTAAGGATCTGGGTAGACCCATGTGTTGCCTGGGCTCTTGATATACCTTGGTGCGAAATTTCAGCCTATTCCCCTCTGAAGTTTTTGCATTTACCTGGAACAACTTACACAAAAACAACACCGAAACGACCTATATTTCATATTATATAAATAAGTAACATATATTTTATTTACTTTTATATTTTTTTATGTCCCTTAATAGTCCCCCCCCTAACTTTTTCCTATATTTTTTCAAATATCAATTCCACACCACCCCCAAACATTATTGGGTATTTAATACTTCATTTTGAGAGAGTACCCAATTATAGCCGCCATCTTTGATCCGCCATATTGGATCCAAAATATTTTTTTTCAAATGTAAAAGAGGTGTTGTGACCCATCATTTTGAATTAGATTTTTTTTCACTGATTTCAATGCCGCAATCCGTTTTTTAATATCTTAATTAGTTTTCAAGATATGGGTACTTAAATTAATTTATTTTCAACCAATTTAAACATTACAGATTGATATAATAGGCCCATAACCACAAAATAATGCTAGATAGTGATGAATAACCACCACCAGTATTGTTGAGCGCTTTACACTTAACTTTCACCAATGTAAATTTTTTGGCCGCCATCTTGGATCCGCCATTTTCGAATGAGGTAAGTTATTTTAAATATGAAGTTGGTATTGTGACCCATCATTTCAAACTAGTTTCTTACGCCGAATCCAATGCTGCAACCCGTTTTTACCTATACAACTTAGTTTTTGAAAAATTAATATTTTTTAGATATTTATTAGAAACATGTCAATATCTTGAAAACTAAACACTGTAATTAAAAACGGGTTAGGGCATTAAATTCGGTGTAAAAATTAAGTTTAAAATACTGGGTCACAATACCAACATCATATTTGAAATAACTTGCCTCATTTCAATGGCGGTTCCAAGATGGCGGCCAAAAAATTTACATCGGTGAAAGTTAAGTGTAAATCGCTCAACAATGACTGGTGGTGGTTATTCGTCACTATCTAGCACTATTTTGTAATTATGGGGCTATTTTATCAATTTGTTATTTTTATATTGGTTGAAAAGAAATTAATTTAAAGTACCCATATCTTGAAAACTAATTAAGATATTAAAAAACGGATTGCAGCATCGTAATCGAAAAAATCTAATTCGAAATAATGAGTAATAACACTACTTTTACATTTGAAAAAAAATTATTTTGGATCCAATATGGTGGATACAAGATGGTAGCCAAAAATTTTTACCTTGCCAAAATGCACGAATAGCCACTCAAAAATTTTTGGTGGTGGTCCCATATCAGTATCTTGTTAAATGTAGATAAAAAGTGCAGCCGATTGCCTTTTTTCAAAAACTTCCCATTGTTAAAAAAAGCCGCCATTTTGAAACGTATTTTTGGGGGGTTTCCCGTAGACCGATTTTGTTAGATTTTGGATATGTTCGAATAAGTACTTTTTTGTTATAGTTTCATGAAAAAAGGGCGTGTTGCAGTTTGGTCTAGGTTGGTGAGCATTTTAACAAATAAAAAAAATAAAAAAATTAATTCGTTATATCTTAAAAACAAAAACAGATTTTTGAAAACGGATTTCAGCTTTGGAATCAGCGTAAAAATCTAGTTCTAAATGATGTGTCACATGACCACCTTTGTATTTGAAAAAAAATAATTGAATCCAATATGGCGGATCCAAGATGGTGGCCAAAATTTAAAATTCTATAAAAATGAAGTATTACCCCCCTACCAATTTTCTGTAGTATTCCTAAATTTATATCTCTAGAGGTGTAGTTGAAAACTAAGAGTAAAACTTAATTTTTAATTTTTCCATTGTAATCCGCCATTTTGAAACGTAATTTTAGGGGGTTTCCCATGGACCGATTTTGTCCGATTTTGGATATGTTAAAAAGCACATTTTTTCGGACAGATCTCCACCAAAAAAGCTCGTGTTGCAATTTGTTCTAGGTTAAGGGTGTTTTTTGCGTAGATTTACTGGACTAAAATGGTATCAGCAAACTGACACATACTTTCTCCATTAAAGCAAGAAAATCTACAGTAAAATAAATTCACAACTATTCCACAAATCCATTGCAAATTTTATCAAAATCGGTTAGCAATTTACGGAGATATCAGTTTTTGAATAGTTGCCATAAGAATAACAATGGACAATGTAGAATAACGATGGACAATGTACTGCGTTTACCGCCAAACTAAAATATCAATTATCTTCGCAACCAGTTGATGTAGACCAGTGGTTCCCAAAAGGTGGTCCGCGGACCCCCAGGGGTCCGCGAATGGCTTACAAGGGGTCCGCGGCGTTAGGCCTGTACATATTGGCTACTATTATGGATGGTCGGGTCCCGAAATTTCGGGAAATTCTCGGGTAAATTAAATTCCTGATTTTCGGGCGGGGTTTTTATTCACTTCGGGAAATTTTCGGGACGGAATCGTTTAGCGATTGCAACTAAACAGCGAGTGTAGCTTCGCAAAACTCGCGATCGGCCGCGGAAAATGATCTTGCCGATCGTATTTGCGTATTTGCCGATCGCGAATAAAGGCAAATCCAGCTTTGCAAAACTCGCGATCTTCCGCTAAAACTATCGTGCGTATTTGCCGATCGCAAATAAACGGCAATGCAGCTTTGCAAATCTCATAATCGGCCGCAAAAACCATCGCGCGTATTTGCAAGTCGCGGTTGATCGGCAAAAATAGCTTTGCGCTATTCACGAACGGCCACGAGATACGCTAGCGCGTATTTGTCGATCGCGGACAAACTGCCGATGATGTTGCTTTACGAAACTCGCGATTGGCTGAGAAAAACTTTTGCGCGCATTTGAAGATCGCTGAAAAACGAAAAATGTAACATTGCGAACTTGCAATCGGGTGTGAAAATCAAGTTTAGCTATTCACTGAGAGCGGTTAATCGACAGAAATAACTTGCTAGAAGGCTTTACAGTGATGCATTTTATATCATCGGCCACATTGGTCGGCTACAAATAAATTGGTTTAGCCATTGATTAAATTCTCTAAACTAATTCAGATTACATTGAATCCCAGCCGAAAGTATGATTATTTTTCATAAATAAGTAAAAAAAAACTAAACAGTTGACAAAAGTAAATTTGAGACTTTTGAATTTAAATTTGAAATACATACGTAATTAATATTTTAGGTAATTTGAGGAATATCAAGTTTGGGAGTTGTGAAAAACAAGAACTTGAAAACCTAAAATTAATAAAAATACAATAACATGTTTACTGCAGTAGTTATACTTCACAGTTATTTTGTCAACATGCAGTAACCACTCAAGTATTTTACTTTTGGATTTGTGGAAACCAAACAATAAAATGAAAAAGCAAAAACTTAAAAATTATTGTGTTTTTGTCAAACTTTAAAAAAATGTACTATATTTGTTATTTTTTGAATAATATTTCTGGTTTTCAATGCATTTAAGACTTGATTTCTTGATTAAAAAGATGAATAAAAATTCAAATTCAATAAAAAATAATAATAAATAAACAATAACTTTACTATTTTATATAAGTTAGTATTTTCCTTATAATCAACAATTTCATTGAGTTACTTTTTTATTATTTTCGAATGTGTTTTTAATGTTTGCTATTTTGTCAATTGCATATAAGTCAGTATTTTTTCACTTTAATCTTTTCCTTGAAATGTTGTGATCAGGTAGGATATTTATTTAAACAGTTATATATGACATTGTTTTTAACCTAATGTAATAAAGTAAAATAAATTTGTAAACGAGCATTTCCAAAACTTTAGGGAAGAAAAAATCCTGTCCTGTCCCGTCCCGAATTTAAGAGGGAAGAAAAAAATCTTTTTTCGTCCCGTCCCGAACTGAAAGTCCAATCCCGTCCATCACTATTGGCTATAAAACAATTTGGAAAGTTTTGGTGGGTAAAAGCAAAAATAAAAATAAAAACAAAAACAAATTATTAAGTGAAATATACTGAATCGACAGTGTTAGATGCCGGAATGCGCGCGGGCATGCAACTGAGCATGTTGTAAATCAAATATAGCTTTAGGGGTCCCCGATTGTTTAGATTGTATACCTGGGGGTCCGTGACTACCTGTTATTTGGGAACCACTGACGTAGACTGATGATTCAAAATACCAGCTACTTCATTTTTTCAAGCAAAATTTAATGGTTGCAAGTATATTTTCTTCATATAGTACAAATTTTGTCAAATTTTAAAAATATTAATTTTTTAACACTTAAATCCCCATAACTTTTGAACCTGAATTTTTACAGACATGGGGGTGGTGTCATTTTGTTTACCATCTTAAGCACTAAAAACCAAAAAATTTTAATCAAAATCGTTAGAGCAGTTTTTGATAAATTTGGATTTTTGTTGTTTTTATGGGGTTTTATGGGGTAAATACCCTTAAAAATCAAAAATTCAAAAAAATGAAAAAGACGCCTGGAGATATCATGGTTTTATACCTACATGCCAAATTTCATAAAAATCGGACCACTGGTGTCGTCTCTAGCTTTGTTTACGCACGCACGCACGTGCGCTCACACACACACGCGTGCTCTCACACACACGCGCACGCGCGCGCACGACAACGCATGCACGCACGCACGCCCACGCCCACGCCCACGCCCACGCCCACGCCCACGCCCACGCCCACGCGCGCGTGCGCGCGCGCGCGCGCGCCCACACACACACACACACACACACACACACACACACACACACACACACGCACGCACGCACGCACGCACACGTTTCCACCTGATTCCGACACAGGGTCGATAGTGACATCTTCGAAGTTGGATATGCCATGAAATAAGAGAAAGCTAGTTTACAAAAAATATTTAGTCAGTTCATCACTGGATCAAGGATACACACCTTTTTAATGCTGTAAATTGCAATAAAAGATAGTGACAGCATGTCACAATTGAGCTAATTTGTGCCGGTGTGTACGCGATGTCACTTCCCGGTGGTAGTGCCGGTTGTGTGAACTGAGCGCCACTACAGTGTTGCCACGTTGTGCTTAGCTGTTTTGCCCGGCTTCAACTGGGTAGCTCTCGGTTTATTTTACTGGCACAGGAATCTTGCGATGACCAAAAGACGCTATTTGGGATTTTTCATTTTATACTGGCAAACAATGGAACGAGGATTGTAGATAATGTTTCTAATCTGGAATGTTATATTTCATTTTAAATAATTGCATTATAATTATAATTGGAACTATTTACCTGATATTATATTAACATTTTATTTTGACTGATTCTGATAAAAAATGTAATAATATTAAAACATTTTATTAATATTTAACTTAATATTCAACTTATTTAATTTAAAGGCTCTAAAGAACTACGGTACAATACGGTAAAATATTAAAGTGGAGTTAACACAGTATATTTGTTTCAAAATTACTCTTTTAATATTACAGCTAACGTTTTACTACTCTTATTTTTTCCTAAGATTAATGCGCGTGTTGATTGAATTTGTTCCTTGACAGGTAAATTGTTAACGAATGATAAAACATTAGTTTTTAAATTTTATTATTTAAAACGATTGAGGTGAAAGTTACAAAAGCTTTAAGCAAAAACATTAGGCAGACTATCTTATTGGGTCTATACTAACAATAAATTGTGTATGTTTGACCAAACTTAAAGCTTTTCTAAATTAAATGTTATTTAAAAAATATTAATTAGTCAAAGAATTGTATTTTACCGCGGCTTGCTACACCTGTCCCGAGTGAGGACTATTCACAGAGCAGGCTGGGAATTTGGGTTCTCCACTGGAATCTTATAAGACCATTGCAAACGGATGTTTGTTTTAAATTGTATTTTAGGCTTATTAAAAGAGCGAGGATATTTTTTAATAATTTCTCTAATAGAGCATATTAGTCGTTATTGATTACCAAGCCTTAAACCAAAATATTCATGGTTTCATGTATTTTTTTTTATTTCCATTGGAAAAATAATTTAAGTCTATGTCTATGGGATATTTTCCTTTGTCTCAAACGTCATTGAACTGTAGGCCTAAACAAAAGACTACCAGTTGCACTTGTTCCAAAAAATTCTTCGGAATATTTATTTAAATAAATTATTTTACCCTCTCAGGTTTTTTATTCAAACACATATAAATGCTGAACTACTTTGAAATACCCCTAATTCAGCAGTCCTGCATATTGCATACTCAGCGAATTTCAAATACGTAGAAACATGTTTCAAGCCAACATAGCGAGGTATGACATGTTTTCGTAATATCCCTAAGAATAACACAGGGAAAGAGCATTGGGTTCTCGTCCACTGAAATCTTATAAGACAATTGGAAGAGGGTGTTTGATTTAAATTTAAATTTTATGTTTATTAAAAAGGCGACGATATTCATGAATAATTTCTCTTATATAAAATAATTTTCGTTTAAAATCAGTTTATGTTTATGTTTGTAGGATATCTTCCCTTATCTCAAACCTGATTAAGCTGTAGGCCTTAAAAACAAAAAGTTACCACCTGCAATGTCTACATTTGCTCCAAGAAATCCTTCGGAATGGTTATTTCAATTTCATTATTTTATTTTAAGTTTTTTTTTAGTCAAAAGTATAAATATGCATAGTACATATAATTTTAGACATTTAGCAATGATAATTCTCAGACCATGACAGCTGAGAATATACGGGTCTAGTGCACGTTATAATTTAATAGCACAGATTTTACGATGGCCTGTGGATAAAAGGCATGTATAAAAATAATAATCACGATTGATTTTGATGGTAATTAAATTAGACAGCCACAGCCACTCCCCAGAAACACAATGTGTTGAAAGGTCACTAGGCCCTAAAAAAAGTTGCTATCAAACAGGATATCAAGTCAAAGTCTTTGATTAAACTTGTTTGTCAACTATTCAAATTTAAATTGTATTTATTTCCAAAAATAAAACACTATACTTCTTCACTAGTTTTACACTAAAACTTCTTTTACACTTCTTATTGCTAAATCTAAAAGATGTATATACATGTTTCTTACAAACTAATACTATAAAAAAGACTTGGAATAAAGCCTAGCCATCTTGGGCAGATTTCTCATGCGTATGCTCAGTCGCTACTAGAATGACTACGATTAATTTTTAAAAGTGTAACTTTATAATGTAAGCAGCTTATTATTTGATTATTTATTTGTATTTTTACTTTCTCCCCCCTTTACATAGCATATGGAGAAAGTGTTTTTGTCAACATTTTCGAATTTGAGTTGTTAGTGGATATATTTTTTTTAGTGTTCCATGATACCAAAAAGTGGTTTTCGGAGTGGTAACTGTCTGTCCGTGTATGTGGATGTGTGTATGTAAACAAAGTTAGAGGCAACCCCGTGATCAAATTTTCATGACATTTTTATGTAAAAAGCCAAGACATATCCAGGTTTTTCATTTTTTAAATTTTAGATTTTTAATGGTATTTACCCCATTAAAAACTTTAACAACAAAAATCCAAATTTCTCAAAAACGGCTCTAACGATTTTGATAAAAATTTTACGGTTTCTAGTGCTTAAGTTGACAAATAAAATGACACAACTCGCATACCTGTGATGGGGGTTTAAGTGTAAAAAATTAATGTTTCTCAAATTTCACAAAATATGTAACTTCTAAAGAAAATATACTTGCAACTATTAAATTTGGCTTGAAAAAAATAAATAATCTAGTATTTTGAATCATTAGTCTACGTCGACTTCTTGCGGAGATAATCGATGATATTTTAGTTTGGCGGTAAACGCAGTACGTTGTCCATTGGTATTCTTGTGGCAAATATCCCCCTTAATTGCTAACCGGTTTCGATAAAATTGGAATAATGAGTATATTTCCTTCTGAGTAAGACAACTTACAAGAACAAAACAATATCTTGGAAATTAACTGGCCACGATAACCAGTTATGTGGCCAGTGAGCACATTACTAATCTCTAAATAGCATTATGGTCGAGTCCAGTCTTGTCAATCTCTGTTGTTCACTGCTCCGCGTGGCGATCATTGGTTGCAAGTCTACAGCTAATGGTTTAAACCAGTGGTTCCCAAATTTTTTGGCTGGTGACCCACTAATGAACTTAAAGATTTTTCGCAACCCACCATTGGTATCAATTTATGTATACATCAAACCCAACAAAAAATATACTGTAAAAATGGACTGTAAAGGAAAATAGATTGTCCTTTTAATGAAAAAAATATATAATATATTTCCGACGACGTTTTTTAAGTAGCTGGAGTTTTAATTATCTGCTGATCACCGTTTTAATTTTAAGTTTTATAAAACTAAAAATACCATTCTTCTTCGTCCTGTAATTATTATTGTTGTAACCTCGTCGCGATCCACCTAAAGCCCTTCCGCAACCCACCAGTGGGCCGCTACCCACACTTTGGGAAACGCTGGACTAAACTAAAATATACAATATCGTTTAAATAAAATCTATACTTCTCATAAACTAAAAAAACATATCTCTTTCTTTTTATTATGGCTTTGATTAACTCAATATTTTCCTAAGAATTGAGGTATAATTAATCTCAAATAACTAATTTTAAATTCTTTTGCAGAAAACATTCAAAGAACTACATTTTTTTTATTCGGAGGTAGTTTGTTGAAAATAAATGGACCCAAAAATATAAAAGATTGTTTAAAGATATCCTTATTCACTTTAGGTGTTCTGAACAATATTTTATCTACACTTGTCTTATAAAAAAGGTTCTCATTTCCGTTATTCCCACAGTTAATGAAAAATAATCGTAAAACTAAATACAAAAAGATTCTGAATAGGTAAATTTTTCATTTGAGAATATAGAGGAAATGAACTGTCTCTTATTTGCTTTCTTAGAATTATTCGTAAATAGTGATTCTGAGTCACTCTTAATCTGTTAATTAACGTTTTAAAAGTCCCGTCCCAGCATTCTAAACCATATTGTAGTCTTGAGTGTATGAGAGCATAATGCAGCGTTTTTAACAAGAAATCTTCACAAATATTTCTTAAAAATAAAATTTTTTCATTGAACGATTAATTTTTATAGGTCGTTGGTGAATATGTTTTTCCCAGGTCATTTTATTGTCAAACGTCACACCCAAATATTTAAAAGAATTTACTTTATAGGTACTAAGACCTATTTAGAAGGAATAAAATATATAGTAGTTGTTGATAAACATAAAATGTAGAAAGATTTCACAGAATAATACATTTATTATGACAATATTTGTTGAAAATTAGAATTACAAAATATAATAATATTGTGAAAACCCTGTTTTACTGAGAAGTCTTAGTAACTGATTAAAAATTGTTTTTCTTAATATTGCCTAGCAACTTTTAGGATTTTATACCATATGTATCAGTTCATTCACTACATAGTGGGGCAGTCGGTGGTCACTACAACTTTTTCCAGTTTTTTACAATTACAAATTAATCCAAGACAATCTTGAGCGTGATAAACAATCGGTGAGGTAAATCAAAATCACGGAAATCAAAATCGATGTACTTTGTTTTGCTAGACTTGCATTTTGTTTCTGGCACACCAATCTTGTAAAATATTCAGATCGTCTGTCATCATTGTTTTTATACGTTCTTTGTCCTTATGGAAATGAAGGAAACCAATGTCATCGGCAAAAGCTTGGATTTGTCCGATAAATTTTTTACAGAGTAAATCATTAATAAAAATTAGAAAAAGGACGCCAGAGGTCACAGAACCCTGTGGAATTACCACAGTGACGGGTAGAAGTGCACTGAGGCAGTCTCCGACCCGCACGCACTGCTCTCCGCTCTCTGCTGATAGCCGCGGAACCACTGGAGCGCCACACCTCTGATCTCTGCCGCCTCAAGTATATAAAGAAAGATGTCGTGATTAACAAAATCAAAAGCCTTTCTAAAATCAACAAAGATACCATTAGTTTTATTACTGCCATTTAAACTGGTGTACCGTATATTAAATTAGTGAAATTCAAAAGTGCATCCTCCGTAGACCTACCACATTGGAAGCCAAACTGGTTTTTTGAGAAAAACGTTCTATTGTTTAAATATTTCATTAATACACTCCCCATAATTTTCTCTAAAACTTTAGAAAAAATATAAATTAAACTAATTGGTCTGATATCAGTTAATTTTATTGAGATAGATTTCTTATAAATAGGCACAAAAAACTTAGCTTTATAGCATGTCCTGAAAAGTTCCCTTAATAAAAATTAAATTAAAAATATGTGTCAAAGCAGGTGCAATAAACTCAGCTATATTTTTGACTAACAAGACATTGACTTTGTCAAAACCAGATGATTTTAGCGAATTTCCCCTATAGAGAAGAAGCTATTACTGTAGGTCTCATGGTAAGACCTAACTCAAGACCATAATATTTTTTCGTTTTGGGGCCCCCAGAAGCAAAAAACACCATTCGTTCAAATTTCTAGATAAATATATATTTGTGTGTCTGTAAGCACGATAGCGCTCGCAAAAATGGTCCGATCGGAATAATAATAATAATAATAATAAACTTCTTTATTGCTGTAAGACAATACAAGTATTGCATAGCATGCGTCAATTTTTGTTAAATTAAATAGACAAATTTCAATGTAATAAAAAATACAAAGGTAAGTTTCCAAAATAACGAAATTTAAAAGTAGACAATAAAAATACTATAAGTATACAATAAGTATTAGCCAGCCAAATTGATTTAAAATTTTAAGTTGGGCAGGAAAAAAATATTTAATTTCAAACCGATGCTTCCCCCAAGTTGTAGTCCATGAACTCGTCCACCGAGTAGAACACGTTCGACACCAAAAAGCGTCTTAATTTTGATTTGAATTTTGTTTCACAATTTTCAAAACGAATGCCTTCGGGAACTTTATTCAGTATGGAGACGCCCATCTGGGAGGGTAGTCGTGCCATAGTTGCCAACCTGTGCTGTGCTGTTCTGTACACATTTCTGGATCTGGTGTTGTATCCATGTACATCCCTACCCTGTACTGGGGGGCTTTTAAATTTGCAGAAAAGCGCAGTTTCCAGAATGTACAGCTGAGCCAGTGTTAGCAATCCTAGTTCCCGAAAGGCGTTGCGGCACGACTCTCTAAATTTGAGTTTTGCTATAATTCGTATGGCTTTCTTTTGAAGGACAAAGATACGGTTGAAATTAGCCTGTGAGCAGCTGCCCCACAAGGCAATGCCATATTGCAGATGACATTGAATCAGACCGTAGTAAGCCATAAGCAATAACTCTTTGGGACAGTGTTCGGAAAGTCTTCGAAGCAGGTAAATTCCTGACGAGACCTTTATACATACACTGTCAACATGAACAGTCCACGTCAGCTCATCATCAACAAGCATTCCGAGGAATTTAATGAAACCGACTTCTTCAATGGTAGTATCGTCTATCATTGCAGTCGGACGGCAAGAATTTAGAGCGGTGCTGCCTCCAAATACCATGCAGTTTGATTTCGACGGATTGACTTTGAGATTTTTGTTTTCAAAGTATTGAATGCAAGAGTTAATTCCCTCAAATGAGGAAACTTCAATTTGCACAATTTTATCTGAACTGAAACAGAGAGTCGTGTCATCCGCGTACTGGACAATTTGTCCAATTCCAATGAGAGAATTCAAATCATTCACATACACCAGGAATAAGAGGGGGCCGAGAATTGATCCCTGGGGGACTCCGTATCTCAAGTTGGCTGTATGTGAAGTCGCTCCATTGACCTGAACTTGTTGTGTCCTTCCGGAGAGGTATGACCTCAACCATTTGTGTGGTAAGCCACGAACTCCGCAATTCCACAAACTGTCAAGGAGGATATTGTGTTCAACACAATCGAAAGCCTTGGACAAGTCTAGAAAGACACTTAGTATCATGTTGTGCTTGTCCAAGTTACTTACAATCATTTCCACTAAGTGGATGATTGCATCAACAGTTGATTTTCCTTTTTGGAAACCAAACTGATCTTTGGACAAAATTTTGTGTTTTTCAAAAAAATTTAGCATCCTGCGCATGAAAAGTTTTTCAAAAACTTTACTTAGCACCGGCAGGATTGAGATTGGCCTATAATTGTTTGGTTGTTGTGAATCTCCTTTTTTAAAAATAGGAATCACTTTTGCAACCTTAAGAGAATTTGGAAATAGGCCTGTTTTGAATGAGAGATTGATTGATTGAGTTAAAGGGGCCACGATGCCATTGTGGCATTTTTTCAGAAGCCACGTTGACATATCGTTGATATCCAACGACTTCTTCGCCCTCAGATCGCAAATCGCCCTAGAGACCTCCTGCTCAGTTACGTCACTTAGGAACATCGATTCGGCCGGACTTAACTGCCCAGGAACCGCCAGGGGTGCCAGCGTGAGGCCAGTGTCTCCGGTATTTGCAAAAAATGTATTGAAAACACTAGCCACCTCCGCCGGCTCCCGGACAATCTTACCCCCCACCTCCAATTCAATAGCCTGTGACTTTTGGGCAGACACCTTAGACTTATTTATAATACCCCAAGCTTGCTTTGAAAAGTTGTCTGCATTTTTTAATGTTTTGTTTACCTCATAGCTTTTTGCGGCTTTAATGACTTTTCTGTAAATTTTTTTATATAAGTTGTAAAAAGCTTTAAATTCAAGGTTATTCGTTGATTGCAATTGTTTCCAATACATTTTCAAATTTTCCCTGGACACCAAAATGCCTTTAGTGATCCAGGTGTTTTGTTTGAACCGCTGGCTTAATTTTGATGTTTTTTTAGGGCAAAATGAATCAAGATGGAAATTTAGGCAGCTGTTCAAAGTATCAAAAAATTTATCTGCACAATGTACTTCTGTGAGACAGTCCCATTTTTCAGTTTGAAGTTTTTGGTCAAGAAGGTAAACATTTTTGGGCCTGGTGTCCCTTTTGGTTTGGGTAGTGCCTTGGTGGTGGAGTGGTGTCCGACCTTCGACAGTGGCAACCAGAGCATAATGGTCAGACACGGCGGTGGACACGACCGAGACGGGCAAGTCGTCAATGTTGGAAACAACGTTGTCAATGGCCGTGCGCGATGTTTGTGTCACCCTGGTAGGCGAGTTCACGGACCACTCTAACCCAAAACCCTTTAGAGTTGCTCGTAAATATTTAGTTTTACTCGCTTGAAAATCTGAAACATCTATGTTGAAGTCACCCGCCAGCAAAAATTTCTGTTTCTTACTGGTGATGTGTTGCAAAATTTGCTCTAATTTTTGAAAGAAAACTTTTTCGTTGCTGTCAGGGGAGCGGTACAAACCGTAAACATAAACAGGTTCTCCACCTTGAGTAAAAATTTTGACACCGGCTATTTCAAAATCCATTTCAACTGACAATTTAATCGATAAAGGTTCAAATTTTATGTTATTTTTCAAAAAAAGAGCAACTCCCCCCCATTTAATGTTTGTCCGAATAAAATAACATCCCAGAACATAATTTTGAATTTCGGAAAACTGTACATTTGTTTCGTTGAAACCAAATTCTGACAAAATCAAAACATCGGGCTTGAGTTCCTCACAAAGAATTTCTAACTCTGACGATTTGTTTGTTGCAACTTGTATGTTTTGGTGGAGGATAGTTATCTGATTACCTTTGATTTTGGTCTGGCTAGTACTTTTGCTGTTTACATGGTTTTTTCTAAAAAAAGCGAACTGTGAAAAAAAGCGGAATGAAATTTGGCACAGGCGTGTAAAGTAGTAATTATTCGGACGAGTTCGTGAACCAGCCCGATCGGACCACCGGGAGGGGGGGTAAAGCGGGGTAAACCCCTCCAAAAATGGGTTTTTCGAGTATTTTATATAGAAAAATAAAATTTTTCGAATTTCGGTTAGCACCATTGAATTCAGCTCGAAAAAACAGACAATTTAGTAATTTGAATCAATGCTCTATGTCCATTGGTTACCGAGATACTGAAAGTGGTAAACACAGTACGTTGTCCCAATGTTAACCTTATGGGGAATAGGTAAAATTCTATATCTCGCTTATTTCTCAACATATCTTAATGAAACTTTGTTTATAGCTTCATATAGATGAGACCTAATGTATTTTAGTATAAAATCCCGGATATTACCGTCTTTATGGCAGCAAACCTGCATACTCATTCCCCATGTTATCCTTATGGGAAATAAAAAAATGCAATATCTTCCTTATTTCTGAACATATCTTGATAAAACTTGGTGTATGGCTTCTTCTATTTCAGATCTACTAAAAATTGAATTAAATACACCGAGTTTTAAAATACCTGTTGCAGCAAACCTGCATACTCATTCCCCATGTTATTCTTATGGAGCTTAAAAAACGTGTCAAATCTCGCTATATTGGATTGAAATATGTACTTTGCAATTGAAATTCACTGAGTATACAGGTCTGCTGCAACGGGGGTATTTTTATTTGTGAGACTACTTATTATGTTTACAACGTCTGCTGCACTTGTGTCGTGTATTGATATTTGTAGTAACATTAATTAATTAACATTCGAGTACTATATTTTAAAAATCATGTAAGTCTCAACAATAAAGAAAGTGAGCCTAAAGGACTCCAATAAGTGATAAGAACTCTCAATTGCTTAGAATCAATTACGGGGAAAATAACTAATCATGTAAAGGTATAATATAATGGCTTTAATTATTGAAATTAAAGGGTTATTTATTTAAGATGTATGACTATATTATGGAGCATCATGACCATACTGTGTTGATTTATTCTCGTTCCTTGAATCCTATACAGCCAAGCGAGTCAAAGTGAATTTTTTATATTTTATCAGTAAATAATAATATATTTTGTTCCGTAACTAAGAGAATAAATTCTAATACTATAATATTTTTTCCATAATCAAACAATTATTATCTTGGGAAAATGCAAGGTAAATCGAGGCTACCAGCCTCTTAAAAAATAACAAAATTTCTTACTAGTAATTAAATTATGATTTTGTTGCTTTGCCTGAGGATTGAGGGATTTCCTATTAGAAGTAGTTTCATCAACGCATGCATTCAACAGTTAAAAATATGGGTATTTGTATTTTTCTTTCTTCCGATCATCCATTGTGAGAAAAGATATTCAGAAAATAATTTGATCATTTTATATTAATTTTTTAATGGTTAAAAATAAATCACTGTTACCAAAAATCTTTTTAATTTTGTTAATTAAGATGCACGCAAAGTACTTAGTGCATTTGCATAGTACTGTACACATTATATTGGTGCTGGGTAGCTATTTTATACATTTCAAAAAAGCTACCATTAAAAGAGCTCTAAATACTTCCTTTCGGGTAAGACTTAAACATCAACCAACATTCGTATTGTGCCGAGTCACCCTAAAAAACAGTGACATCATAACACAAACAAGCGCGCGATCACCGAGCGACGGAGCCGCTGGCAACGGCGCGTACGCTGCCCAGGGTTTGTCCACATGCCATTAGGGGCGCTACTGCACGAGCGCTTTTGGCGATGTCATAAACGAGCAATCTCAGTAAAATTATACACAACCTAAGAATACTCAATAGTGACAACCATCGCTAAAAAGTCTCAGGAGGTCATAAATGATGTAAAATGAACTGAAAAATAGTGACATCGTGTGTAAGATGTCACTATTTTTTAATATGCCATAGCACGGTCTCTAGGTCGGCGACTGAGGTCACTATCGACCAAACACACACACACACACACACACACACACACACACACACACACACACACACACACACACACACACGTTTCCACCTGATTCCGACACAGGGTCGATAGTGACATCTTCGAAGTTGGATATGCCACGAAATAAGAGAAAGCTAGTTTACAAAAAATATTTAGTCAGTTCATCACTGGATCAAGGATACACACCTTCTTAATGCTGTAAATTGCAATAAAAGATAGTGACAGCATGTCACAATTGAGCTAATTTGTGCCGGTGTGTACGCGATGTCACTTTCCGGTGGTAGTGCCGGTTGTGTGAACTGAGCGCCACTACAGTGTTGCCACGTTGTGCTTAGCTGTTTTGCCCGGCTTCAACTGGGTAGCTCTCGGTTTATTTTACTGGCACAGGAATCTTGCGATGACCAAAAGACGCTATTTGGGATTTTTCATTTTATACTGGCAAACAATAGAACAAGGATTGTAGATAATGTTTCTAATTGGGAATGTTATATTTCATTTTAAATAATTGCATTATAATTGGAACTATTTACCTGATATTATATCAACATTTTATTTTGACTGATTCTGATAAAAAATGTAATAATATTAAAACATTTTATTAATATTTAACTTAATATTCAACTTATTTAATTTAAAGGCTCTAAAGAACTACGGTACAATACAGTAAAATATTAAAGTGGAGTTAACACAGTATATTTGTTTCAAAATTGCTCTTTTAATATTACAGCTAACGTTTTACTACTCTTATTTTTTCCTAAGATTAATGCGCGCGTTGATTAAATTTGTTCCTTGACAGGTAAATTGTTCACGAATGATAAAACATTAGTTTTTAAATTTTATTATTTAAAACGATTGAGGTGAAAGTTACAAAAGCTTTAAGCAAAAACATTAGGCAGACTATCTTATTGGGTCTATACTAACAATAAATTGTGTATGTTTGACCAAACTTAAAGCTTTTCTAAATTAAATGTTATTTAAAAAATATTAATTAGTCAAAGAATTGTATTTTACCGCGGCTTGCTACACCTGTCCCGAGTGAGGACTATTCACAGAGCAGGCTAGGAATTTGGGTTCTCGTCCACTGGAATCTTATAAGACCATTGCAAACGGATGTTTGATTTAAATTGTATTTTAGGCTTATTAAAAGAGCGAGGATATTTTTTAATAATTTCTCTAATAGAGCATATTAGTCGTTATTGATTACCAAGCCTTAAACCAAAATATTCATGGTTTCATGTATTTTTTTTAGATTTCCATTGGAAAAATAATTTAAGTCTATGTCTATGGGATATTTTCCTTTGTCTCAAACTTCATTGAACTGTAGGCCTAAACAAAAGACTACCAGTTGCACTCGTTCCAAAAAATTCTTCGGAATATTTATTTAAATAAATTATTTTACCCTCTCAGGTTTTTTATTCAAACACATATAAATGCTGAACTACTTTGAAATACCCCTAATGCAGCAGTCCTACATATATTGCATACTCAGCGAATTTCAAATACGTAGAAACATGTTTCAAGCCAACATAGCGAGGTATGACATGTTTTCGTAATCTCCATAAGAATAACACGGGGAAAGAGCATTGGGTTCTCGTCCACTGAAATCTTATAAGACAATTGGAAGAGGGTGTTTGATTTAAATTTAAATTTTATGTTTATTAAAAAGGCTTTAAATGAGAATATTCATGAATAAATTCTCTTATAGGAAATAATTTTCGTTTAAAATCAGTTTATGTTTATGTTTGTAGGATATCTTCCCTTATCTCAAACCTGATTAAGCTGTAGGCCTTAAAAACAAAAAGTTACCAACTGCAATATCTACATTTGTTCCAAGAAATCCTTCGGAATGGTTATTTAAATTTAATTATTTTTTTAAAGTTTTTTTTGGTCAAAAGTATAAATATGCATAGTGCATATGATTTTGTACATATGAAGGACGCCAGAGGTCACAGAACCCTGTGGAATTCCCACAGTGACGGGTAGAGGTGCACTGAGGCAGTCTCCGACCCGCACGCACTGCTCTTAGTTGCGGAACCACTGGAGCGCCACACCTCTGATCCCTGCCGCCTCAAGTATATAAAGCAAGATGTCGTGATTAACAAAATAAAAAGCCTTTCTAAAGCCAACAAAGATACCAGTAGTTTTATTACTTCCATTAAAACTGGTGTACCGTATATTAAATTAGTGAAATTCAAAAGCTCATCCTCCGTAGACCTACCACGTTGGAAGCCAAACTGGTTTTTTGAGAAAAACGTTCTAGTGTTTAAATATTTCGTTAATGCATTCACCATAATTTTCTCTAAAACTTTAGAAAAAATAGAAATTAAACTAATTGGTCTGATATCAGTTAATTTTATTGAGATAGATTTCTTATAAATAGGCACAAAAAATTTAGCTTCATAGCATGTCCTGAAAAGTTCCTTTAATAGTACTTAAATTAAAAATATGTGTCAAAGCAGGTGCAATAAACTCAGCTATATTTTTGACTAACAAGACATTGAATTTGTCAAAACCAGATGATTTTTTTATTTCTGAGACTTCTTATTATGTTTACAACTTCTGCTGCACTTGTGTCGTGTATTGATATTTGTAGTAACATTAATTAATTAACATTCGTGTACTATATTTTAAAAATCATGTAAGTCTCCACAGTAAAGAAAGTGAGCCTAAAGGACTCCAATAAGTGATAAGAACTCTCAATTGCTTAGAATCAATCACGGGGAAAATAACTAATCTTGTAAAGGTATAATATAATGGCTTTAATTATTGAAATTAAAGGGTTATTTAATTAAGATGTATGACTATATTATGGAGCATCATGACCATACTGTGTTGATTTATTCTCGTTCCTTGAATCCTATACAATTTTCGAATTCAAATTGAAAATTCTTTATCGTTATGAACAAATACATGTATTGAAAATGTCGGGAAAAGAGAACACAGTTCTTAGTAAATTAATAATAGCAGTTTTGAACGTCCCGTTACGATTACTCGTCGACTTTTGTAATAAATAATCGGGAAATCATAGGCCTACTAACCTGGACGCCTATTTGTTATAGTATGTCTCCCCCAACACGATAATTCGGTAAATCGTACATTTTATAGTTTAAAGTACTTGTATTCGTTATAGTACGGCATCCCCGTCAGTAGTTTGCTAACGGTTATTCAACTCTAACTGTCGAACCCCAATGCTGTTATTGACATTAAATCTTATTGGCCAAGTAATTCGACTCGGACCGTTCAGCCCCTGTTCCAGTTCCCAGTTCCTTTTAGTTCCTAATGGTTATTCGACTCTGACTGTCCAACCCCAATGTTGTTATTAACATTAAGTCTTACGGGCCAAGTAATTCGACTCGGACTGTTCAGCCCCTGTTCCAGTTCCTACATTTCTACAGTTCCCTTTTAACTAAATTACATCATTGCCTACATACCTTGAACTATATGTTAGCTAACTACATTAACCGACATGAAGCTTTCATTGACTAAGTGTAATCATTATTTGTCATTTAAGTGACGGGCTCTCCTCGCCAATAGGGCTCGGGTTTTGGGGTAAGGTTAACTTTCTAACATAATCTCGCTATCGAGAATGTATCGTTCGTTATTTAATTCTACTACATTCCTTCACCGGTCTGGCTATTTTTCCTTAACAGACCCTTCTAGACAAGTTTCTCTTCCTCACCACATCTACCGATTGCTAATCACAGTTAAAATTAACATTCTAATTTGTCCTACTTTAAAATCGTTAGAACATTTTCACTTTTCTCTAAAAATTCGATACTAGCGGCATCTGACGAGTGAATCCTGTACAACTCGATGCTAGCGATTGCAGTGGTAATTTACTAAAACAATACCTCTGAGTTAATGCTCAAGTATGCCAATCGTACAAATTATATTATAGTGTTCGTGGTGACATACTATAACAAGTACGCATACTTCATAATTTAATTTAAAACTCAGCAGGTAGTGAAAACTTGCCTGACAGAAAGACTGCCTTGTAATCCCCGGGGACCAAGGAATGTGGTAAAATGGCAACGTTGTAAGTGTGTTTGTACAATGTTGCCATTTTAAGACCTCCTAAAGTACCAAAAAGCAAGTATATATCATTAAGTATATCATTAAAAACGTATAATTGTAAAGAAAATAATGTCCTCGAATACAACCTAAACCCCGAGCTGAAGACACAACCCAGGCGCCGTCAAACGTTCTCAAGACTCGAGCGGCGATTCTATAGTTGATGCGACTTGGCAACTACGGTGAGAACTGGCAACATAGGAGATAAAAATAGACGCGGTAAGTCCTCTAATAATGCGTGAAAAACCATATTATTAACACGAATTGTGTATGCGAAAACAGCGCATGGGCGTCCTCGGACTCTGCGAGAGAAACGGACGATCACACACGGAGTGTATACTTTTCGACCTCAGCGTGCCAAGCGGCATAACGGCGAACTGACGACCCGACCTAGGGTATGGATAAGAGGACATTTTAAGGAAATTAGTTTTTTGCATGAGACAACAAGAAATGTGAAGGAAATGTGAAGATCAAGAGGAATCCAGCTATAACTGTATATGAGGACAGTAAAAATGTCCTCGTATACAAAAATGTACTTGGATACACGGTGGAAATTCAACCCAATGTCCTCGTACCCTGTCACACACACACACACACACACACACACACACACACACACACACACACACACACACACACACGCACACACGCACTCACGCACGCACGCACTCACGCTCGCACGCTCGCACGTGCGCACGCGCACACGCACACTCACACGCACACACACACACGTGCACGCGCACACGCACACACGCACACGCGCACACACACACACACACACACACACACACACACACACACACACACACACACACACACACACACACACACAAACACAAACACGGACGGACGGACGGACGGACGGACGGACAGACACCACTCCGAAAACCACTTTTTTGGATTCAGGGAGCACTAAAATGAATACATCCAATAAAAACTCAAATTCAAAAATGTTGACAAAAAAAATACTTTCTCCATATACTATGTATAGGGGGCAGAAAGTAAAAATTAAAACCACAGCAAAAACATGATTTTAGTACGATTACGGGTGAAATGCGCCTTCTAAAAGTAAAATGCAATGTAATAAATTACTGTACGCATTTGGAATCACAATTGGAGGAGTCGCATTGCCTAAACAGTAGGCCTTCATTACAGCATTTTCGTGAACGTAGTTTTCTAGGTTACTACATGGGGCGCTAGCAGGAATCAACAAAGGCGTAGCCTAAGGCAATTTTTAATTTTGCGAGTTTGTTTATTGCTGTTATTTGATTTGATTTGTCACGTTATTTCTTACTGTAATAAGTTTTAATCTCTTTAAGTCTCCTCATGATTATTTCAAGTTCAGTTACTTTGAGTTACTTATGATTATTTAATCACAGGTGTTTTTTATCCAAACCTAAACCGTGTGTACGGTAAAAGCTAACATTATATCCGTATGATGAATAATAATGTTTAATTCTTGACTTTATTTCAATATTAAACTTTCCTAAAATTTGAAAGACTAACATTCTGTACAGTCTTGATACGCCGTTTGCAGTATCAATTTAGCTGGGGCTAAGGTACGCAATCGCTATCTAGGCGACATTGTAATTACCTCAGATTATCTGGATTTTTTTGTTATCCGGATCGGTGTTCCGCCACATTGATCCGGATAATCCGAGGTGTACTGTATGTCAAATAGGATGTCATTTTAAGGTCTTTCAAAAACCAACAACTTTTCAATTTATACTCACCCCCTATCTTTGGTAGTTTTGTATTAATAAACTAACAAAAAAACTTTTGTTAAAAAAACATTAAAATACTTACATTTTGGCTAAAAAAATCGACATCTTATAAGAAGTAACATAACAAATTTATTTAAAAAGTGCTCTAGCGGGGTTCAAAAGATGGAACGCCACTAGTTTATCTACTATTGGAGGCCTTGGTGGGACAGAATTTGTAAAATTTATTTAGATTTTTAGCTAAGTATCTTAAATTGGAACAGGAGAAGTAAATTGTAATGCCATTTTTAAATAATGTTCCAGTTTTGCTAGTTAAAACTAGATGGTAAATTTTGGTTTTAGAGTTAATAGATGCTCATGGAAAAAAGTGTCTCAGAAAGGAAATATTTAGTGCTTATTAATGACAATAAGAGTATTTATGTAATATGCAAGCATTAAAAACTTGTCACTACTGAGTAAATTTTGTAAAAAAGTCATGAGTTTTAAATCAATATCAGGGATGGTTCTCCATAGTAACAGAAGAAAAATTTTTTTCGGCAGGCAGATTTCAGTTATTTTTTATGAAAATTATATTGTAAGCAAAACAACATTCACATAGTGTAATTCGCATGCAAACACAAACTTACCTGTCATTCACAGCAAATTAAAAATCATACTGAAATGAATACAATTATTTTAATTACTTAATTTGTAACGTTACCTTCCTGATGATAAAAAAAGGCTTGAATAAATCAGTAGTCCAAAGTTTAAGATTTGTTCGTACACAGAGTAGATGTGAGATTAAGGGACATTAAGAGGTCTCATAATAAAATGTGTGTGGTGCTATAAGTCTTCACAAACCTTAATTTTACAGCTGATGTTAATGTTTAATTATACATTTAGGATTACTCAAGAAGGATAGCAGGCTTACAGTTCATCCATTTTATCTTGAGCTATGGCCTATTCCAGTGGTTCCAAAACTTTTTGGCTGGCGACCCACCGACAAACCCAAGTCTTAAAGGCAAACCGATCTTCAAAAACCAATGAAATGGCATGGATCACACTTCAAGGTTTGACTGAATTGGGCAAAACTATATGATCCAACTGGCGGTAAGATGCCTCCCTCATTGAAGTTCTTACACAGCCTAATCTTCTTCTTAACACGAAACCCTCGCTGTGAACGTTAACTGAAACCCTCGGTCTGTGAGACTCCCATATAAAACAATGGACGGCAAATAAATAATCAGTAACCGAAACCCTCAGTCTGTGAGACTCTCGCATAAGAAACAATGGACAACGGACTAACAGGAACCGAACCCCGCGGCCTCTGATACCGGCACGTAATTGAAAATCAGGAAGTCCAGTAGGGAAGAACCACTCCAATGAAAAAAAAAAACTGTGCGAAGGGGAAGTGGAGGGAGGAAGGTATTGAGAGGGGTAGCACCAGCAGTCTAGCAGTGTTGCCAATATCAAAGAGTGAAATTTCCCTGAGGTCTGTAAGACCGGGGGTTTCAGTATAGGTGTTAAATTTCGCTTAAGGGAAAGAGTGTTATTTTTAGTAACAAAAATATGATGGTAACTTTCCTAAGTTTACTAGAAACTAAAAAAGGGTGTCCACAAAATTAGGCTATAAAAATTTACGTATATTTCCATTTTTTTACGCCGAAATCATGTTTTTCATGCTGGATAATAGTTAATGACTTATCTTAAGTATGCACTAAGGAAACCAATTTTCCATGATTGGCATTTTTTTATTTCAATGACTGTTTGAAGAATCAAGGATGACCCAATCCTGAAACAAATAAAGTATTCAATCAATTCGTAAAGGAGTAAGAGCACACGAACACATGGTTCTCTACTCTCATGGTAGGCAATGCAACAACCGTCGAACGGTTGAAAAAATACTAGAGGTGTGCGGATATCCGAAAATTCGGATCGGATTCGGATCGGATCGGATATCCGAATCCGATCCGAGGGTTTTACAACTATCCGGTAAGACTGACTAGATATCCGACTCTATCGGATAGACTGCATATTTTGGAGTAAATATTTAAGAAGGATCAATTTTAAAGTTTGGAAAGTCTTCCAAACAAAACCAGTCACTGCCAACGAGAGTACAGTGGTGAGAGAAAACATCGCAGAGCAAAAATGACACTTCGAAATGCGACGATTCGCGAATGCGGCTTGAACAACGCCTCAACACGATGCGATTATGTAGTGGTATGCATCAAGCGTTGTATTTCGGTTGCTGATAAGGCGTCTCGTGATAACATCGAGATCGTTGTATACGATCAGAGTATTGCGCAATACCCGACGCGATTACGAACATCCTAAGATAAATTCTTGTCTCGTAGCATTAAATCAGTTAACAAATAATTGTAAATCCTTTATTAGTTCTGTCAATGTCGTGATCTCGATCAGTATCCGTTACCGACAAAACATCGATTGGTACGAGAGAGAATCGCAATAAAGACAAATCAGAGTTCGTCAATGACCGACAGTGTCCCCACAGTCGTCTTCAATTGCCAAAACGAAATATCCCGTAAATACCCCATAAATACATAGTCGTGTTGATGTTTCATACGACTATTTCAGGCCGTAAATATCTTGTTGATACGATAAAATAAAAAGCCTACAATAATTTTGGGCTGCCAAAGATTTGGCGAACCTGTTCATTTCATTGTTTGTCGTTCCGTGTCTTACGATCTCACTTCGTGTTTGAATATCGCGTCGTCGTCTGCTTAAAAGCTGAATTAACTCAAGAATGTCTTTCATTCAATTGTATTAATTAATTTATCAACTAAGCAATTACCTACCTAGAAATACAAAGTTAAAAGATCAAAATTAAGTTTTTATTTTGTTGAAATGTTAATCTTTGACGAATTAAGCCGAGCCGTATTTCCAATACGTGATTAAAATGGACATTCTTAGATAACAGTAAAATGCTGAATTGACAACCTACGTCTGTGATAATAATTAGTGAGATTGTTTGTTGTTTATTTTCTATAACAAATAGGCTTTTATTTGTTTTAATTAAATGACAGAGCTTTAATACTGAAACCTACAACATTTGAAACTCATCTTGAAATTTAGGTTAAGTTTAATGCTCAGACTTATTATTTTATAGTATTATTTTGTGGTGAACCAAAATCTTGGTTGTCAGGCATTAATGCATGAATAAAAATGTAGAGCTTTCTTCAAATGTGAAGAGATTGGTGAATCAAGTTTTATATTTAATTCTTTTGTCTTATCACTTAGGCCTAGTCACTGATCAAATAATTTATTGATTTATGAAAAGGAAAGAACAAAAAATACAGAGGCATAAAAATGGATTTAGATTGCATTGAAAAATTAATTTTTAAGTAACCTAATTTTGAAATCTATTTAGGCCTAAGCATAGTTAGTATTTAATTAAATACTAACTATGCTTAAGGGGAATCAATAAATTTCCAAATTATTAACAGACAATTAGTTGTACCTTTGCATACTTAATTGACATTTGGCCTGCATTGAAAACAATATATCTGAACAATCAACAACTCAGGGCTATCAAGGCATACCTTACCTTACACATTAGGATAATAGGCCTATGGTAGTTCCTTGCAATTACCTTAGGCTTATGAGAAAACTTAAATCTGCTCATTACGCCGTGCCGTAAATATCCGAATCCGGTACTATCCGATCCGAACCGGTTGTTATCCGATCCGAAACCGATCCGAACATAAGCTATCCGATCCGAATCCGATCCGATCCAAAAATTCACTATCCGCACACCTCTAAAAAATACTTGAGAAGAAATTATCCTCAAAAGGTTTTGAGTCAAAACCAACTTTTCGTCTTAAAATGCAATCCAAATGCATTGTTTAACGTTCCGTACGTTTTGATAGGACCCTACACCTAATGGATATTTACTTCCTTAACATATTTATATTTTTATTCCATACTCATGCTATAAGCAGAAGAACTAAGTGAAGGCGCAAAAAAATAATATATCGATTGAAACCTTGACTAGGTAAAGGTTTATGCATTCGCTTCAAAATCAAGGTTCCCGTATTGTAGACAAAATTCACGAATATTTCATGCATACTTCCCAGTGAAAACTATTTGCCATATAATTCCCAGCTTTCCCGAGATTCCCGCTCCGTGGACACCCTGTAAAAATTTGAGTTTCTTCTTTCTTTTAAGTTATTATTCTTTTAACCTCATCGCGACTCACCTAAAGCCCTTCCGCGACCAACCAGTGGGATCCGCTGGCCTATTCTGTTGCTGTTGCCGGAGCTATCAAACATTGTTTACTCTCAACTATCCAGGACAATTAACAATATAAAAAATAATTTAAAAAAAACATCACATATGTTTGGTTCCATATTACAGTAATGATAGTTAGATAGATAGAAAGATATAAAAGACAGCCATTAGAAAATGTTAACTCATTAGGCTAGTATGTCTCAGCTCTGATGATCTGTTGCCTTTCATTCCACTCCAACTGCTTCATGTGTAAACGATTCCCATAGCTCAAGATAAAATGGACAAACTGTACCTGAATGAAGTATATGCATGGTGACAGAGCACATAAATAAATAAAACACAACTGAAAATTTCAGTGCTACTGGCACCATTCTCAACCAGGAAGTATCTGAAAATACTCAACTAGAGATACCACCAGAGAAGTGTGGGTATCCGATTGGTTTTGGATCTGATCGGATAACCGAATCCAATCAAAAAAAAAATATTGTTAGTATATATATACCCATTTTGGGAGAGTTTACCTATATCTAAGGAGAGTTTATATATATATATATATATTGTATAGTGATTCACTGGTAAGGGATATTATTATAATTATATCAGAAAGTAAAATAAATACCCTTTTTTTCATGGTTTATTTTTGCAACATGTTTCGACTATAATGTCATTTTCAAGCAAATCTAACCTATAACATAAAGTGTTTATATAAGTATAAAAATAAATAAATATATAGTAAAAGTCATATGATACAGATAATTTAGAAATATGTTTTTTGGTAAATGGTGATTTAGGAAATATAACCCGTTTGTCATGTATGTAAGAAAACTGAGAAATACATGACAAACGGGTTATATTTCCCAGCTTCCCCGAAATTATTATGATTTAGAAAATGCACCCCAATGTATTGACGAATGAATTAATCAAGCTTTGCTCGGATAAAATAAAAGTTATTTTATCCGACAATTAACAAAGTAAAAAATAATTTTAAAAAAACACCACATATGTCACCGCAAAATAAAAAAAATAACCAAAAATAAAATAAAAGTTATTTTATTTTTGGTTATTTATTTTATTTTGCGGTTTTGGTTAAAAGTGCCCATAACAATGACATGGACACTTCAAACGGATTATGATGACAGGGGAAACGGTTAGGACAGAAACCAGATTTTTCCCAGTCTTGAAACCAGTACCAATCGATTCCTCGTGGCCAACTCCATCTAAAAAATGAAATTAAAAAATCCTTGCACTAAAAAAATTGTTGCTCATACAAACAGATTCATTTAGAGTATATAAGACTGGATTCCAAAACAAAATCCATAGAGAGAATTTGATGTCACGAGTATCTTTAAAATAGAAGCAACAAAGAAATATCATAGCTTAAACATTCATTTGTTATTTCGACACCCGCCACTACGGATATCAAGTCAGCCGTGTGCAGGCCTTCACAGCGCAAGAGCGCAGGACAAAGTAGTGATGGGCTGATGGCATCCAGCCCTATTCGGATT
>JAQJVK010000007.1:6608964-6917157 GCA_035578135.1 Flexamia atlantica | reverse complement strand
TTTGTTAAAACATGATGCACTACAAAAAGAATCTCCATAAAATTACAAACAAAATGATACCATACATTACCTATCTAACCATATCGGTTCGTGATTTATTGGGGGGGAAATGTGATTTATTTTTAAAAATTTGAGATTATCTGGAAAAAAGGTATGATTACCCTAAAAAAAGTTTACAAAGAGTAGCAAATTGTTCAGTACAGTTCCCCCAATATGTGAAAAAAGTTACACTAAATTGAGCGTCGGGTTTGGGGGGAGGGGGGGGTTAAAAGAGGGGAAATTGGTATATTTTTTACTTTTTTGCATATATCTCAAAAATGGGGTGTTTTTGTTAAAACATGATGCATTGCAAAAGGAATCTCCATAAATTTACAAACAAAATGATACCATAGATTACCTATCTCACCATATCGGTTCGTGATTTATTGGGGGGGAAATGTGATTTATTTTTAAAAATTTGTGATTATCTGGAAAAAAGGTATGATTATCCTAAAAAAAGTTTACAAAGAGTGGCAAATTGTTCAGTACAGTTCCCCCAATATGTTAAAAAAAGTTACACTAAATTGAGCGTCGGGTTTGGGGGGAGGGGGGGTTAAAAGGGGGGAAATTGGTATATTTTTTACTTTTTTGCATATATCTCAAAAATAGGGTGTTGTTGTTAAAACATAGTGCGTTGCAAAAGGAATCTCCATAAAATTACAAACAAAATGATTCCATACATTACCTATTTAAACATACCGGTTAATGATTTATTGGGGGGGAAATGTGAGATTGTTGCAGAATAATAAGATTTTCTTAAAAAAAGGATGATAATCATCAAAAGAAGTTTACATACAGTGCCAAATTGCTCAATTCACTTTCCTCAAAATGTAAAAAAAGTTACACTGATTCGAGCCTCGGGTTTGGGAGAAGGAGGGGATAAAAAGAGAGGTAAATGGTGTATTTTTTTACTTTTTTGCAAATAACTCTGTTGGGGTATACATGTTAAAAAAAATCAGATTCTGGAAAAAGGTATGTATTCTTAAAATGAAAATATGCACTGAATTTCCTAATATTGAAGAATTGACACACTTAAGACTACACATTTAGACCAAACACTTGATTTCTTCTTCTTCTTCTAGATCCTCATCTGTTATAGTGTCCCGGTTGGCACATCCCAAACCTGAGCAGTTGCCACACATGCTTGAACATTTTAGTCCACTTTTTTTGCATTCACAGTTTCGAATACACTCATCTTTACACACGCAAATGACCAGGGCTAAAAGCTCTTGTGGTGCAGCAGGACGCTCTGTCACATGAGGTCTTAGATGTTCCCCAACTTTCTTCCAACCCCACTCAAGTGGATCCTTATTTTCACCAAGCCAGTGCTGCACTTGATGGTAAACTCGGAATGAGTGCTGCCTAGAAACAGCAGATGTTGGGGGAAGTGTAGCCAACTTGATCATTGAGTGGATCGGTTGTTTGGCGATTGCTTTTAAGTAGCACTGATAGCGAAGGGCATCTAACTCACTAGTGTCCTTTGCCCCATAAATTGAGACAAAGAAATCATTCCCAGCATTGGCAACTGCATCTGGGTCAGCTTTTGGGTTGTTGAATATACTAAGCTTTTTCCGAAGGGCCTTATTACTTTGCACTTTCCTAAATGGTGCGTTCTTGCCTTTATTATAAATCGCTGATACAGTGTCACAACCTGTGAATGCATAAACAGACAGCAGCACGTCTTTCATTTCCCCAATCTCTCTTTGTATTTTGCAAATGGAGAAAACTCTTTTTTCTCGGTTGCCTCGCTTAGGAACTACCATTTTGAGATTGCTGTTGACAGGTGAAAGGACAGTCAACAAAACTAATAAGTCTGTGTCATCACCTACCACAGAAGCTCCATGTCCCTTCTCTGCTTCTTGAAGGGCCTTATGTACGATCGTCAAGTCTGCATCGCCTGGTGCTTGGTAAACCCTGCAGCCAGCTCTTTCTAAGTTACCCATGAGGAGAGCAATAAGTCCCATTTTGTTCTTAGAATTTTGTGAGAAATTCACTTTGCGTGATG
The DNA here is from genome assembly GCA_035578135.1 of Flexamia atlantica. Taxonomy (NCBI): domain Eukaryota; kingdom Metazoa; phylum Arthropoda; class Insecta; order Hemiptera; family Cicadellidae; genus Flexamia; species Flexamia atlantica. The sequence goes on along the minus strand of JAQJVK010000007.1, from coordinate 6,915,113 downwards.
TTCACTACGATTAACTCTTCTACTTTGACTTGAATACTCGTGGTTGTTCGAGACCTGCGCAAATGCTCTTCGTCTTTCGTGTTTCCCTGCTCATATCCGTCAAAAACAACAATAGTGCCTTTCCCGTAATGCCCTAAGACATAATCTGTGTATTGGTCACAAATCTGTTTAAAGGAAGCTGGTCGCTGCCAGACCACACGATGGAGAAGGTGTCCACCGTCAATGATATAGGGACCTTCGTCTGATTCATGGTTTAGCATTGATTCATTTTCTTTATCATTTGTTGCTAAAACTGATATTATTGAAGACTTTTTCCCCTTTCTCATTAGACCAGATTCATCAAATAGTGATGGAGGATAAGCACATAATTCAAATTTAAATATCTCTGACAGTCTTTCATCACTCCTTACTGTACAAACCATTCGATGTAAGAGGGTGTTAGGGTTTACACATACGGTGTCACTGTTTATCTTCACTGATTTCGTCATAGAGGCGAGAGACTTTACAGCTAACTTTCTCTTTAAGCGAATCTCACTAAACGGTTTTCCTTCTATCTCTTCCATAGCTGATAACCCGATTTCAAAAGCATTGTCACAGTTAACATTTTGATCTGCTACAATCCCCGTTGATAAGGATGACAGTTCTGGGGATTTTGAAAACGGGTTGTGCTCCTCTAGCCAAGATATGAAGTTGTTTAGATCCTTTGAATTCCTTTTTTGTCTTGCCTCTCGTAGCTCAACATGCTGCTCTGATTTGATGCTTCGCACTCCTGCAAAATCTTCCATTGCTTCCACTACCTGGGAACAGGTTGGCATGGAGTTAATCCAAGTTGAAATTGTTGCTGCTGTGATTCCTCTGCCTCCCGTCAAGCCACCAATGCTCTTCAATGACCGCATTAAAACTTGTTCTATTGTCATGTCGCTCCACACACCGGACCAAAATTTCTCCGTACGTCTGAAGGTAAAATAACCTCGATTGACGAACAGTTCGTATTCTTCAGGATTCATTGTTGTTTTGAGTTCTATTGAGTTCAATAGATACACGAACGCAGATTTAGCATAATTAAGGTGGCCAGATGCATAGAAAATAGGGAGCATTTGGTGGACACAATAAAGATGGAGGTGAAAGTCGCCACTCCTCTCTGCTTTAATGAACATTCTAACTAGCTCAGCCATTTCTATAAACTGAATCCATAGTTTTTGTGTTCGCCCTGATTCTTTTAATAGTTTAAGTTGACTCTCCAACTTTTCAATAAAGTCTTGTACTGTTGCTGACTCCATAATATCTTCAGCAGATGTTTTTCCATGCTTAAGAGATGAATACACAGACACCAGTTGGTCTTTAGCAATAATTATGCTGGACGATTTTGTCTTCAGAAGTACAGTAATTATTGCTTCTTCAGCTAGGAAGAGCGCTCGAACGGCCCTGGAATAAGCCTTTCCGTTCATCATTTGTTGAACACTATTTTTAGCATAGACAGTGCCATACAACTCTTCTAACCCACTTCCTGCCATGATAAATCCAATTGCTGACAAAAAAGACATTAATAGGTGGAACCCCCCAAGGCGAATGAAAAGTGACTTTAAGGGGCTGTCATTAGGTGCCGAACCTACCATTTCACATGCTTTAGAGTACAATGGTTGATCGAATGTCACCATTGTAAGGCTTTGTCCATTGCTGGCACCTTTCTCAGCAGCTTGAAGAAGGGCCGTGTATATTGTTGATGGGTTTGACGGAGCCAAGTTGATGAATGGAAGAGGGACAACAGCGGAAGTTTCATAATCTTTCGTTGCATACAACATTTGCATGCAGCCACTCCAACCAGGTTTATATTCTTCTGGGCCTTCCAACCAGGTACCACTCAACCATAACAAATTCAATGCTCGGTCATGATAATATGATAGCTGTTCTATTTGCTTGGGGAAAAGGTTCGAAGCTACTATTTCGGAATAACCTGATTTATTTGGGGCTCTGTATGTTTTCACAGTAAACAAGCCTCGATCTTGAATTTCATGAGAACTAACATTTGTTCGAGGGACATTTTCTTCAACCTGAAGAGCAGATTTTGGCGTCACGCAAGCAATTCCACCCATAGCATGAAATGTGTTATAGCCATCTAGAGTATGCACATTGTATTCAGCATTATCGAAAACAAATTGTAAATATCCTTTCTCAATTCTGGTGCTTTCTTTGTATGTAACAGATCTTTCATATTTCAACACTTCCTTATAAGATACACAAACACCCATATTACACAGACCATCAATCAAAGATTTTGAGCCAAACTGTCTGTGTAACGATACGCCAGTTCCAAGTTGAACTGGGGACATAAATGATCTTGGACGAGCAGCACTTATTATACTGTGACATATTGTGATGGTTTTCCTGTCGATAGTTTGTTTCGTTTTTTCAATTTTCTGCGGTGTTTGTCTTTTAGAAGTAGGTTGAATAATATCATGTATCAGGACCTTAAGCACTTCAGGAACCATTTCAACTCCTCCCGTTCTAATTTCACTAATAGTTGGAAACTGTGAACAGTCGTAACTTTTTGATTTGATCTCACGGCGAATAATAGCAGCTGCTGTTTTTATTACTCTCAATTCCTCTTGAGCTTCACTATCCAAGTTCCTGTTATTGTACCAGTTTTCTGTCAAAATGTTATAAGTTGTTCCAGAAAAGCAAATTATACATTTTTTCCTGGCAACTCTGTGAAATGTAAACTGCTCCCGTAGCGGTGAATTAGTTTTCTTTTCATATGCTTATCTGTATATGGCTCTACTTCAGGACTGAGTTGCAGGAATATAGTTTGTAATTCCTCTAAAGAGTACTGGCATTCATCGTTCTCTTCCAAGTAGTCACACAGCTTTTCAAAAGCAAGTTCTCTTATTGCATCAGGAATTGAACCTCCTTTGATTGCTGCTGCTCCTTTTTCGGGCTGTGAAGACCCTGGCCGCTGGAATCTTGTATAGCAGTACCAGTGGTATCTCCCTTCACAACTAACAAAATCAACGACCTGGGAGAGCCTTGAACTTACCTCATCACCCCACTGATCATGTCTATTATTTGCATCCTTTTGAATAGCGTCAATAACATCAATCTTTCGGACTACGCTCCACTTTTCTTTATATGAGTTTCTATACTTAGATACATCCACACATGTTTGACCGCAAAGAAAACATAAACTTTTAAAGTCAAATGACATTCGAGATATCTTCGCTGGAGGAGGTACATCCTGTTTAGGTGGCTTTGGCCTTAATATGTAGTTCTGTCGGCATTTATTGTGTACTTGAGGCGAGGCAACATGAATAATATTTTCTTTCACTTTATCTCTCCTTATTTCACTGCACTGTATTATTGTTTTAACAGCCTTCGTACTCAGAGAAATGAGTTCACCACCCTTATCCCTACAAGGTTTCAACAAACACTCTGACATGACTTAAACAATAATAAATTACGGTTATCCCTGCAAGGTTTCATCAAACACTCCGACATGATAAACAAACTATTAAATTACCATCACATAATATAAAAATGTTGTTTCTATTTACATTATTTACAAATATTCCCCAAAACAAAAACTATGTTCAAAGTTTTTAACATTTTAACCTTATAATGGATTAACTAATTCCGGAGTAAAATAACGATACGTATGACAATTTCAAACAGTCTGTTTACAAATCTCATATGGCTTGAAATTTAAAACATGTAAGTACAATATTTTGTGATATCATCCTTTGTTATGGTTGCTAAGCAACGAAACTATGACAGTTTTTTCAAAGTGGCATTTTCTTAATCTATCATGTGTGATTTATTATTCAGGATCAGTTGTATTTTTGAACATTAAATCATAAAGCGGTGCAAATCCTATGAATATAAGTATTATATGAAATATATATTTTTTTAGTTTTAAAACATGTAACGTTGTACCTTGATTAAATCCATACTTATTTTGGTAAATACAGAGTTATTTGCAAAAAAGTAAAAAAATACACCATTTACCTCTCTTTTTATCCCCTCCTTCTCCCAAACCCGACGCTCGAATCAGTGTAACTTTTTTTACATTTTGAGGAAGGTGAATTGAGCAATTTGGCACTGTATGTAAAATTTTTTTGTTGATCATCATCCTTTTTTTAAGAAAATCTTATTATTTTAAAAATATCTCACATTTCCCTCCCAATAAATCACGAACCGATATGGTTAGATAGGTAATGTATGGTATCATTTTGTTTGTAATTTTATGGAGATTCTTTTTGTAATGCATCATGTTTTAACAAAAACACCCCATTTTTGAGATGTATGCAAAAAAGTAAAAAATATACCAATTTCCCCCCTTTTAACCCCCCCTCCCCTCAAACCCGACGCTCAATTTAGTGTAACTTTTTTTCACATATTGGGGGAACTGTACTGAACAATTTGCCACTCTTTGTAAACTTTTTTTAGGGTAATCATACCTTTTTTCCAGATAATCTCAAATTTTTAAAAATAAATCACATTTCCCCCCCAATAAATCACGAACCGATATGGTTAGATAGGTAATGTATGGTATCATTTTGTTTGTCATTTAATGGAGATCATCTTTGTAACGTATAATGTATTAACAAAAAAGCATAGTTTCTGAGTTATTTGCAAAAAAGTAAAAAAATACATCATTTACCCCTCATTTTATCCCCTCATCCTCCCAAACCCGACGCTCGAATCAGTGTAACTTTTTTTACATTTTGAGGAAAGTGAATTGATCAATTTGGCACTGTATGTAAAATTTTTTTGTTGATCATCATCCTTTTTTTTAAGAAAATCTTATTATTTTAAAAATATCTCACATTTCCCCCCCAATAAATCACGAACCGATATGGTTAGATAGGTAATGTATGGTATCATTTTGTTTGTAATTTTATGGAGATTCTTTCTGTAATGCATCATGTTTTAACAAAAACACCCCATTTTTGAGATATTTGCAAAAAAGTAAAAAATATACCAATTTCCCCCCTTTTAACCCCCCCTCCCCCCAAACCCGACGCTCAATTTCGTGTAACTTTTTTTCACATATTGGGGGAAGTGTACTGAACAATTTGCCACTGGTTGGAAACTTTTTTTTTGGATGTCCGGGTTTTGGTCTAATTGCACCGTACTATTTAGTGCCACGATACATGATGAGGGTACTTCTGGTTTGTCTTGGAAACAATTTTGGCAATTATTTAAGAGATAGTCTGCTTTGTTTGGCATATCTCAATTAGCCTATCTCTCAATTAGCACCTCCAAAGTAAAAGATGAAATATAGAATAATATATTATTTAGAATAAATATTTTTTAGAAAAATATAGATAGCCTAGTATAATATTTTAATAACAAATTCATATTTTATTTCAATACTTTAAATCAGTGTTTCCCAAATAACAGGTAGTCACGGACCCCCAGGTATACAAACTAAACAATCGGGGACCCCTAAAGCTATATTTGATTTACAACATGCTCAGTTGCATGCCCGCGCGCATATACGATCGCATTCCGGCATCTAACACTGTCGATTTCATTTGTGATTTGTCGATATTTCATTTAATAATTTGTTTTTTATTTTTATTTTTGCTTTTACCCACCAAATTTTTCCGAATTGTTTTATAGCCAATAGGGATTGACGGGATTGGACTTTCAGTTCGGGACGGAACGGGACAGGAAAGGATTTTTTCTTCCCTCTTAAAATCGGGACGGAACAGGGACAGGACAGGATTTTTTCTTCCCTAAAGCTTTGGAAATGCTTGTTCACAAATTTATTTTTCTTATTACATTAGGTTAAAAACAATGTCATATATAACTGTTTTAAAGAAATATCCTACCTGATCACAACATTTCAAGGAAAAAATTTAAGTGAAAAAATACTAACTTATATGCAACTGACAAAATAGCAAACATTAAAAACACATTCGAAAATAATAAAAAAGTAACTCAATGAAATTGTTGATTATAAGGCAAATACTAACTTACATAAAGTAGTAAAGTTATTGTTTGATTATTATATTTTATTGAATTTGAAGGTTAATTTTTTATAATCAAGAAATCAAGATTTAAATGCATTGAAAACCAGAAATATTATTCAACAAATAACAAATATAATACATTTAAAGTTTGACAAAAACACAATAATTTTTAAGGTTTTGCTTTTTGATTTTATTGTTTGGTTTCCACAAACCCAAAAGTAAAATACTTGAGTGGTTATTGCATGATGACAATATACTGTCAAGTGTAACTAGTGAACATGTTATTGTATTTTTATAAATTTTAGGCTTTGAAGTTCTTGTTTTTCACAACTCCCAAACTTGATATTCCTCAAATTACATAAAATATTAATTATCTATGTATTTTAAATTTAAATTCAAAAGTCTCAAACTATTTACTTTTGTCAACTGTCTAATTTTTTTTTTTACTTATTTATGAAAAATAATCATACTTTCGGCTGGAATTCAATGTAATCTGAATTAGTTTAGAGAATTGGCCAAAACCACTATTTGTAGCCGACCAATGTGGCCGATGATATAAAATGCATCACTGTAAAGCCTTCTAGCAAGTTATTTCTGTCGATTAACCGCTATCAGTAAATACCTAAACTTGATTTTCACACCGGATTGCAAGTTCGCAATGTTACATTTTTCGTTTTTCAGCGATCGGCAAATACGCGCGACAGTTTTTCTCATCCGATCGCGAGTTTCGTAAAGCAACATCGGCAGTTTGTCCGCAATCGGCAAATACGCGCTAGCGTATTTTGCGGTCGTTCGTGAATAGTGCAAGCTATTTTTGCCGTTCATCCGCGACTTGCAAATACACGTGATTGCCGTTTATTTGCGATCGGCAAATACGCACGATAATTTTAGCGGACGATCGTGAGTTTTGCAAAGCTGGATTTGCCGTTTATTCGCGATCGGCAAATACGCAAGATAATTTTCCGCGGCCGATCGCGAGTTTTGCGAAGCTACACTCGCTGTTTAGTTGCAATCGCTAAACGATCCCGTCCCGAAAATTTCCCGAAGTGAATGAAAATCCTGCCCGAAAATCGGGAATTTAATTTTTCCGAGAATTTCCGAAATTTCAGGACCCGACCATCCATAATAGTAGCCAATATGTACAGGCCTAACGCCGTGGACCCCTTGCAAGCCATTCGCGGACCCCTGGGGGTCCGCGGACCACCTTTTGGGAACCACTGCTTTAAATGTACATTTGGCATTGTTGTGTTCATCAAGATGGTGGAAGGACTTACATGAACTTTTCTACATTTCTATACTGCAATTGGATGCTGCGTTGTAATCGAGTCCATGCCTGTTAAGTTTTATTTCCTTCTTCAGTAAGTAAAATATAAATGAATAAATCTTCTAGAAATAGTAAAAAAAATCTGTAGGTTTAGTGCTCTTTGAAGACTTCAATACTATTGCTAACCATAAAACAAAATGTTATTAACTACAAATTACACAAAAACTTTTGAAATCAAATACGGTAAAAATGCAATTCAAGAAACAAAACATTCTGCTGACGAGATTTTCCATAGAAACATTACAAGAAAATAAAACCGGAAGCTTATGTTTCAAATTATGTTAATAAAATTTTAAAAAACAATTCTACTCAAAACTCGTTACAAAACACTTAACTGCAAGTTCATCTTTCGGATTATGTTAAGTATTGTTCAATCCTAATAAGTGGATACGTACTCTTCTCTTCACGTGTTTCCTCGAGGTTTTCGAGGCCCTCGATCCTCTCCTCCGGCTGCTCGAGGCCTGGGTAGAAGTTGAACAGGTTGGCCACGAAGGCCAGGTTGAGTTTGTAGATGCCGCCCACGACGTCGCTGGGCGTCACGAACGTTCGGCAGTTGAGCTTGCCCGCCTGCTGCAGCATCACCTCCGCCCGCCTCAGCAGGTCCTTCTCCTGCAGATATCAGACCACGTTGAAAGGTAGAATAGGTTAAGGTGGCAAACAAGAGAGACAACTATGACGTCAAACACCACAGCCCAGTTTCTATTGGTCAGAAATCCCATGACACTCACCGTATTCTAAATTCTAGTTACCTTGTTCTAAATCAGCTGATTTCATTGTCAACGTTTCTATCTCAACTTCCAGTTCGTTCCAATAGAATAAGTAGAGGTGTGCAAATATCCAAAAAATTGGATCGGATTCGGATTGGATTTCATACATAAGTGAAAGTGACTCAAGAAATGAAGAATCGTCAAAGACTCTTATTTCTGGCGATGGTAGTAGATGTGTTTCCCCTTTAATTTCGAGGTCACCAAAAAACTAGACATAAGACGTAACTCTAGTGGCACATTTATGGAAAAACTCTGTATATTTCACCAGAATATTGAGCATTTTGAAAGTAGAATAGATCCCTTACTCATAACATTAGAAGAAATAAATCCCAATGTAGTAGTCCTATCAGAGCACAGATGTTTAAAAAGTAATATAAAAGATATAAAGTTACTCAACTATAATTTAGTAAGTAGTTATGCACGGGAAAAAATTCCTGGGGAAGGGGTTGTAATGCATGCTAAAGAAGAAATGAAATGGAAAGAGATTAATATGCCAGATATAGACACAATTTGTGTTTAAAAGATTTTTGAATGTTGTGTAGCTGAGTTTAAAATTCAAACATGTAAGCTAGTAATATGTGGTCTTTATAGATCTCCAAAAAAGGAGCACAATGAAGTTTTTCTTGAAAAACTAGAAGAATTAATATGTATACTCCAAAAAATTAGTAAATACATGGTTATAACTGGCGATTTTAATATCGATGTACTTAGTAAGGAGAGAGTTACAAAAAATTTTGTTCATTTACTTAAGTATTATGGATTAAGGTATCTAATTAAAGTGCCCACTAGAGTTGCTTTAAATTCTGCAACAGCAATTGATAATTTCTTAACCAATGTACCAAGTGAATTATGTAAAAGTAGCTCCTTGATAACGGCTTTGTCAGATCATGATGGCATTCTATTGGATATTTGCGTAAAATCAATAAATAATATAAATAAGCTAAGTAAAACATTTACTAAGTGCAAAAGAAGGTTTAACCAATCAAATTTTAAAATTTTCTTAAAATATCTGGAAAAAGAAAATTGGCATCAAGTATACTATGCTCCTTGTGAAAATAAGTTTTACATTTTTTATACAATTTTTATTTATTATTTTAATTTGTCATTTCCAAAGATAAAGACTAGACTCAGGGCTGAAAAAAATAAATTAGATTGGATGACTGAAGATATAAAAAAAGAAAAAAATGATCTTATTAATTTAGGTAGTGAATTAAGGAGCACAAAAAGTTCGCTTTTGAAAGAAGCTTATAAAAAACGAAAAAAGAATTATAAAAAATCAATAAATAGTGCAAAGAAACAGTATTACTCTAACTTGATAGATAAGTCAGAAAATAAATCAAAAACAACTTGGAATATTATAAATAAAGACCTTGGTAGGAATAATAAAACATTACATCAAACTATTAAAGTAAGGAATAAAGAAAAAATAGTTTCAGAACCGGATACAGTAGCCAATATTTTTAATGATTATTATATAAATCTGGTGGAATCAACACCAATAGACTACCATCATAGATCCACCAAATTAACACACAGTCCTATATTTCCAAAATTTTATTGTAAACCAGTAGATGAAAAAGAAATAATTGCATTAATAAATAATTTTAAAAATAAAAAATCATGTGGTTACGATGAAGTGCCTATTATTGTATTAAAAACATCTATAAACTTAATAGTAAAACCTCTGGTACACATTATTAATTCATCTTTCATATCAGGAGACTTTCCACAAAAATTAAAAATATCAAAAGTTATTCCGGTATTTAAAAAAGGTGACACAAAAGAAATAGTTAATTACCGACCAATTTCAATTCAACCAACCATCTCAAAAATTTATGAAAAATGTATGTACAACAGATTAATGGAGTACTTTGAAAAAAATAAAATCTTAGATAAAGAACAACATGGTTATAGGCCAGGTAGGTCCGTTATAACAGCCGCTACCCAATTTATAGGGGGTGTAATAAACGATATTGACAAAAAGAATAAAGTAATAGCTATACTCATGGATCTGACAAAGGCGTTTGACAGGGTTTGTCATGACAAGCTTATTCAGGAGTTGCAGGACTGTGGAATACATGGATTGCCATTGAAGTGGTTGGAATCTTTTGTTAAGGACAGATTACAATATGTTGAAGTAACAAATTGTAAGAATAATTTTATATCTAATCATAAATCCTCTCTTAAAAAATTAAAATACTCGGTGCCTCAAGGATCAATTCTTGGCCCTTTGCTATTTATTTGCTACTTTCGTGGGCTAGGGGAAAAACTTTCTAATATAAATAGTAATTATCAGCTTTGTTTATATGCTGATGATGCAACCCTTAAAGTATCAGAACAAAATTTTTTAACACTCAATCATTTTTCAGAACAATACATAAATGTAATAGTTGATTCACTAAAAAGCAAGAATCTACTTTTGAATTCAAGTAAAACAAATTATCTCATCTTTGATATAAAAAATTCACACTCCAATAACTTAAATCAGCAAAATTTTATTCTAACAGGAGAAAATAGCACCTTAGAAAAGAAAAATAATTCTACATTCTTAGGCTTAATTATTGATGACCAACTTACATGGAATGATCATGTTGATCATGTATGTACTAAGTTGAGTTCTGGGGTCTTTGCTATTAGGAAAATGTCTTTTTATTGTGAGCTGAGTTCCATGCTGTTACTTTATTACGCTCATGTTCATTCACATATACAGTTTGGTTTGGTGTTGTACGGGGGGGACATCACATAATAATTTAAGTAGAATTTTAGTATTTCAAAAAAAGCAATTAGAGCTATGTTAAAATTGAATCCAAGAGAATCATGTAGAGAAAAATTTAAAGAATTAAGATTATTCACAGTATTAAGTTTGTATATTTTTCACACAATCATACATATTAAAACATACCCAATAAATAATATTAGGATGGAAAATATTCATAACTACAATACAAGAAATAAAATTAACTTTGCCATTGAAAGCCACAGAACAACTTTATTTACAAAACAACCTTCTTATGCTGGAAAATACTTTTATAATAATATACCACAAAACATAAAGAATATTAATGATTTCAAAACTTTTAGAAATACTCTAAAAAATTTTCTTTTGGACAATCCGTTGTATTCCATAAAAGAATTTCAAGAGTTATAAGTCTAAGATAAGAATTGGGAGTGTATTTGATTGCCTCGTTCTGATTTATTTGTGGAGTATATAACATAGTCTAAGATTAGACTCAATGACGCCATTCATGTACATTATTTGTATTAATGAATAAAGATATTTGAATCTGAATCTGAATCTGAATATCCGAATCCGATCCGAGGGTTTTATAACTATCCGGTAAGACTGACTAGATATCCGACTTTAGCGGATAGACTGCATATTTTGGGGTAAAATTTAAAGAAGGATCAAACTTTAGAGTTTGGAAGGTCTTCCAAACAAAACAAGTCACTGCCGTCGAAAGTTCAGTACTGACAGAAAACATTGCGGAGCAAAAACGATGTTTAAAATGCGACGGTTGCGATTGCGGCTAGAACAATCAATGATGGCTAGAACAACGCCTCAACATGATGCGACTATGTAGTGGTATGTATCAAGCGATGTATTTTGGTTGCTGAAATTGCGACTCGTGATTAGATCGAGATCGTTGTATACGATCAGAGTACTACGCAATACCCGACGCGATAACAAACATTTTCTTAAGATAACTTCTTGGACCGTAGCATTAAATCAGTTAATAAATAATAGTACATCCTTTATTAGTTCTGGCTCGATCAATATCCGCTACCGACGAAACATCGATTGGTATGAGAGAGAATCGCAATCAAGACGAATCAGAGTTCGCCAATGACCGACAGTGTCTCCAGTCGTCCTCAATTGCCAAAACGAAATATCCCGTAAAAGCCCCATAAATAAATTGTTGAGTTGATGTTTTGTACGACTATTTCAGGCCGTAAATATCTTAAGCGTCCTGTTGATATGATGAAATAAAAAGCCTACAACAATTTTGGGCTGTCAAAGAGTTGGCGAACTTGTTCATTGATTGTCTTTAATCTCACTTTGTTTTTGAATGTCGTCGTCTGCTTAAAAACTGAATTGAACGTCTTTCTCTCAATCGCCAGATCACTTTATTTTTCAATTAAGCAATTACTTACCTAGAAAAAGAAAGTTGAACGATCAAAAATAGATTTTTATTTTGTTGAAATATTAATCTTTGACGAATTAAAATAAGCTGAGTCAAAGCCGTCTGGCCGTATTTTCAATTCGTGATTAAAATGGACATTCTTAGATAACATAATGCTGAATTGACAAACTACGCCCATGATAATAATTAGTGAGTTTTCTTGTTGCTTATTATCTAAAACAAATAGGCCTTTGTTCAAATTAAATGAGCAAGCTTTAATACTGAAACCTACAACATTTTAAACTTATCTTGAAATGAAGGTTAAGTTTGCTGCTCAGACTTTTATAGTATTATTTTGTAGTGAATCAAAATCTTGGTTGTCAGGCATTAATGCATCGATAAAAATGTAAAGCTTTCTTCAAATATGAAGTGATTGGTGAATGAAGTTTTATATTTAATTCTTATAACTTATCACTTAGGCCTAGTCACTGATCAAATAATTTATTGATTTATAAAAAGGAAAAGAGCAAAAAATACAGAGGCCTAAAAGTGAACAAATTTAGGTTACATTTAAAAGGCAATTTTAAAGTAGCCTAATCCTGAAAATTGATTTAGGCTTAATAAGCTTATTCAATTAAATACCACCTATGCCGTAAATATCCGAAACCGGTATTATCCGATCCGAACCTGTTGTTATCCAATCCGAATGTAAGCTATCCAATCCGATCCAAAAATTCACTATCAGCACACCTATAAGAATAAGTAAACATAACCTCAATGAACTTTTGTGTACAGGTTAGTTAATAAGTTAAACTGTTTAAATAATGGTGGTAGGAAAAATATTGTGTGTATTATGAGCACAAATAGTCATTGCCGTTCTCAAAATATACAATTCTCGAGCAGCAATCCGCCGCCGGTATGTTTGTGTTTTTACTTGGCACTCTTAACACACAAATAACTATTGATGCAACTAAACTGTGAACGTTAAAGAAAAATGGTTTGATAAGAGCTTTGCCTTTTGAAGCTGATCTATCTATATTAACCGATGCCAATAGAAGTGTAGACTATTTTTGTAGACATCCATGAGATTTGTTTCCCATGATAAAAATCCTGTAAACTTGTCTCCTTGATGCAATCGGAAGATTTATTTGTCTGGTGTGACATAGCCAAGCAAAATAAAAAAATAAAAAATTTGTTATTTTGCTTTAAATTTATATCACATCAACATTATAGAATTATTACATTCGATTACAGTTACATTGAATATTAAACTTATCTTAAGCTAATTCTTATATTACTGGGCGAAATTTATTCCCACTTAGAAAACCCGTGTGTGGGGATGAGTCATCATTTGACATTTGAAAACTGCTTAATTTAACAAAGTAATTTTAAAAAATGTATATTTTATCGTTTAAATTGACCGAAGGAGACAGGCAGATCCTGTCTTAGGTAATAAGTCTGTACTTACATGACTAAGACGTTGGTCTGATTTTCTGTCATGATCATAGAACTAAAAACATGGAACGCTGACTCAATGCGGCGACAGGGTTCTGCCAACGACAGGGCTCCCCCACCACTTTGATGGGAGACAGTCAGTCGCTCTTATGCATGGAAAAGATGGGGAAAGACACGACGACACACACTGTTTCAAATTAAAATTGTGGCCGAACTATTATGCTTCTGTTGTTAACAGGGACGGCATCTTAAAGCCAATTAAATGTCCTATCGAATGGTGCAGATCGTTTTACGAATATTAATTTATACTATTTTCTATAGAAGATCAAAGATAGAAGAACTAACCCAGACAACGAATATACGATGGCTAAGTTTTTGAACCACATAGGAAGTATTCAAACAAAAAAAATAATATATTTTTGTTCCTTAAGAGATATTCAAATTGTAAATACTAGGTATATAAAACACTATTCAAGCTAAATTTTTCCGATAAAAAATAAAATATAGTTAACTGAAACATTTTAAAGCAAAAACCACAAAAATTAGGCTGATCACCAACACAAAATTTGTATGGGAAAATAAAAATTTACGTAGTATTTTTTACTATATTTTTGGATTTTATATATCACTTTTGGTCAGTTTTAAGAGGTTTATAAGTTAGGCAGACAATCAAAAATCGGGAGACAACTTAAGAAAATATAGTAGGTTACACTTAGGCAGGCGTTATAATTAGGCTGATACAAACAAAATAAACGTAAAAAGAATATTTAATCCATTACCCTCGTACTTATAATACTGTAATGATCCATTTTTAATGGTTCATGTTTCAAAAAGTATTAATTATTTGATAATAATCAAGGATAGCTTACAGTTCCCGCTTCTGTTATGTGTTAGGCCTAATTAAATATTAATACAGTAGACTCTCACTCATCCGGATCGGCCTTGTCTGGACTCTCGCTAGTCCGGATCGGCAATCGTGATTTTCTTTTTAGTGGCACAGTATTATCAAATAAAAATGTAACTAACTTTACATTTCAACGCCTTCATTTATTGTGCGAGCAAGCCCGCATCACATTAATGGCATACATTTTGCGTCTTTGCGCGTTCTTTGCAAAATCTGTAGCAATAATCATATTGGCGCCATTTCGGGAGAGGGAGGGGGCATATCACTAACCTCTGTCAGACAGTCTGCTACCTATCAGTCTGACTGTTGCGTCGCGCACGTATTTAATGAGTTCTGTATTGTGATAAAATGAGTTGTGATTATTTTACTCCTGTGATGTTTATTCATTGCTGTACTGTACTGTAAATAATTTATATTTACAGTATGGTAAATCGCTTTATTTTTTACAGTTCCCGCAATAAGCTACATTATTATCAATACAGTACAGTAAGGTAAACAACCCAAACTCCGGTCGCCTGCTTAATACCGGTCGCTGGTCGTCACTGCTCAATCAGTTAAACATTATAAAATCTTAGACGGTCCTATTTGGTAATGTCTTGAGCTAACATAAACAGCGAGTTTCGATCTACCATAGAGTATAACAAATTTTAAAATTAGCTGACACAACAATCACTCAGAAAGCTATGAAGAGATGAGTAAGTCATTTCCGTTGGATGACTGCTGCTTTCTTGTGCGAATCCATTAGAAGCGAGATAAGTTAAATAAGCTTCTAGATGCTAAATAATAATAATTGTGTCTGACAAAAAGTTTTAGCTTCAAAACAATTTATTTATTTATTTACTACATAAATAAAATTAAGGTTTTAAATTATCTTAACCCTTAAATATTTGCGACCGTAATTGGGAAGGTAATTTATAATTTTTCCTAATTACGGTCGATACTAATGGCCGCGACCGTAATTAGGATTTCATTCTTTCTAATTACGGTTATTGATAATTTTTAAGTTTATTCTTCACAAATTCATTACAGTAATATTGTTGTTTCATTTTGATTTGTCCTTTGAGGACAAAACTCATTACCTTTTGGATACCTACGTGTTTTATCGACTACACCCGTATTTCGTTATAAAAAATAAACAAATAAAAACTAACACAACTGAACGACACTCAATTCTTTCATGATGACATAATAAACTTAAGACTTCATATTTGTATTGTTGGCTCATCTGCGTCGGAAGGAGTAGAGTAGAGATGTTGCAAATATTAGACTTGGCGGCGGAGGGGAATCGCATTGTTTTGAGAACACAAAAATGTATTGATTATTTCTCCAACTACTATACTTTTAATAGACGGCTCTGCAATCTGATACCAAAATTTGCCTTATATATATAGTTTTATTACAATCAATAACATGTTTACATGTGATTTAAAACTTGGTTTTCTTTTTCCTTAGGTACTGATTGTCAACAAACCTCTAGTAGCTAGCATGTTTTACGTAACAAAATAATTGAGCTATCCAAACTTTTATTTTGATCATTCATGATTTCGAGCATACTTTTACATAAACATAATAAAATACTAAGGAACGAAATTATTAAAATCAAAGTTTTCGAATTATAGAAGGTAGAATCAAACACGTTCTACTGCAATAAATCATCAGTAGCTTTAGTGTCACGCATCGAAACACCATGGCAATAGAGATTTCACTATGTTATTTTTATCCATATTCGAACCACTGCAAATCTGTAGGTGATGGTAAAGGTTTATCTTGGCTCATCATAAATTATATTTTGCTGCGCAATACACACGTCAGTCCACATATACCTTTCAAATTAATCCATTTTACTTTGAAAATTAACTCATAAAACGTCGTTCTGGCTGCGACCGTAATTAGGCATCTGAAAACCGGTATTAGGAATGCAGCGACCGGTATTAGGGATTTAGGTTGGATAACTATGTCTTCATTAAACAATGTTTTACTAAATAATATAATTTATTTTTGTGACATAAATATACGATTCGAAACTTCAATTAAATTCTAAAGTATAATTAGCCAAAATAAATATAGCCTGAGCAGCTGGTTCAAATTCATAGACAATATTAACTCTGTCTTACCTTAACCGACCGTAATTTGGGTTGTTTACCTTAGTGCTATTGTAATATACAGTACAGTAGCCGACTGTAATTTATTACGATGAGTTTTAACTTGTTTTAGACGCTCCCATTTGTATTAGCGTGTGTTTTGACGAGACCGCTCGCCATAACAGCAAAATTTACGAATATTTGCTCGACTCTCGATAGTCTGGATTTTTCGTAATCAAGACCGGACGTCCGCCACATTAGTCCGGATGAGCGAGAGCCTAGTGTATTTGTAAAAACAATCTACATCATTCAATAGAAAATGTTATTGGCTTTAAAATGCTGTCTTGGTTAACAACACAGGTAAATTTGTTTGGCTGTAATTTGAATTACACGTCAACAATGCGCATGTTGGAATGCGCACGTCTTACATTTTCCATGTGTAAGAGTGGCTGTCTTCCGTCAAAGTGGTGGGGGGCCTACTTGCTGCCGGCTCATTTCTCGCTACCCGTCTGCATGGATAGAACTATTCCATGTTTATAGTTCTATGGTCATCATATAATAATGGGCGGATTTAGGTATTGATTTTTGGGGGTGCCAGGTCGCCTAACTTATGAAGTATTGCGTGCTCAAATTCAAACATCAAACTCCTATTCAAATAATGCATATGCAGGCATACTCCAAAAAATTCCCATTTATTTTACTTGACAACAACCCTGTTGTAATTAATGTAATAGCTTGTTCAAAGTTATGTTGAAAATTGATTCCCCTTTTTCTGCCAAACAAACCAGCAAAAATCAGGGAGAAATTCACCCATGGATATAATCAGGAGATTTGGCTGCCAAAATACGTTTGTAAGAAAAAACTTCTGGGACAAAAAAACAAAACCAAGAGATCTGTCTGTCATGAGATGTCAACAATCTCAGTAATGGATTGAATAGACTTACCGTAAGTGCTTCCATTGTAACACCCTTCTCTGCAGGTGCAATTTGTTTGATGAGATGTGAATATATCTCAGAGTCTGTGATATCTTCATGGAAGTTGTTACATCTCCTGTTGAAGAATAAGAAAACCACATATTTAATAAAAGCTTTGATGGAAGCAATTTTTCCTCAACAATACTAAATATCAAAACACTAAAACTCTGATTATTGACACTAACTGTACACTAAAGATGAACAAGTGATAAATATGTTTTCTGACTAAAATATTTGATTAAGTTTTCAAAGTTGAGGCCATAAAATTAGGTGGGTCTGATGTAGCAAAACTGACAGGATACTGGAGATAAATATTACACCACCTCAACACATTGCCCCTAGAATAGAAATTTATTTTTATTGAGTGACAAAACTTTTATTCATCAAAACAAGCGGGAGCAGCAGAGCTTTTATGTCCAGGCATAAGCCCTGACCAAACTCCACATGTTGGTTTTATTTTTATTCTCTTCCCCCTATACATAGAATATGGAGATTTATTTTTTTGTCAAAATTTTTGAATTTGAGTTTTTTGTGGAAATATTTGTTTTTGTTCTCCCTGAATCCAAAAAAAGTGGTTTACAGAGTGGTATCTGTCTGTCAGTATGTGTGGATCTAAACAAAGCTAGAGATGATACCAGTGGTCTGATTCTCATGAAATTTAGCATGTAAGTATGAAGCCATAATATCTCCAGGCTTTTTTTCCTTTTATTGAATTTTTTGATTTTCAAGGGTATTCACCACATAAAAAACCAATAGACACGACATAAATACAAATTTCTTAAAAATCCTTTCAATTTTTTGAAAATTTCAAGGTGTTTAGTGCTTAGTTGAAAAAAAATTGACACCACTCGCATGTTTGTAAAAATTCAGGTTCGGAAATCATTATTTAAATTTCACAAAAATAATACTTTTCAGTAAAGATTTTGTTGCAGCCATTAACCCTCGTGCGGGCGCACGCGGAGTTTTCCTACGCACGTGTTTTTTATGTTAAAATAAACAGACATAATGGGTGTCGGGGGTCATGTCCGGCTCCATACTTTATGCCCCTCATTCCAGGAATGTCCTAAAGCTATTTATACCCCCCACCCCCCCCTTGGTTCCTCGTTATATGCGATACAGAGATGCCGTCTCAGTTTGCGGAGTGCCCTCTCCTGTTACACTGACACTGATACCTTTTTTTAAACTTCATAATAGCAATGGATTTGTATTTATTATTAATTTTTTGGACTTTTCCTTTTGCTTTCGAAAAAAAGAAGCGAAAGGAAAAGTCCAAAAATGTAAATAATAATTAATACATGTTTTATACTAGAAAATTACTTACTATGTTTAATTGAAATATTACACCTATTAAGTTGAACAATTAATTGAATCGACGATGAAATGTGATTCCTAATAAAGTTTGTCAACATTTAAATACAATAGTTCGTTATAAAACAAGTAAAATGGGTTAAATTTGTGCAATTTAGTGTTGCAGAGTGAAACTCCGCATGCGCCTGATCGCGTTTTGCCGGTGAAGCGCCCCCTCAAGGGTTAAATAAATAAAAAATTTAATTCTGGCTTGAAAAATTAAATAAACTAGTATTTACAATTATTGGTCTACGTCAACTAGTCTAGGTAAAAATTGATGATTCTGTTTGGCGGTTAACGTCGTATGTTGTAAAATGTTATGCTTATGGCAGATATTTAAAAACTGACATCTCCCTTAGGTGCAAACTAATTTTGGCCAAAATTAGGTATTTGAGAGATAATTATTTATTTTATTTATTTTATTGTAGGTTTTCATGCTTTAAATGGCTTTAAGGGGGAAAGTACCGTTTATTTTCATATGTGTTTATGCTGTATGTTGTACTAGCACTGACAAAACTTAATGATAACAAGCCATCAGGCAGATTTGTCTTTTTTTAGGGCAAGCTTTGAAGGAACTCTGATTTTGTCACTTTAATAATGAGCAATTTAAAAACAGATGTTTTATTTGAAGGGGTCCCCCGTAAAACGTTCTAAGCCACAAAATTTCAAAATCGGAGATATTCAGCGAAAAAGGTTCTCCAGGACACAAGCTACCCCATGGCATATTTTGTTTTTAAGATATTTGAGTTGTCAGCCCTGATTTCGTCTATCAAAGTTGGCGTGCTTCGCGGGACTGCAAGGACTTTCTGGGGAATAACGTTGTATTCGCTGGCAGATAGACTCCCCGCTGGTCATTGCGTTGTCGCCAAGCGACCAAAATCACGTAAATAGAAATAAAACACATGAAGTAAATATTAGAAAGTGGAAGGATAAGACCAGGAAGGAATATAGAAAAGCTGGATTACCCTATGTTTGTTTTGGGCAAAAAAGAAGTCAAGGCCTGGAAAATTGCCCCCAAAAGAAGCTAGTAGAATAGTGTTTTAAGCATCACATTTGGATAACTTTTTAGCAAAATGACGTATCGCGTTATGTAACAACATTAGGTTTTGGCACTTTTATATCAACAAAATTGTTTTATATTCAGTTTTATTTTCATTTATGTTGGTATTCCTACATTCCCTGAAGTTTTCTTCCAAAGCAGAAGAGCAGTCCGTCAGAGAACGTTCCAAACGCTAGTCATTTAGAATATTGTAACCCCCCAAAAAACACTTAAAATGTTTTAAAATGCTCAATGTCAAGTAAAAATTTAATATGAGCCTACATCATGATGCTATAAATAGGGTATTAAAAAATGATACATGATCGTAAGTTCTAATCTTGAAAAAACCGTAATTTTAGAACTAAACTTTCAACGCTTGATTACTCGAAACTAGGTTTTTGCCGCTTAGAACGTTTTACGAGAGACCCCCGTTGCAGCAGACCTGCATACTCAAAGAATTTAAAATGCAAAAAACATATTTCAATCCATCGATTCCATTCTAGGGGGATGCAGTCAATGCCCTGTTTTATGACATTCTCGAGGGCTTTGAAAATAGGGACATTGTCTGGACCACTTTTATTGATCTTAGTAAGGCGTTTCATTGTGTCAGCCATGACATGCCCCGTAACTTGGTGATTCCATAAGTTGCAATTTTATGGAATCAATAATATGGCATTAGATTTTTTCGTTCATATCTTTCAAACCGAAGGCAGGGGTTGATCTCTCAGCAGTTGCAGTAAGCAAATGCGGAGTGCCAAAAATCACGCCGAAATCACGTTTTTCATGCTAGGTAATAGTTTACGTATTTTTACTTGACTATGCACTAAAGAAACCATTTTTTCATGATCTGCATTTTTTAATTTCAACGACTGGCTGAGTAGTCACAGAAAACCCAATTACGGAACCAATAGGAACCAAGACCGTCTAGCACAAAAACTATTTCCTGGTATACCCTGCTTGCAAAATGAAAACTGAAAAATACAATTCTTTTATTATTGTTTCGTAAATAATCTCGCGGCTACTCTTTTCAGATAGACGAAAATCTTGGCTGAAAAAATCGTTCGTCCATCGCTTCACACAACGTCAATAGCAAAGTTCCCGTATTTCAGACAAAATTCAGGTATATTTCACACATATTTTCCGATGAAATATAATTTCCGTATAGTTCCCCATTTTCCGGAAATTCCCGCTCTGTGGACACCCTGCTAGATAACTGTCCAAGTCCATTCTTCTATAAATTAATGAATTATTGTTGAGGTTATTGTTTTGACAAACTCGTGAATGGCTGCAAAAAACGATAACGCATATCTGTCGGTCGTAGATGAACGGCAGATATAGCTTTTCGAAACTCGCGATCTGCCGCGAAATACGATCGCGATTATTTGCCGATCGCCAATAATCAGCAAATGTAGCCTAGCAAAAGTCGCGGTTGGCTGCAAAAAACGATCACGTGTATTTGCCAATTGTATATAAACGAAATGCAACTTTGTGAAACTATCGATCGGCCGTAAAAACCGGTCGCGCATATTTGCCGGCCACAATGAACAGAAAAGCTGCTTATTTGTGAAACTAGTGAGCAGCCCTGATAAAGAATCTGTCGACTGGGGATAAACGGCAGATGTAGCTTTGCATAACTCACGATCGGCTGTAAAATTCAATCGCACACACGTAAATCACACATAAATTTGATCGCCGGGAGTAAACATAAACGGCTTGATCACAGGTAAACGGCGGGAGTAACTACTAGACTCGTTTGAGTTGAGTAGTTGGAACTACTTGACTCGACCTCGAGTAGCAGCAACTACTCGAGTAATTACTCGACTGTCGAGTACTCACCCACCCCTAGATCTGAACTAGAAGACATATTATATCAAGTTTTATCAAGATATGTTAAGAAATAAGGAAGATGAAGAATTGTTTTATTTCCCACAAGGATAACGTGGGGAGAGAGTATGCAAGTTTGCTGCCACAAAAATACAAATATTGGGTGTTTTAAACAATATACATTAGATCTCATCTAGATGAAGCCACAAACCAAATTTTATTAAGATATGTTGAGAAATAAGTGAGATATAAGACTTTATTTATTTCCCAAAAGGTTAACATTGAGACAACATACTGTGATTATCACTCACTGGTAATATCTAGGTAAACAACAAACATAGAGCAATAATTAAAAATACTAAATCGCTTGTTTATTCGAGCTGTATTCAATGTTGCTACCAAAAATTTAATTATTTTTATTTTTCTAAGTAAAAACTCAAAAAACCCCATTTATTTTTGGGGGGGTTTATCCCCATTCCAGTGGTTCCTTCAATCGGGCTTGTTTACGAACTCGTCCCAAAATTTGAACAGATGGTGTTTTTTGTTCTGAGGTCCCAAAAACAAAAAGTTATGATGGTCTCGGCTTTGGTCTTACCATGAGACCTACGGTAATAGCTTCTTCTTTTCAGAAAATTCCCAAAAACTGCTTCAAGTTTGTCAATGCATTAAGAAGTTACTAATGTTCAGCATAGATGAAGAATCTCCACACCAACTTCATTGCGATCAACTGTACCAGTGGTTAGTTGTGTTTGCTGGTCCTTGTCATACAACAACTTGCATTAAGCAGTAAATTTCCAGACTTGGTTTTATTTTCAAGACTAATTCCAGACTTTCAATATTTTCAAGACTACTAGGCACCCTGAGGTGGCTTGGTGGAAGTGGTACCTGGGTACTCCCGCTCTCTCGAGGTGATGGTTGACCCATCGCAGCAGGATGGCCTCAGGGGAGAGCTTCATGAGATCTTCGATGCCCTCTCCATCAGTCAGTAATGTCGTCAGTCCAGGACAGTTCTCCAGGTTGATTTGGTTGAACAATCCTATCTGAAATACAAAATGAAAAAGTAAATGATATGGGGTAAGAGCTTGAAATGTTGGAAAGCCTACCAACTTTGAAACTCTTGTTATAACAAGTACAAGCACAGAGTCAAGTCGTTTCATAGCTGCATTCATTAACTTTGTACCACATTGCCTTTTACCTCTCCAGTAACCGCTATGCGGTTATACAATAATAACAGATCCTTACTACCATTCGCGATTACAGGATAATAATAAGCCTACACAATTGTACAATCAATGTTTGGGTAAAATCTTTCATTGAAATATTCTAACTATAGGCAATTGAAACAAAATTCTACTTGAGCGTGAGTTATCATCATAAAGACTTTTAGAATAATCCAGTGTGTAACCTTGATTCTACTTCCACAAACTGAAGATGAGAAGGTAAAGCAAGCTAGATGTTTTCATAACAGCGATGACTTACCCTAATGACCTGCCACAGCAGGCTGAGCGATGACTTTGTCTAATTAATCTGCCACAGTAGGCTGAGCGATCACTTACCCTAATGACCTGCCTCAGCAGGCTGAGCGATGACTTTGCCTAATAATCTGCCACAGAGGGCTGAGCGATGACTTACCCTAATGATCTGCCACAGCAGGCTGAGCGATGACACCATAATGATCTGCCACAGCAGGCCAAGCAAAGACTTACCATAATGATCTGCCACAGCAGCCCGAGCGATGACTTACCCTAATGATCTGCCACAGTTGGCCGAGCGATGACTCACCCTAATGATCTGCCACAGTTGGCCGAGCGATGACTTACCCTAATGATCTGCCACAGTTGGCCGAGCGATGACTCACCCTAATGATCTGCCACAGTTGGCAGAGCAATGACTTACCCTAATGATCTGCCACAGCAGGCCAAGTACCAGGTGAGGCTTGCCCTTGGCCAAGTCGTGTGCGTCGATGTTTACGATGTTGCATCCGATGCTCCTGCTGCTGTTGAGGGCCATTGTCAAGTTCTCCAGTTTTTTGTACACTGTCAAGTTCTTTCTGTTGAGGGCCCGTGGGTCAATTGTATCCGGACAAGAGTGGTTGATGACTTTGCTAGAATAAATAAATTATATATAAAGCCGTGTTCTCCGCCTAAGATGATTCATTAACCGCTACAGACAATGGAAAATAGCGGACAATGCTGAAGTTCAACATTAGACGGATTCTACTGTGTGATGTGTTTTCCTCCAAGGGGACTAACTCATTACGCAGCTGCTTTTTTTATGCCAGATTTTTAACAGCTGTAAAACGTTTTGATTGGACATAAAATTAATGACATAATCAAAACTAAGTAAATTTTAGGCAGTTGGCCTTTATCAACTTTTACAATTTGACACCTAACTCGACCTGTGCTGCTTCAAAATGAATTTTTACCATTTTCTCGTATCACATGTGGGAAAATAAAAATTCACAACGTGAAGCATGTGGTATCAAATCGTGGATCTCGTTCAGTAGAATTCAAAGGTGAAAATCCTACACCCATAGGTTTATTAAAAACAAAATGGCGTAGTGTTGAAGTTCACGTTTTGAAAAACTCAAATCCCCACCATTTTGTTACATGATAACCAACTTAAATTATCTTGATATCATTGTGCCAAGTATAATAAAGCCTACAAAATGAGGGGTTGCAACCTGAAAAATAAATGTTAACTCATATTACAGTGGTGAGTTATAAAGGCTTGCCATAAAAATAATAAATTATGTAAACTGCAAAAATCCCTTTAATTTGACACATCAATGGTAAATATCTTTTCAGGAATAAGTCCACTGTGAGTTCGAGTACTGGGAACCGGGAAAAGGAGATAAGTAGACCACATGAGACAGGCAGGTACGCGTAGACGCCAGCGACTAGCCAGCGCAGCGTTGCCAAGTTAGTCGGTCACCCTAATACACTCGAGACTACATATTCATATACACACTAAGCAACACAAGCGCTGTGACGAACTTTACACAAACTATAAGTATTCAATTTAGGTGTGATATGGTGACCAAAAAATTTTTTATAATCAACTATTAGGTGGTGTAGGGACCAAGAGAAGGTAATAACATTAATGTGCATATGACGATCAAATATGATAGCCACATGCACCGGTCGCCACTTAAAATACAACTTTCCCTATCTGTGGGTGTCACAACGATAGTAGGATGGATAAATAAATATATATTGGGTCTAATGCTGACCACTGATATGTCCCATTCCTCCCCCGCTTCATGATTCCGTAAATTATACTTTGGTTACATGTATCTACCAATAGCCTATATATTTTTGGAGAAAATCCAAGTTTTTGTTTGTACCACTCAATAAAGACATCGCTCGTGATTCCGTGTCCCATAAACACAAAAAAGAGAATTTTTTTTACCTCACCATCTCAGAATTTGAAGAAATTTTGTATACAAGTTGACTTCACGTAAACTAGGAAAAATCAATTTTTTTTTTCTAAATCCGTCAATTGGATTGGGAGTTATAGCTATATGAAATGTCTGAAAAAACACAAGAACGACCCAACACAACTTTTTTTAACTGTGATTGTGACTCAGATATTTAAAATACAGAGCTGAAACAGGTGTCATCTTTCAGCTTATTTCATGCTCTTTTACACACAATAATAAAAATTAAGGGTCAGGAGGAATGTTTTGCAGAAATCCAGAATCCAAATTTTGATTTTGAACAACTCAAAATGCTGACCTTCCAACATTTTGAAAAAATCCCGTCCCCAAGTTCTTGTATCCATAGGGTGATTCACTTGGTGGGATCAAAACAATGCCAGAAGTGAAAATACACCTGTTTAATTCATTTTATAATAAAATGAAAAATACAACAGATAATGAAATTAACAAACCATGTTTGGCAATAACATTTTTCAAGTCTTAAAGAAAAAGCTAAACAAGAAAATTAAAAGATAAGTGTTTTGTAAAAAGGTATAAGAGATACATTGATTTTGAATACTACTGTTATTACTGTTTTCAATTTTCTCTTCAAAACCTAAAGCCCACGCACAATAATAACCTAATATGCACCTGAATTTGTTAATTATGAGTTTATCGGCAATCTGAAAACTGATGCAGCAAATGAAACAGGTCAGTGAACCAAGCAGCTGACATCAGCAAGACTAACAAAGACTGCGTTCTAAACGAATGGCTGTATTAAATAGCTAAATTTTACCCTCAATGCCTCAATAAGCTTCAAAACACCATTTCACAGCCTAAATTATGATCTATTTATAGCTTAACAGGCAGTATTTCGGATTGTTCCGTTTCAAAATAAAAAATGTTAGAAATAGCGTTAGGAATCCAATTAACACGTTGGCTGCGGCAAAATAAGTGTCTTCAAAAATGCGGATGCACTTTTTTGCAAAAACTTATCAAAAAAGGTTGCCAAAACACTAATAACAGCTAAAAAAAGTCACCAGACCCGCTATTTCCGGTTTGGCGATGACGTCATTTCCGTGACGCGACGTATGTGTCATCCGCTCCTGGCAGTAGGTCTTTGACCCCTTTGACGTAATACACTTGAATTATCACTATGAAATCATTGGTTTACTCTATAATAACCCACAAAAGTTGTTTACAAACTTTTATTTAGGATAAAAACTAATATTACCATAAAAAATACAAAAATGAAAAATTTTTGTCAACATTTTCAAGATCGCATATAGTTATTACTAAACTTCTCAAATGCAAAAAAGTTATATTTTTAAAAACTGAGAAGGTATAAAATAAGAAAATAAAAACTTGTCATTTATATAAAAAATTATACTTCATATATACATATATATATAACATATATATATATGTATATAAAAAATCGCACGGCCCGGGAAACTGACGCCATCCGACAATCACGTAGTATGTATGCGAGGAGTAGACAGCGTATAATCCACCTCCGTCAAGAGCTGAGTTCACACTTAACCCATGAGCCGAGCGCTGCTTGGTGACGCGACGTATGCGTCATCCGCCCCGTGCGCCGCGATTGCACGATGCGTACGCTGCGTCATGTCGCACACCACTTGTTAAGAGAAACATATATTTCTTAAATTCAAAAAGTTATTTTAAAACGGTGAACTAAAATAATTTACAGAAAACAAAATTCACTGTGCTATGGATTTTGCTTGTTCTATTAGGTTACATACAGTATCCACTATTTACTGGCAAACAAGTCATTTGCACACGAAAAATTTACAAATAATCTCAAAATCACTAAAGTGTATCCAAAATTTAAACAAAGTGACCCACTGAAACCCTAAACTATAGACCAATATCACTCCTCTCTACCTTCTCAAAAAACATTGAAAAGATTGTTTTGACAAGACTACTGCAGCATCTATCACATCAGCTACTGACAGAAGAATAGCATGGCTTCACAGCAAGTAAATCAACACACAGGATGAGGCAGACCCATGCACATAGTTTTACGGGAGTACGGTTTACGCTAGAAACGTAAAATAAAATTATTCCCCCCTAAATCACATATGCAGAATTCATTTAAAATATTTACAACATTATCTCAGCACAGGGTGTTCCAAAAATGAAGGTCATGGGTTCGAATCTCGAAATTTTCTTATGTAAACCAATGACACAGTGTACATTTTTAGAAAGGTCTTGATTAGAGGAACATTTTGGTAAAAACAGAACTTAATTATCTCAATCCGTTTCAAGATGGCGGCCATTTTTTTTTTGCCTAATGACGGAATACCCTGCATTTTCGAGACCGCTAAACATTTTTCAGTTCTGATTGAAAATTTGTAATCCTGGTAAACACAGCTTTACAATGATGTGTTACATGTCATAATTTTCAAAATTATCAATTTCAACCAAAATTTATTTTTTTTTCTAATGTTGGTAGCTCTGTAAATCAAAAAATTCAATTGGCACCCAGAAGTAGCATATCATTTTAAGTGTCTTTTAAAGACAAACAACTTTTCAATTCACACCTACTGTCTATTATTTGTAGTGTTGTAGTAATATGCCAAAAACTCCATTTTCCCAAGTAAAATGCATTTTAATTGCATTATGGCACAGCACAAGATTTTTTCCCCAGCTTATTATTCATAAAGCAATTAACATGCATTTTATATAGGAAAATGGAGATTTTAGCTTATTACTACAATACTAAAAAAATAGACAGTAGGTTTAAATTGAAAAGTTGTTCATCTTTAAAAGACGCTCAAAATGATACGCTATTTGCCATATCGTGCCTTTTGACTTTTTTTATTTACAGGGCTACCAACATTGGTATTGGTATTGGTATTTGATACAGATCTCTGGGATAACCCAGCTAATGTATCATCGAATGGGAGAGGGAGGGAAATTAGGAAAAGAGTGATGTAGGACCTAGTAAGTACATACATCAGGGAGAGGTTGGGGTAGGAAAGCAGGGTGTCTACCAAATTTCATATATGAAATTCCCGACTTTTTCCCAACTTTTCCCGACAAATTAAAAAATTCCCGACCATTGGAAACATGACCATTAACTCATATAACGAATATTGAGAACGATATTTGTAAAGAAATACATTTAGACGGCTACAATGCAAGCGAAAGATCGCCAAAAGATGAGCAAGATGACTGAGATAAGTCCAATATATTTGCTAGCCGTAATGCGACCGAGATTTCCGGCTGCGGAGAGAACGAGCGATTTTCCGTCCGCGTTGTGACCAAGAGATTTTCCGGCCGTGGTATAAACGACCGAGATTTGACAGCCACGATGCGACAGCGAAATTTGCCGGCCGCAATACGACCGAATCATGTAACAGCTATGAAAAGAGTAAGCGACACAATATGATCAAGAACCAATCAGCCACCCGACAACCGAAAAACAAGCAAAAAATTTCCGGCCGCAATAAGTCCAAAAGATTTTCCAGCCATGTTGTAAATTACAATATCTCTGGCCTCGAAAAATAGCAATTTAACGCAATAACGGCCACTAAAAGAGCAAGGAACTCGTTTGCCGCGAATCGATCGAAAAATGTTTCGTTCCTAAAAGGAGTGACTTTCCGGCCGCAATATGACCGAGGTCGTCTAATGGCCGCGAAATGAGTAAGGTCATCGGCCGCGATGCGACCAATAGATTAACCTGCCGCAAAACAAGCGAAAGATTTCCGGCCACAATAAAAGCGAAAGATGTGATGGCCGCGAAAAGAGCGGCAGATTTGACGGCCACAAAGAGAGTGAGATATCTGACGGCCCCAATGTGACCGAGAGGTTTGCTGACCCTGAAACGACCAAGGAATTTGCCGGCCGGGTTATAGATATTCTGGCCTTCATGTGGCCAATAGATGTGATAGCCACGAAAAGAGCACACGATTTTAAGGTAGCATTACTAACGAGATACTTGTCGGCCGCGTAAAGAGCGAGAGACTTGTCGGCCGCGTAAAGAGCGAGATACTTGTCGGCCGCATAAAGAGCGAGACTTGTCGGCCGCGTAAAAAGCGAGAGAGACTTGTTGGCCGCGTAAAGAGCGAGACTTGTCGGCCCCGTAAAGAGCGAGAGACTTGTCGGCCGCGTAAAGAGAGAGAGACTTGTCGGCCGCGTAAAAGAGCAAGACTTGTCGGCCTCGCAAAGAGCGAGAGACTTGTCGGCCGCGTAAATAG
Organism: Flexamia atlantica; assembly: GCA_035578135.1. Classification (NCBI taxonomy): domain Eukaryota; kingdom Metazoa; phylum Arthropoda; class Insecta; order Hemiptera; family Cicadellidae; genus Flexamia; species Flexamia atlantica. The sequence continues at coordinate 6,885,664 of JAQJVK010000007.1, read as the reverse complement.
CGAGATATTTGTCGGCCGCGTAAAGCGCGAGAGACTTGTCGGCCGCGTAAAGAGCGAGACTTGTCGGCCCCGTAAAGAGCGAGAGACTTGTCGGCCGCGTAAAGAGAGAGAGACTTGTCGGCCGCGTAAAAGAGCAAGACTTGTCGGCCTCGCAAAGAGCGAGAGACTTGTCGGCCGCGTAAATAGCGAGATATTTGTCGGCCGCGTAAAGCGCGAGAGACTTGTCGGCCGCGTAAAGAGCGAGATACTTGTCGGCCGCGTAAAGAGCGAGACTTGTCGGCCGCGTAAAGAGCGAGAGACTTGTCGGCCGCGTAAAGAGCGAGATACTTGTCAGCGCGTAAAGAGCGAGATACTTGTCGGCCGCGTAAAGAGCGAGATACTTGTCGGCCGCGTAAAGAGCGAGATGCTTGTTGGCCGCGTAAAGAGCGAGAGACTTGCCGGGCGCGTTAAGAGCGAGACTTGTCGGCTGCGTAAAGAGCGAGAGACTTGTCGGCCGCGAAACGAGCGAGCGTTTTTACACCTGTATTAGGACCGAGAAACTTGCGGCAGCGGAATAAGCGACAGCTTTTCTGGTCATGATATAGCTAAAAATTTGTCTGCCATGATTCGTTCGAGAGATTTGCCGGCCGAGACGATGACAATAACGAAGAAAACGGCCATTTCGTTTTGTTTTATAGCCAAATTCAAATTTCCCGACCAAAAGTTGAAATTCATTACTTTTTCCCGACTATTCCCGACCTTACAAAATCCCCGACATTTTCCCGGATTTTCCCGAATTCCCGACTGGTAGACACCCTGGAAAGGTATATTGTGCTGGTTCAGAAAAGGTTGATCCTTGAGTTTTCTGTCTGCTCAAACCCTTCACCACACCGTAGAACAGATGTTAGTTTCTTTTTTTTTCTTTTTTTCATTTCATTATTTCATTTCATTTCATTTCATTTATCTCAATTCATTTATTATTTATGTAAATATTGAAAAGGATAGGTCCAAGTATTGACCCCTGAGGTACTCCAGTTTTAATGAATTTAAGGTTTGAGCAAAATTTAATTTTTTCCCTGCTAATTTCTACCTTTTGTTTTCTGTTAAATAATTAGGTTTTAAACCAATTTAATTCAGGCCCAACTATGCCATATTCCTCTAATTTCTGTACCAAAATTTGGTGGTTTCACCCTTTGAAATGTTGTTAGTCATGTACCAAAAAGTGGCCCATTGTTAGTTGTTGGTTGTTACCCACATTGAGTAGCTTGCCTTTTTTTGTTTTTTTTTGTTTTTTTTAAGCCAAGCAATTGTGCGAGCGTGTGGGCATGCATTGGTGCTGTTCAGTGTTTGGGTTCGTGTGAGTGGGTCAGTGTATGCGTTTTGTTGTTTGTAAGTTTGGAGTTGATCATTTCAATTGTTGGCCCTGGGTGTCAGATGTGATTGTGATTTGTTTGTGGTTGGCTGGTGCTGTTGTGGAGTGTCGAGGTGGTGGCTGTTTTTTTGTTGAGAGTCGTCTGAGCTGATGTAGTCAGAAGTTTGTTGGTCATGTGGTTCGAAGACTTGGTTGGACCACCAGTTGTTTGCTGTGTTTGTTCCTGAAATCACGGTTTGGTCATGTGTTGTTCTGCTTTCCCCCCATGTTTTGAGAGTGAAGGAAGTTTGTAGACATGATGTGTTAGTAGGACACCCAAAGGTCACAGATAGCTGACAGAAGAGTTTCTGAGTCCTGAGCCAACATTTACTATTTCAAAATACTTATGTGTGGGTGGTGTTTTGTGGGGGGAAGTTTTTGTGTTCTTTGTGCTTTGTCACTTTCATATTCTGGTGCGGTACATAAAATGTTAGGTGTACATATTGATGAAAACATAACATGGACTAAACACATAAATTGGCTGTCAAAAAAATTAAAAAAAAAAACAGCAGCGCCCGTCGGACCAGGTTTCTGTTCGAGACTCCATCGGTATCGGTACATGAAACAGATAAGACAGGTATTAGACATCTGAAATGGTGAGATTTTGGCACCGCCTCTGGCTAGGCACCTGGCTGTGCAATGGTGCCATGCCCACCCCCGGGTGAGTGCGCCACTCCTCGGAACCAGCGTTGCGGGGGGCATTATTTACAGGACTACCAACATTACAAAAAAATAAAATTTTGGTAAAAATTGATAATTTTGAAAATTATGACATGTAACACATCATTGTAAAGCTGTATTACCAGGATTACAAATATTTCATCAGAACTGAAAAATGTTTAGCGGTCTCGAAAATACGGGGTATTCTGTCAATAGGCAAAAAAATCAAAAAAATGGCTACCTCGAAGACCACTGAAGTACAATCATGTATGCTGAGAATACTGTTCTGTTGCTCAAAAATAAAAATTCCATTGATCTGGAAATACAATATTTTATTGCTTTGGGAATGGCACAACAATATTGCCATGCTAACAGTGTGGTGCTGAGTGAGAAAAAGAGCCAACAGATTATCATTGGGAAAATAAGAGAAGAAATTGCATGACTGCAGATGTGATACAAGTGTCACAAGTAAGATATTTAGGAGTAGTAATAGATGATATACTTTCCTTGCCTGAACACGTAGACAAGTTGTGCAGTAAACTCAGCTCAGCTCTCTGTGTTCTACGGAGGCTAAGAATATCTAGTGATGAAACTACAAAAGCAGCGTACTTTGCTCTGTTTGAGGCACATGTCCGATATGGGATAGCGGTGTGGGGAAATTCCACTAGAATAAACACAAAGAGGATCCTAGTCCTACAAAAATGGCAGTTTGAATTATAGTTTGACTTGGACCTAGAGATTCATGCCACACTGCCTTTAAACGACTAAAGGTGTTAACTGCAGTGAGTCTTTTCATCCTAGAAACGCCTTGCATGCTAAAAACAACACCTGCAGAGAGGAACTGACTTACACAATAATATCAATAGAAGAGCCAACAACATAGGCTAGTGCTTTTGATCCATCATCTCACACTCTATGAAAAACGACCGTCATATCTGGGAGAAAAATTCGTCAACATCCTGCTAGAAGAGGTGAAAAATGTCCAATGTGAGAAGAAGTTAAGAAAAAAACCCTATCGTATGGCTACCTTATCGTATTAGCACCCCTTCTACACACTGGATGAGTTTAAAAAAATGGAGGCGGAACTTTCTAAAAACGCAGACCTTTATATCTTTGTATTAGTTTTAGTGACACGTTTGTTTTTCTCAATTAATGATGTAAATGAAGAATTATTGTTAATAATGTAAATGAAGAATTATTGTCTATTGTCTATTTGCAGAGATGTATGTTTTAAGTACAACCATGGGAAACGTGTTTACTGTGTCTACTTACCACAACAGTATTCCATCTTTCACTTTCTCATAGAGAGTCTTTCCCTCTGGGTCTATCGGCAGGAGATGAGCCAGGTCAGGATCACTGCCCAAGTTGCTGTTGATCCAGTCAGAAAAAGCCAGCTGCTCCTCCAACCTCACTGAGTGTGTGGTTCCTGTGGAGGGCAATATTCTTCTTTTACTGAGCTCGGATTAATTGGTTTTAAAGGCAGTGAAACAAAAAGAAAATGCTAAAATTATTATAAATAATAATTACTATATTAATTAATTAATTAATTGAGTAATTATATAATATATCTATGGATCTATAACATAAGGATTCAAAACATAACCTCCTTATCCAGACCATCAGGTAAATGTTCATGGAAAATGATTTGTTTATATTGTAAATTATGGCTGAGGGTGGAAACTAACCAGGAGAACAGAGTGGGGGGTAGTAAAGCCTCTGATCACCAAATACTATTTTTTAAAGCAGACTGTCAGCAAAACCAATGACAATGATTGTCTCAAATAACTCTTTCAGCGCTAGCACACTTTGGTATTATACACCTTTTCACTCGCAGTTTTGAAATAGTGACATGTAAAACTTGGATTTCGAATCAGATTAATATTTAGTTGTTTTAAAACTGTTTTACAGAGCATAGTTAAAATTATATATCATAGCTCACAATTCAATGGCAAGCTATTCATTAACATAACCCCTAACTGCAAATCAAATTTCATATAAGCCAAAGCAACTAAAACAAACATCAAAACTAACCTTCACTGGAAGCATCAGACATGCCACCTAAAGTCTCCAGATTTTCCTTCTTTGAGACTACCTGCTTAAAAGTGCTGCCAACCTCATTGGCTTTGAGCTCTAGACATAACTGTAAACAAATAATTGACTGTAAATATTAACATGTATATGTCAGCCATAAAATAAGATCTATGAGGTCTGCATGGTCATTTAATCTCAAATGACAATTGCAACACATAGGTAGATTAGACTCCCACTTATCCGGACACCTCGGGACCAAGACCTCTCTGGAGATCCAAGTTCTCTGGATAACGGGTTTTTCGGTTAAGCCGGCGTTATGTATAATACGTCAAATTACAACTCTAATGCATACTGTATAAGCCAATACTTTTAATTAAGACTTGTGATCACTGGGTCTCAAATCTTTCCCATGAGAATCGTCAATACAGTAATCTTCATTTTCTGCCGATCACATCCAGATAATCTAGTGTGTTGACAAAAATCGTATAGGTAAAAAGATGTCACTTCAGAAGAGTATAGCCTGGTTAAACCAATATCCGGTTAAAAGGTGTCTGGATAAGAGGGAGTCTTCTATATTCCGAACAATAATTATTTACAAAACAAAAACAGTCCGTCATCTGACATTGATGATTAGTCCATCAATGACAATGTCCGTCTGACAATGTTATGATTTAGTCCGTCATCTGGTTATCTGTGTGCAAAAATTTTTACAGAGAATTTTAAAATTTTATTTTGTTCAAGGGGTATAAAGAAATGATTTTTACTCGGGTGTCAAGCACACAAGTGGTACGTTCTCCAGCTATGACGTCATCAATGTGGCGGACAAGCAATTTTGAAATGAGTGTATTTTTAATACTATTTGTCCAATCGGAATAAACTTTTTTTTTGTTTGAAATATAATTTTTTATGCTAAACGATTAACATTTATACATTCCTTGATTACTAACAGTTTTTAAGTAATTTTTTAAAAACCTCTTTTTTAAACCACTTGTTTTTAAAATTATTTATATAACTTTTTATTTAAAAACATGGTCAAAACATGCCAATGGTAAGCTTTTTGAAGAATTTTATGAATTTTTCAAAAATACTATATACTGTATACTTTGCTTGAATAATAAAGTGAATAAACTAGATTAATATTGTAAATACACGGAATTTTCCGTGCCGTTCTTAGCCGGACCAGTGTTCTTTGTGCAAGACGGATAAAGAGAATTTTGTTGATTTATTTCGCAGTAGATGTCTAAAGAAACGTTTTCCACTTGGGCGTCAAGAATGCACCTTAAACGTCTACTGGCTATGACGTCATCAATATCAATCCATATCAAGTGATCCAATGAGAGTTGCTTGACCATTTTTAATATTTTTTATTTTTAATATATTGTTTCCCTATGCTTTAGAAGTAACAAAATAATTTTATTAAATTTTTATCCATTACGATTTTTTGGTTGCGGCCATTTTTGTCTAGCAGCGCACAACGATTTTTGAGTTTGCAGACATTAATATGAACATACATAACTTTTTACCTAATTACAATAGAAAAATGCAACTAAATCCATTTTGTTCAGCACGTTTCAATCTATGATTTTGATTATTATTATAATCAGCCTAATTTGTATTCATATGGGTGAAAAAAAGTTGAAAAACAAACAATGGAAACAAATAAATTACATTTTTTGAAGCCAATTTTTCTATGAAGGACTTGTAAATCACTGTTTATTTTTTTATACAATTACATATACTAGTGTACTCTCTATCGCTAGAGTTATAACAGTCAGGGTTCCCACTCAAACTGAATTTTAAAATTCACGGCTCTTTCACGGTTTTTAAGGTCCGAAAATTACGAAATTTACGGTCTAAATATAGGAAAACATTTTGCCGCCCGCACAGTTTCACAGAGAATAACAGGTTGGGGGGGGGGGGGTAGCGAGGGAAAACTCGGCAGACGCATAGCGCCGGCGGCGGCGGCGCCAGCATAACGGAGAAGTAATTTCTGTACCAATAGAATTAAACTGTGTAATATTTTAGGTAAACAAACTATACATGACGGAAAAATAATTTTAAATACAATGCAATTAAATAAATTACAATTATTTCACAAAATACGATGTGATTTTAATATTATTGATTACTTAAGAAAACAGAAAACATTGTACTGGCGATTGCGGAACACGCACGCAACTTAAATATTTTTAATTTTTAACGCCATCCTCTCTTCCTTCCTTCCTTTCTTCCTGTCTTTCTGCTTTCTATCCGCCCACACAATGCGCAGAGTCCAGTGCGCACTGTCGCACTGTGTTGCCATGACAACCGTGTGTCGTCATAGCAACCATTGCACGCACTGCGTTTTAAGACAACAAACAGCCGTGTAATGAAAGACAATATGATAGTCTGCGCTTGCGTATGTTGCCAACCTTTCGATGAATATTCGATAGTTCATTTATTGCGTCTTGACCGAGTTGAAGTTCGTGATTATCAACTCTCTAATCATCGAAAACTCGAAATATGATCTATATAACACGTATTAAAATAATGTCGTGTTGGTTTAAAAATTAATTGCAAGTTATTAAATACACTTCAATTAAATTTTTTTGTGAAATAGTTTTTTTGCGAAAGTTGAAAGTAAAAACGTGATTAAAAATAATTCTTGTTGCCAGTTTTGGACACCGGTTAGGCGCGCCGCCTGGTTAACACGACTCCGGATAAATCGTTGTTCTACTGTCCGTAAATGTTAGTTAATGGCACAACGTTGGTCGCCTGCAGGCACGTTTTTCAGCGGCCGAAGTTAGGGCCTTGTTGTCATTCAAACAGTGCAATGGGTAGTGAGCAATAAGTAGAGGTCTGCGGGTGCCCGAAAATTCGGTAGCTTCGGGTAATAACGTGAACCCGAGTGGTCGGGCGGGTTCGACACGTCTCAGGCTTAATTCGGCGGGTTTTTATTACACGTCGGGTCGGGCGGGTACCTACTACCCGAAAGAAATCGGGTTGACGATACCCGACACACTACCTGAAAGAAACCCGAAACTTAAAAAATGTTCAACAATAAATGATTCGCGCAAGCTTCTGACTTACGGCGTCCACGCAATATTATAACAAGACGAACAAGGATGGTCGCGATCGCGATGTCAAACTTCGAAGCGATCTTCACTATACGTTTCGAAGTCAATGGTCTCAGTCAGACAACAAGCCGTCCCTTGCCGACTCAAAATTATCGTACGCTTACTGCTTAGTATCGTATCCTCGTATAACAACTTAAAAGGACCGTTGCTCCTTTTGACGCAATGAAATAGTCGCACAAACAATAAACAGCTTTGAATAAGGTTGAATCTCTAGCCGAGCTTATGATACGAGAAGTCTTATCGAGAATATAATTTTTATGATCTATTTTTGGACACGTTGCACCGGAAGAGCGTGTCCTTCCCACGAAAAACGTACACAAACAATAATCCTGAGTGATAAGGAAAGGGCGTTGACAGGTGAAAAAATATTATCTCCAATTAGATGGAATTCGGAGTTTCTGCTATATTTAGTTGACCTTGGAGAACGACAAAATATACACCAGTCTATAGTTTGATCATAGAATTTCTCTTGAACGACAAGAGATAAAAATTTCATTTTTGTTTTTTTTGTTTTGATTTATACTAAAAATTAGACAAAAAATATTAGCCGTCATATGTTGCTGTAGGACAAGTCGTTTGGATTTTCGCATATAGAAAACAAAATACGCAACAAAGACGTTCGTTCTGGCGTCATTTATAAAGAGTTTATTTATTGTCACAAACATCTTGAACGATGATACAAAAAACAGAAAATGAGTAGAAACAAGCAGCGGAAACATCGATCCATTAATCGGTAGTTGAAAACCGATGAATCGTACAATAGAAGGAATGTAAAGAATAAGGAAACAAATTAATTAAGGAAGAAAGAAATTCACGTATTTATTTGCCGCGCAAACGTAAACCAATGAGCGGGCGTCTTCAGCTATCTAGTCTTCTCTCTCTTCACCTTTCCATCCTTCCCTCCCCCTCCAAGGCAACCGATCACGTTCTGCCATTACCTCCCCAGTCTCCACCCCTCCTTCCACAGCCACAGTGGAATCTCAATCTTAGTTTAGCAGGCCCTACCGTCTAGCCCTGTACGTACAATCTACGTCTTTAAAGTACACAATTGCTGTCTTCGTCTTGGGACTGTGAATCATTTTTAATGTCTCTAATAAATTGATACAAATATTTCTCTATAATTTAATAAAAATATTGGCTATTTTTAAATTGGCTGATTTTAAAGGTCTGATGACGAAATTCACGGCTCTTTCCAGGTTTTTTCATGGTTTGCCAAATTCACGGCTTATTCACGGTTTTTAAGGTTTCACGGTTGAGTGGGAACCCTGAACAGTGATGTATGTTTCCTTTAATTTTGGCAATTTTTTGGAAAATAGTGAATTTTTAATTTTTGCAAAGTTTGGAGCTTAATATCTTTGGTGGGACGTGGGATAAAAAATTGATTTCTTCACAGGATGTTCTTCTGTATAAGAGAAAACTACGGTAAAAATGTTATCATTGATATTTTACTGTGGTGGAAGTTATGAATTTCCAAATACAGAAAAAAATCATATAGTGTTTAGTGTAGTGGCGACTTGTCTACTGGTTGAATACTGTCCACTCTTGCTACGAATAGCATAGAATTCACTACTTTTAAACATGTTTTAAATAATTAAGACCTTTAACTGTATTATTTTGAATATGATGATCATTTTTTATAGTTATAATTTGTTTTAAAAATTTAAAATCGTTTAAATGTTAAGTGGAAACGAATAAATTCCATTTTTTGAAGCCTATTTTTTCTATGAAGGATTTGTAAATCATTTTTTTATACAATTACATATACTAGTGAACTCTCTGAAGCTAGAGTTTTAACACTAATATATGTTTCCTTTAATTTTGACAATTTAAAAAAAAGAGAATTGTCTATTTTTTTAATTTGGTGCTTAATATCTCTGGTGGGACATGGGATAAAAATATAATTTTTTCACAGGATGTTCTTCTGAATGAGCAAAAACTATAGTAAAAGTTTTGTCATTGATATTTTACTGTGGTAAAGGTTGTGAATTTTTTTAAACGCTAAGAAATCGCATACTCTCAATGTAGTTTTGACTCGTCTCCGGAATGAATTCAGTATTTTCTTGCTTTAGAAAGCAGATAATTTACCTCCTTTTAAAATGGTCATCAGATTGTAGATAATTAAGACAAATAACTAAACATGTTTTAATATAATTAATTAATATCTTTTGACGTATAGTTGTAGTTAAATAATATTCCAGTTCTGAAAAAACCAACCACTCTTAAAGATTATGATAGGGGCCTAGCAGAAAAGGAAAGTTTATCATGAGTTTATAAGTTTTAAGGATAAGTTATCAGTTATAAGTTTAGCTATGTTGATAAAATAAATAAATAAATAAATAAAAATGCCTTTTATTTCCGAGCGTCTTTCAGTTTACAAAGACTGTTTTACAAAGTAACTCAGGTCTAAATTAAAATAATGCTTATAGATTAATTAGAAAAAAGGCTTACTACTATATTTACAACACATTTTTACAATTTTCTATATAGTTTGTATGTACAATTTCCCTAATTTTTTCCTTAAAAGCCAGGACCCCAAGCTTTTTAAGGCCCAAGGGGAGATCATTGTACAGCTTGGGGCCAAAGTAGGAGAATCCTCTCCTACCCACCTCCAAACGCACCTTTGGAAAGTGTAGCAAGGCGTCCTGCCGGGTGCTACGCAGAGCCACCTCCCCTCGAGCAACAAGTCTTTCCACCAGGCACTGAGGCTCCTGATGAACCATGACCCGGTGGATGAGGTTGCAAGTCTGCATCCTGCACATGGCTTCCATTGGCAAAAGCCCTGCTGCCTCCCGAAAGGGAGTAATGCGCTCTCGCTTGCGGACACAGCAAACGAAGCGCAAAGCGGTGTTCTGCAGCTTCTGGATCCGGGACATTTCTTCCCCGGTTATGCTGTTGCCATATGCAGGAAAACAGTAGTAAGGCACCGACAAAACTAGTGACTGTACCAGTTGCAGCTTAGCTGCCTCTGGCAGGATGTCTTTATATCTGTACAGACCTCGCAGCCTTCCCAAAGCGACCTGGGAGACATGGGTGATGTGATCTGAGAACGTGAGGCCACTGTCAAGCACTACGCCCAATGTCTTGACTGAATCACTCACCATTAACGGCTTGTCTTCAAGTTTAACGTGCACGTCAACATTTGCGATCGATTGTAAAACATTGGGCGGAGCAATATGTATGATCATGCATTTATCAGCGTTCAACTTGAGTCCATGCTTACACGACCACTCACTTACTCTCACCAGGTCCGAGTTTACACTCTCAAAAACTTGGTTGGTTGATCCGATCTCATATGAGAAGTGCAGTTGACAGTCATCTGCATATGAGTGCACATTACAGTGACTTACACATCTGGGGAGATCTGCAGTGTAAAGGGTGAACAGAATGGGTCCCAGACAGCTCCCCTGCGGAACTCCCCTTGATTTACCAAGAGGAGGTGAGATACGGGTACCCACCTTTGTCACCTGCAGTCTCTTTTCCAGGTAGGATCTGAACCAAGCAATCGCACTACTATGAAACCCAAAGTGATGCAGTTTTGCTAGGAGCAAACTGTGGCTTATGGAGTCGAAGGCCTGCGAATAATCAAGCATGACTACCGAGCTAACCCTGCCAGTGTCCCTCGCCCCAAACAAGTCTGCAAACATATTTAGCAATGCAGTACAGGTGCTGTGGTTCTTTCTGAACCCTGACTGCAATGTGGGAAGCATATTCTCCATATTTACGAACTCAACTATTTGGCGTATTGCTAATTGTTCAAGGATCTTGGACATTGCTGGCAAGACTGAGATTGGCCTCAATTCATTAAGGTTCGATGGATTCTGTTTTTTGGCCAGAGGGTGTACAATGCTTTTCTTCCACGAATGTGGGAACTCACCTTTTTCCAGAGACACATTCATCAAGTGAGTGATTGCCCCAATGGCAAATGGGCTGACGGCCTTAATCATAGCAATGCTTATTTCGTCCACGCCAACAGCCCTTGAAGTAATTTCATTGATTGCCGCTCTCACTTCGGGTACTGATACTTGTCTAAACTTAAATTTGTTCTTATTATGCGTCTCTTCATTATAAGATCTTATCAAATCAGCATCTGCTTCATAAAATGATCCCATTCTTACAAAATACTCATTCATTTCATTGACTTTTAATTCTTTCGGTAAGTCGTTGCCACCTTTTTTTCCCACAATATCACTTTGTTTAAGGCATTTCCAAAATGTTCTAGTATCTCTACAGTCTGCCAGTTTTTCCAAGAAAAAATCCCTTTTAGCTTTCCAGACGGCCCCATTCAACCTATTTCTCACTTTTTAGCATCTGCTTCATAAAATGATCCCATTCTTACAAAATACTCATTCATTTCATTGACTTTTAATTCTTTCGGTAAGTCGTTGCCACCTTTTTTTCCCACAATATCACTTTGTTTAAGGCATTTCCAAAATGTTCTAGTATCTCTACAGTCTGCCAGTTTTTCCAAGAAAAAATCCCTTTTAGCTTTCCAGACGGCCCCATTCAACCTATTTCTCACTTTTTTATATTCTGCCCAGTCAGAATCCTGCATAGTTTTTGAAAAACGTGACCATAATTTATTTTTCAGTCGTGTTAAAATAACTATTTCATCATTTCTCCATGGGGCTTTTTTCTTTGTCACTCTTTTCGTGACTAAGGGTGCCTGTTTACCATAAATATCTTTTATCTTAGAGCTAATAAAGGAAGTAATTTTCTCTACACTGTCCATATCCTTGACTGCTTCCCAATCGACATTCTGTAGCATTAAAATTGCGTCAGCTATACTTAACTTCGAAAAATCTCTGTATGTAACAACCATTTTTCTTTCTCTTTTCAGATCTAATTCACAATAAATGAGTTTATGGTCAGTGGTTTTTTTTATCTCTATGATCCAGTACAGCTGGAGCATCAATAATGACACACCTCTTTAGTTGCATTGCTTTATTTGAAATAATATGATCTATCAAGGTTTCTGAGCTAGCAGTAACCCTTGTCGGTTCAGTGACGTGCTGTACACAGGAATGGAGTCTCAAGAGACGGCAAAAATATTTGGCCTCATGGCAAGAGTATGACAGTAAATCAATATTTGTATCTCCTAAACATAAAACATAGTCCACCTGAACTGCTATGTCTACAAACAACGCCTGAAACAAGGAGCCGAGACAGGTGTAGCTCACATGCGGTGGTCTGTACATGATGGTTATACAGATCTTAACACCCCTCACCTTGAGGATCAACGAGATAAATTCTAAGCCTGGATCAACACAAGTTACGTGGAGCCGCTCAAAAACTATGCCGCATTTGACATAAAGAGCGACACCGCCTCCGGTACCAACCCCTCGATCGGCTCTCAGGATTGTGTAGCCAGGTATCTCATAGTGATCAGAAGGGGTTGTTGGACTAAGCCAAGACTCAGTAACGCCAAAAACATCAAAGTCAAAATCTGTTGTCAGTGCGGACATCTCCTCGAAACCTGTATTAAGCGAGCGCATGTTTAAGTGCGCAACGCACAGGCCCCCCACCAGCTCGTTTCCCGACACCCCAGGACCGGCCAGCCCACGACCCTCCACCTGGGAAGGCGGAGAGCTAGGCGCCGGGTCCGCCCCCAGAGCCCCGAGATCCGCCTGGGGAGTAGATAGCGTCGGCCCCCCTATCAACCGCAGTGCCGCAGGAATCACCGCGCCAAACAAGGAAGCCAAACGCGAGACACCCTTACGATTCAGATGTCTTCCATCACGGGCGAGATGCCTCCGCGCCACCCAGCAGTTGGCCTCCTCGAACATGACTCCAAAATTATTACACATAAGATCAAGTTGAGTGTTAAAATCATGAAGTGCTTTATAGCCAATGTCAGATTGAATTATGATGCTGTTTACGTAAACTTTTGAATTTGGAAAATGATTTCTTACAGTAAACAGCAGATCCGCCATGTCGTGGAGAGCCTCCCGCTTGCCATGGCCCCCATTGTACCCCGGCCCTCCCCTGTAGCCCCTCCCCAGGTTGTTCGTGCCAACATGGATGTGGATAACATCAAGATCCTTGTGGTTGACATATTTTAATAACACATTTTTCAAACTCTTGATATGGGCACCTGGGCAACATTCTACAATGGCTCCCTTCTTTAACAAACCAGGTGCTGCGTGCCGGATCATTGAGTCACCTACAACTAAAACATTACTAAAACTAGTCTGAATCTCAGGTACTGAATTTTCAGATTGCTCGCGTTCGTTCCTATTTCCAACATCCATGCTCCCACGGACACCCGGGGAACAGCGCGCAGGTGCGGTCCCGGCTTTTGAGGAAGACAATCGTTTACTACCTCTAGATTTGTGTCTACTCAGATTACAAGATGAGTCACTTACAGAGTCAAGAGTCCCATCTGAGTGATCGTCAATGTCTTGCTCATCCAGAGCAACTGGATCGTCCACAATGAGCACATCAAACTTGTTCTTACAAACTGCACCGGGAGTACTCAAACACACTCGCCTTTTTCCGCGTTTTTTGTTTCTGGCTTTTGCCCAATCAACATTAACCTTTTTATCTAAAACATTAGAATTAGAATTATCTCTTCCCTCCAAGTGACTGTCTTGTGAATCACTTGACGCTGCTAGCTCTGAAGGAACAGCAGCGAGTGGTTCACCGCAGAACAGATGAGTGTGTTTGCTTACTTCCCACCACTCTTCAAATGTACACTGTTGCGAGAGTTTAAGACAGTAGAACTGTAGGATTTGTTTGGCATTTACCAAAACATTTAACCCACACTCAAAGGTATTGATAAGGATAGAAGTAGTACTGCAGGTAGCAACCACTGATAAAGAACTATTATTGTTTTGATTCTGTTTTTTATGTTGTATATCTTCACAGGAGACCTTATCTCAAATACATCAGTCATTGCCATGATTCCTTGCAGTGTGGACTGAATTTTCTAATTCATATTTTTGAGTGGCACTTTTAATCTGTTTTTTGAGCATTTTCGTAATAAATCAATTCTGTTTTATGGGTGAAATTTTGTAGTTTATTTATATTTTAAAACCAATTTTTGATTATATGTATAGCCAGCAATGTTTAGGCCTCACTTGTAGGCATTAATTGCCACTTACAGCAATTTAATTATAGTTCTGGACAGCCTTACTGGCGGGTGAGTGAGTGCGCTGTATTCGGAATTTACATGAAACATCTGTGTTGTGTTGTCAATCAACCATATGATCACATGTTTAAGTAAAGACGCACTTACAGTATGAAAGTTTATGCTGCAAGCTCTTATGCAATAAATATTAAATCTAAACAAGGTTTCGTTGAAATCGATTTCAAACTTACAAGTAAAATGACGGTAAAAGTTCTCGCAGAGCTTGCCGCAAGTCTTAGAAAAGGTTTTATTCTCATTAGTAGTGGCAATACTTAATATTAAGTTTCGTATTGCGTAAGACAACTTTCGGAAAATTATTGCAATACAAATTTCGTAATGTTTATGTGCCTTAAAAACATAAACAGTGTTTTGACAGATCGACACATTTATGAGTTTTAGCAGATGATTTGTTGAGTTTCCACATTTTGCCACCCGCCAGTAAGGCTGTCCAGAACTATAATTATTTGTTTTTCAACATTTGTTTCACCTATATGAATACAAATTAGGCTGATTATGATAATAATCAAAATTATGGACTGAAACATGCTGAACAAAATGGATTTAGTTGCATTTTTCTATTATAATTAGGTAAAAAGATATGTATGTTTATATTAATGTCTGCAAACTCAAAAATCTTTGTGCGCTGCCAGACAAAAATGGCTACTACAAAAAATGGTAATGGATAAAAATTGAATAAAATTATTTTTTCATTACTCTACACACGAAAGTACATTTTCTAAACGTAAAATGAGCTAAGAAAATACGTTATTCCCGGTACTGCACGGAAAAATTACATAACGTTAACTTTCTGTGCATATGTGGTGGACGGAAAGTAACCGTTATGGGATTTCGCGGTGCAGACCGATCAGCTGTTGCATTACTGTACCTCCCGCTACTGCATGGCAAAATTACATAACATTAACTTTCGGAGCGTATGTGGTGGACGGAGAGTAACTGTTATGGGATTTTGTGGTGCAGACCGATCAGCTGTTGCATTATTGTACCTCGACATAAGCACGGAAACTCAGCGTTATGAGTTCAGTTTTTTTTCTTGATACTAAGTTGAATAAACAAAAATATTCATGTTGTTTACAAGTGTTTCGATATCGTAATAGAAATTAATGCTCAATACTCGTCTCAAAAGTGCTATTGCGGGGCTCGATAGCTTTTTCCACGCTCGGCTTTGCCTCGTGCGTAGAAGCAATGTTGCCCCGCAATAGGTCACTTTCGAGACTAGTAATGAAAACTACTATTGTACTTCTTAAACATGAATGAATGAATGAAAAATTGCCTTTATTTACAATATAGTTTAAAATACAAATATGAAATAATACATGTGAGCTTAGCACTAATACAGCAATGGTCGCCTAGACCGTCTGCTGCGGCTGGATTTTACCCGGTCAGTGACATTACTTTGTATTCATTATGGAATCTATTCATACATATATATTAGATTAAATAAACTAAAAAGCACTTTTTTTAAATGATATGAAAAAATATATTTAAAAACTGATAAGGCTTACTAATTACATTTACGTTTAGTTTACACAAAAAATAATTTTATTGTAAGGTAGATTAATTTAAATAATTGAAATGCACATATTATAGTAAACTAACTAACCATAACAAACCCTAACAAACTAAAGATAAATTCAGTAAAAATTATTATTATTATTTAGAATACGCAAAAAAAATAATTAGGTAAGTAAGTAATAAAATTCTTGTATTAAATCCCACCTTTTAGCCCAAGCTTCTTTCAAAAACCCACTTAAAGCCCGCCAATCCCTGCCGTTCAAATACTCAAGGTACTGATCCCAACTTAAACTAACAGACCCAAAAAAGTACCTTCTTATTCCCGACAATATAGGGCAAACTGCCACAAAGTGAAAAACATTTTCTACTTCCTTGGGTTGGTAAGATGTTCATGTCCCTGGCCCGGCAATGTCGGAATTTCCAAAAAAAAATTACGCCACTATTTAGTACCTATTTAGTACTATTTAGTACCATCATTACAAAAATTAGTACCTCTTGCAAAATCACAGTTTTTATGTCTTTTATAGCTCCGGGTCAGCGACATGCCAGCCCAGCGACATCTGAAATTTATGTAAAGACCTATACCACTATCTAGTACCTATTTAGTACTATTTAGTACCAACAATAAAAAAATTTGTACCTCAAAGAATACCTTCCAAACGCATACTTATGTATAGAGGTCATTGACCTCTCAGCCCGGCGATAACGCGAAATACCTATAAAACCCATATCATTCTACTGCAAATAATTAGTACTATTTAGTACCTTGTGCTAAAAACGTATTAATAAGGTTTTTGGACTGCTTTAAAACAAATAAGAATAGTATATATCTTTTTTTATGCCGGGCCAGAGACATGCCAGCCCGGCAACATTCGAAAATCAATATAAGACCTATACCACCATTTAGTACCTATTTGGTACTATTTAGTACCACTCATCAAGAAATTAGTACCTCAAAGATTTACTGGTAATAAATTATGAAATGTAAAGAATAACCTTCAAATAATGCCGGGCCACAGACATGCTAGCCCGGCAATATTCGAAAATTAATATAATAACTATACCACCATTTAGTACCTATTTGGTACTATTTAGTACCACTCATCAAGAAATTAGTACCTCAAAGATTTACTGCTAATAAATTATGAAGTGTAAAGAATAACCGCAAAATAATGCCGGGCCACAGATATGCTAGCCCGGCAACATTCAAAATTTACGATAAAACCTATACCACCATTTAGTACCTATTTGGTACTATTTAGTACCACTCATGAAAAAATTAGTACCTCATAGGTTTTCGGAGAATAGCTTATGGAATGTAAAGAATATAACCGCCAAATAATGCCGGGCCACAGACATGCTAGCCCGGCAATATTCGAAAATTAATATAATAACTATACCACCATTTAGTACCTATTTGGTACTATTTAGTACCACTCATCAAAAAATTAGTACCTCAAAGATTTACTGGTAATAAATTATGAAATGTAAAGATTAACCGCAAAATAATGCCGGGCCACAGTTATGCTAGCCCGGCAACATTTGAAATTTAATATTTATTTTAAGTAGCCCCTCAGTCAATCCTTTTGTTGAAATCCAAATTTCAAACACGTCTACTTTTTTTAAAAAACACTAACACACAGACACATCCTTTAACACATTTACATACATAGTCTACGCACTCCCGATATTTCGCAGAACCTCAAAAACGTCCCGCGTCTTCAGGGGGATTTTCCCTAACTCGCTGTTGTTGTTGTCGGTCGCGTATCAGCCGCGAGCGCCGAATTTGAACTCGAGTTCCGCGAAATATCGGGAGTGCATAGACTATGTATGAAAATGTGTTAAAGAATGTGTCTGAGTGTTAGTGTTTAAAAAAATAGTAGACGTGTTTGAAATTTTGATTTCAACAAAAGGATTGACTGAGGGGTCTATGCTACTTAAAATAAAAAGGTGAGAGTAGCCCAAGAAATAGTAGGAATTAGGAAAAAACATTTAATGGAAACTATAAAATGGTGGATATACTGGTAAATATGCATTGAAGGGCTGGCCCTTAAGTCTACTGTTTTCTTTGTTTACATTTAAGGAATAATTACTTTCCGAATTTCTGTAACGTATTTAATGGACGCGCTGTATATAGTGTTGTCACTCTGAAAAAAACATGAATAGTAATATAGAAGTAACAGTCGATCTAGGCACATTTCATGTATAAGGTGTAGGTACTATCACATTTGGATGTGTGGAGTGAATGGCATATATATTCCTGAGCATGAAGCTTGTAATAGCCTAAAGGTTTTATTTTGCTGCTAACCCAAAATAGAGCAATTTTTTATTGTGTTGAAATAAAGCACGTCAGTTATAGTTTTTCTTACGAAACTTACAAGCTGTGACATCAACAATGTCAGTAACGCAACCATTACGTTTTGATTCACACAAATTATTAATATACTGTATAAACAGGAAAAGGACATGGGCCTAATAGAATGCCTTGACGGAGCCCACAGGAAATGAAACCTTATGAATTTAAATCATTTAAAAAGTTTACCTTATGTTAAAAGTAAATAAACATAAAATATTCGCTATTTGGAATCATACAAATGAAACTGTGACTCCCTCGAAAATATTTGGTGCAAATAAGCAAACAACAAAACAGGGAAGCCCAAAGACTATTTTTGCAAGTCGTGGACTACCCTTTGGCGGAACTATGATTTATTGGGGGTAGGCAACCTGCATATCTCGCCACCAGGAGCACCGGTCAGTGTCTGTTGTGATTTCGGAGGTGAGAGACGATGAAGCGTGGTAGGCGAAGGGCTGTGAGTGAGGAGGAGGTAGTTGCGCTAATTTCGTTTTATAAGTCCGATATTTTTGTAAACAGTAAAGTAGTCGCTCCCACAAATAGAGTATTTGGGGTAATTTCCAAACGTTTAAATGGACGTATGACCCCTAAGGCAGTCTATTTATTTATAAAAAATAACCCCATAGCTAAATCTAATTATAAAGAGTGGGGATTTGTGAAAGAAGAGGCGATAGAGGAATCCACTGAATCAAATGCATCTTTGAAAAAAAGGTAAGACAAATTATGCAATATTTAGAATTTAAGTGAAGTGTTTCAAAGCGTTCGAACACTAATTATCTAAGTGAAAGCCGTAATATTCACTAAGTTGTTCAGGTTACACATATTTTAGAGTAATGTATTTTGACCCGAAATTTTCCGTTTATTGTGGGTAATTGATTTAGTTTATACGCTATTTATTTAACTATGTACCTCTATAATTATTAACAAATCATACAGTTCGCGCATTGTTTCTCCGGCTATGGCAGAGTCAGCTGGTGGCAAGGCGCGGGGGAGAGGGGGGTACTTTTCTAAAAACATCGTCCTACAGTTCCAGTATTCGTCAAACACTGTGTTTACTAAAATCAAAGGTTTAAAATATCATATTATACGGTTAATAGCGTACCAGCCATAGCCGGATATATAATGTCCAATGTGCTTCTTACACACAAAATAGGCCTACTATACCTAAATAAACACTTGGCGGAACTGTACAACAGCTTTGCAAGGAATTCATAAAGTGCTTTAATTTAACTTCTTACATATAATTTAATAATTGTATATAATTTTACATATAATTTTTGGTTGTATATAATTTTACTTTCTTGCCAATTTTTCTCTAATGATTGTGAACTATATAAAACACTAATGATATCTTAAAGGGGCTCGGCAAAAGTCTGGAATATATTAAATAACCTCTACATTATTTAGCACAATGTAATGAAACTTAACAGTTGTGTATGCCCTAAATTTGAATATTTTGAAGTATTTAGCTTTTTTCGCATCGCCAGGGGTCGGCCCAAGATGGAAATCTTTAAATTCTCAAATGTAAGCATAACTCAAATGTAAGGTAGCTTTATTCAAAACTCATTAGCGTTTGCTACCGTAAAAATTAAAATTAATTCAAGAAATAAAAAATTAAAACCTTGGATTACTGCAGGCCTTTTAAACTCAATTAGAAAACGAGATTCACTAAATAATCGACTAAAAAAAGAACCTTATAATAATGCGCTTAGAAATCGATACATCCGCTACCGTAACATTTTACACGTCCTAATAAAACGCACAAAGTATGACTACTACAAAGTAAAAATCGACCAGGCTGCAGGTGATGTAAGAAAATTTTGGTCGGTTGTAGGTGAAGTTTCTGGACGGCCGAGGGGAGTTGACAGGTTTCCGGTCGAGGGGTTCTGCTCGGGCGGTGGTGCTGTCTCTCACTCTGACATAAAACACCTTTCTGCTCAATTTAATCATTTTTTTGCCAATGTAGGATCAAATCTGGCTAATGCTAATGTACCAAATCTACCTCCTGAGGTAGAGGATGCCGACCATGCTTTGGACTCTGTGCTTGTATTGGAGCCTATCACCCGTGATCAACTCATTTCAACAATCAATAGTATTAAGGGCGGATCTGCTCCTGGTTACGATAACGTTCCCAGTAAAATCATTAAAGACTTTCAAAACTATCTGGCCCAACCAATTCTCCACTTAATCAATCTTAGTATCCGCACCGGGCAATTTCCAAATTCTTTTAAAATAGCTAAAGTGATTCCTATCTATAAAAATTGACTAAAATCATTAATGAACAATTTCAGACCTATCTCTCTATTAATAGTCATAGACAAAATTCTTGAAAAATGTGTAAAAATTCAGCTAACTACTTGAACAAAGAGGGTATTATCAATCAATCGCAATATGGATTTAGAGAGGGGATAAACACCTCCAACGCTCTATTTGATTTAAATAAACTAATACTAGAAAAAATAGCAGACAAAAAATGTTCTGATAGCTTTTCTTGATCTTGCAAAGGCCTTTGATTCACTGGACAGATATATGTTATTGAAAAAACTAGAGCTCATTGGTATCAAAAACAACTCTCTTAATTGGTTTTTAACATATTTTGAAAACAGAAAGCAATATGTATCAATTATTGGCATCAACAGTGAACCTGAGAGTGTTGACTATGGAGTAATTCAGGGCAGCACCTTGGGACCAGTGTTGTTTCTTATTTATATAAATAACATCTCAAAATTAAATGTCAAGGGAAACATATTTCTTTTCGCGGATGACACGGCTCTGGTATCGTATGGGAGCACTTGGGATGAGACATACGACAATGCTTCCTCGGACCTGAGCAGTATGAAAAACTGGTTTGACCATAATATACTTTCTTTGAATGTTGACAAAACTAAATATTTACCAATTTATTTTAAATCCGATTGTGGCCCTGGTCCGAGGTTGCTGAAGATCCACTCCTGTGGCGATCCGCGTTCACCAACCTGTGGTTGCACCCTTATTGAACGTGTGGCTCAGTATAAGTATCTCGGAATTGTCATTGATCACAAACTGACTTGGGAACCACACGTTCAATACTTGAAAAACAAGTTGAGAAAAATGATTTATGCATTTAAGCAGTTAGGCCGGGTGTTGACCATGGATCGCTGCAAGAGTGTGTACTATGCTTATGTGCAAACTGTTTTGCAGTATGGAGTTCTGGCATGGGGTGGCGCCTCTGCCTCTGTCCTGGAACCGCTTGCAGTGACTCAGCGCTCAATTTTAAAAACAATTTTGAATAGAGATCAAAGATATCCGACTTATTTATTATTCTTAAGTTTTCCTGTTCTCATATAAGGCAACTGTATTTGAAAACTTTATTGATTCACATAAAAGTTAATAAAAATAATATTTTCTCAACATCCTCGAATCAATACACAACTAGAAATAAAATCAACTTCGGCTTCCAAATTTCTAAACTGCATAATAAAGCTAATCTATTTAATTCTTTTTACCTTGCCCGTCAACTTTATTGTATTCTGCCAATCGAAATTTTGAATGCTGAGAATGACAGCATCACCATGTACAAGCGGAAAGTGGAGGTCTGGCTGTTGCAAATCGGCGCCGATGCTGCGGAGCTGCTCTTGCACTCGCCTTACACATGAAAAAATCTACTTCTACCGTAAACAGCCTCTGAATATTCTGATGTACCCACTGAAATTTGATTCTTAATTTATTTTTACATCTGTTTTTTTCAAATTTTTTTGTACTTTTTAATGTTATTTAGTTTGCATTTTGTCAGTAATTTAGTTATTTTTAATTTTACAGGTCACCTTATTATTGTTATTATTATAATATTTTTTATTTTTTATGAGCCAGTGTGCGCTTTGTGGACTGTTAATGGACTCTCCTCACGCTCAGACGTATAGTCTTGTGAGGAATATTTCCATTTATTTTTATGTTTTATTAAACACTGTTCTATGTACAAAGGAAATAAATATCTTGAATATCTTGAAACTTGAGTCATACCTCATTTCAAAGTTATTAATCAGTAAATCATAGCAGTGCAAATCGGGCCTCAAAAAATCAATCCAGTCAAAGGTTAAAACTTCTAAAGGATTTTTATATTTTACTGCTGAAATGTGTGGAAGTCTGGAAAAGTGGTAATAACTCGGAAAGTATCGCATAGAATATAATAAAACATTGAATTTATGTCTATTTCAATAAAAAATATTTTATTATTTATAATATTTTAGGGTTCCTAGGTGACGGTCCTTGGCGGAAGTCATAAAATTGTTCAGGGTAACCATACTTCGAGTTATGCCTCATTTTAAAGGTCTTTGAAAGTAGAACACAACAGTGCAAACCCGACTGCAAAAGGTGAGTTAAATCAAAAGTTACGGCTCATCAAATTGTTTAATTCATAGGACATAATTCAATGTGATAATTTATTTGACCAGCTGTAGCTTTGTGTTGGGTCAGCCTTTTGCGACCGGGTTTGACCTGTTGTGTTCGGTGTCCGGATAAAACTACAAACGGACAAAACTACAAATCAAAAGAATGCGGACAAAACTACAAATATCCTGGGTCTGCTGCCTGGGGAGGGTCAGTAGGTAATCCAAACAAAAATGTAGCGGACAAAACTACTAAGATTCGGTCAACCAATTTTTATGACCTTAGTGATTCTTAAAGTAGCACAGTTAAAGCTCATATAGGTAGATTGTCTTGAAGTTTCATGATAACTGAAGCGAAACAAAAATCTTATTGTTATCACATATAGAGATATGTGTTAACAATACCGTATTTGATAACAATGCAATACCACAAGGTATTTTGTTTTTAAAAAAAATATGAATTCATGTAATATTTAAAAGTAAATATTTTTCAAACATAAACATTTTATATTTTATCAATAAACATTTCAGAGAACTGAAGCGTGACAACACCAAGCGCGAACTTGTCACATTCATCGGGTGACACCTGCATGGGGTACACCTGCCGGGGTTTTCCCAAGTGGCGGCGGCGGAGTAGGGGGAGGGCGAGGTGCATTCCTGTGATTGGGGCAGGAAGACAAGCTTGGCAGGAGCTTGCTATCGTACTCGCAAGCTCTGCAGTGAAGCGATGACCATGGACAGTATAGTAGACACATTTTTGTAATTATTTCTCATCCGTCTTGAATTGTATTTAATCCAGCAACCACATAGTACAAATAGATGGAGCACACGATCCGCGACTTGTACCCTAAATTTGCATCTAGTCCCTATGCACGGAAAAAACAAAGTACGTAAAAAATTACAAATACAGTATCAAATTAAAGCTCTGAATCTCAGAATTACTACAGTACCAAATATAAATGGTTTACAGGTAGTTTACCCATCGTAAACACTGATAACCTAGAAGCCTGTCCTGACATTTTTTAGAGAAGCTGACGGCACCTGTAACGTTCCTATGATGGGTAAACTGTTTCAAAATAATTTATAATTGGTACAATTGTAATTATGAGATTCAGACCTTTAATTTGATACCACATTTGTATTTTTGTAGTCGAATATATTTTTGTAAACAACAGTTTAGGATTGATTTTGTTTTTATGCAGGTGCCGCACGGATAAACTCTCCCACAATAACTAAGTTATCAACCAAACTATGGCAGCTATTTTTTTTCAAAAATATGATTTTAAAATTCAACTCTTTAGCAACAATTTTTACCGTTTTTTATTTTACCTGACCAAAAAATAAAAAGGTAGCAGCCGACTACTTTTTTCATGTCAAGTTTTAAAGTTGAATAAAAACTTGTGACTTTTTATCATTTTTACTTTCTCCCCCCTATACATAGTATATGGAGAAAGTATTGTTTTCGTCATAATTTTCGAATCTGAGTTGTAAGTGGATATATTCGTTTCATTGCTCCCTGAATCCAAAAAAGTGGTTTTTGGCGTGGTGTCTGTCTGTCTGTGTGTGTGTGTGGATGTATGTGTGTGTGGATGTATGTGTGTGTGGATGTATGTGTGTGTGGATGTATACAAAGCTAGAGACGACACCAGTGGACCGATTTTCATGAAATTTGGCATATAGGTATAAAGCCGAGGTATCTCCAGGCGTATTTTTCATTTTTTTAAATTTTTGATTTTTAAGGGTATTTACCCCATATAAAAACCCATAAAAAATGACAAAAATCCAAATTTTTTTTAAACGGCTCTAACGATTTTGATAAAAATTTCATGGTTTTTAGTGCTTAGGATGGCAAACAAAATGACACCACCCATATGTCTGTAAAAATTCAGGTTCAGAAGTTATGGGGGTTTAAGTGTTAAAAAATTCATACTTTTCAAATTTCACAAAATCTGTGACCTCTAAAGAAAATATACTTGCAACCATTAAATTTGAATTGAAAAACTAAATAATCTAGTATTTTGAATCATTAGTTTACGTCAACTGGTTGCGGATATACATTAGATACATTAGATATGTCGTAGCCACTTGCTGTAATTGGGCACTTCATGAAGTGTCCAGCGCTAACCGGGCACTTTATGAAGTGCCCAGCTCGCCTGGGCACATAGTGTAATTGAACGTTTACATTAAAAATTACAGTATGTGACCAACAAAACTGGGCACTTCATGAAGTGCCCAACGCTCGTTGGGCACTTGCTGTAATTATTTCTTTTACACCATGTGTCCACCTCAGATGCTGAGCACTTGATGTAAAAACGTAAAACTGCTTTTTAAGGTGCTGTTGGAAGTATCCAGTATCCAATGTATTATTTTTAATTGCACGAAATACAGTGGCGGCTCGTGAGTTTATGTACTGGGGGTTCAGAGCTAATAACATATAAAAGATACCAATGTATTGCATTAGAGTTATTGTCTTAAGCTAATCAGCCAATCGGTATTTAAAAACGTTAAATGCTTACAAGATCGTAGTGCCTGCATTTCTTGACCTATCTGCTTTTATACACGAGTGTAATGCTTATAGTCTATAGGAGGAAGGCACTATACCATTGATGATAAATTGTATTATACTACTATGTACATTAAAATGTTAAATCCAAAATTAATTAAATCAATAACGTTATTACCGTTGCTCGATAGCTTAATTACTGTCCTTACAGAAAGCTATGGTGCGGCCGCTACGCCGATTGTTTTCTTTCAACAATCAGAGCTAAAAATAAAACGCATAATCGCATAACTGAAATAAACTTATTTATAACTAAAAACAACATAGAAATGACACAATATTTAAATAAATAAACTTAAACATTGCCCGAACCATTAAAACAACATTATCAAGGTTTACAGCTCGCGTTCCGTAGGGTGCTGCTGAAACAGAAGTGGTTAGGAAAGAAACTACTCTTTCGGAAGAGGTCGGCCAATGTCGTCAGCGCTCGGCTCGCCGCTAGCCGAGAGCGTTAGCGATAAGTCCATTGCTTTCAAGCAAGCCCCCCTCCGCTCCCCTCACACCCCTCGCCAGCCAGCTGGGTTCACTCGGCGAACTGAACCTCGCTCTGCCGGCGTTGCGTGAGAGCTTCGCCCGGACGTAACAATAGTTTTTTTGCCATGTTGTTTATAAAAGTAAGTTTAATAATGGGGGTTTCTGCTATTTACTTAAAAAATTATTGTTTTTGATTATTTTAGGGGGTTCACTGAACCATTGAACCTACACACGAGCCGCCACTGACGAAATAGGAACATGTGTAAAGAATAATGTTAAACATTGAGGATAAGATTGTTTACCACTAATACAGCCAAATCTTGCATGTATGATTTTTAAAGTGGTTTCTTCTATGTTTTCTGAGTTATTTGGCTACCCATCTTTATTAATATAATTATTAAAACAATAAACGGTTTTTAAATTGCTTATATTTCAAATAAAATTATTACTAATGATGTGATTAGAAATAGGTACTAAATGGTAATGTAGGTCAAATTTTAATTTTCAAATGTTGCCAGGCTAGCATGTCTATGGTCCGGAATTATTTGGAAATTTTCCTCAAAATCTTTTTAGCTGTTGCCCGTACATTCTAAAGGTACTAATATTTTGATGAGTGGTACTAAATAGTACCAAATAGGCACTAAATGGTGGAGTAGGTAATATATTAATTTTCGAATGAGGCCGGACTAGCATGTCTGAGGCCCAGCATTATTTGACGGATATACTTTACATTTCATAAGCTATTACTAGTAAATCTTTGAGGTACTAATTTTTTCATGAGTGGTACTAAATAGTACCAAATAGGTACTAAATGTTGGTATAGGTATTATATTAATAATTGAATGTTGCCGGGCTAGCATGTCTGTGGCCCTGCATTAAATGGCGGTTATTCTTCACATTTAAAATGCGATTACCAGTAAACCTTTGAGGTACTAATTTTTTCATGAGTGGTACTGAATAGTACCAAATAGGTACTAAATGGTGAAATGAAATTAAATGAAAAAAGTCTTTATTCAAGAAGCGAAGTTAGGACTTGCAAGTCCTCTCTACCACATAACCTCTAACAGAAAATAATAAATAATATAAATAATTGAATTAATTAAAAGTGGAGAAAATTAACAAAATGACTAGTGCAATATAAATTATTAATTATGATATTATTAATGACAATTAATTATGACAAAATTATGTAGATTAAAATCAATCAGGTATTTTTTACCACACACGCTCACAATTACTCATATCGCCCAGGACTCGTCACATCGAAGCCACAAGCATCACCGCCTGCCCCGCAAAAGCAAGAGATTTTTTACTTCCGCCCCGAACCGAGCACGCTTATTTTCATTTTTGATTTGATCAGGAAGTGAATTCCACAGTCGTGATGCAGAAATTAGAAAGGATTTATTAAAAATGGCAGTTCTATGGATAGGAATCGTTAAAAGATGAGAGCCTCTGCGAATAGTACGAGCACTAACATCAGACATAAAAAGAAAGTTGTCAGAGAGATACCTAGGAACTTTAGAGTTCAAGATAGTGTAGCAAGCGAAGACTGTGAAACTCACGAAGATCTTTAAGGTTCAATAGTGAGAGTTGGTTGAAAAATTGAGAAACATAATCACTGCGCCTTAGACCAAAAATAAACTGAACACAGTAATTTTGTGCGCGTTGAAGTCTGTTTGAGAGCTCCACAGTCATGTCGTTGATCACCACATCACAGTAATTAAAGTGAGACAGTACAAGAGTTTTAACCAGCATAGTCTTAACATTAAGTGTAAAGAGCAAAACGTTTTAAACTGTGTATGGCAACAAAAACTCTATTGCAAGTAGCATTAACTTGGTCAGTCCATTTCAAGTGTTTGTTCATTATAAGTCCCAAGTTTTTCACTTTGTCGTAGTATTTAAGGTCATTTCCATCAAGTTTTAGTTTAGGGGCAGTGGGCAAGTTTATTTTGGTGAAAAGTTTAGGGTAGCCAACAACAAGCGCTTGAGTTTTATTAACATTAAGTTGGAGGCCGTTTTGCTTTGCCCAGTGAGTAATTGAGTCAATGTCAGTATTCATTTGAACAACAGTTGTATCCATGTTTTCGATTGAAAAGTGGGCGTAAATTTATAGGTCGTCAGCGTAAAGGTGAAAATGTGAGTAGTTGATGTGGTCAGTGATGTCGTTGATGTACAGTGAAAAAATAAGTGGCCCAAGAACGGATCCCTGGGGCACACCCCAATCCTAATGGTGGTATAGGTTTTATATTAAATTTCAAATGTTGCCGGGCTAGCATATCTGTGGCCCGGCATTATTTTGCGGTTAATCTTTACATTTCATAATTTATTACCAGTAAATCTTTGAGTTACTAATTTTTTGATGAGTGGTACTAAATAGTACCAAATAGGTACTAAATGGTGGTATAATTATTACATTAATTTTCGAATATTGCCGGGCTAGCATGTCTGTGGCCCGGCATTATTTGAAGGTTATTCTTTACATTTCATAATTTATTTCCAGTAAATCTTTGAGGTACTAGTTGTTTGATGAGTGGTACTAAATAGTACCAAATAGGTACTAAATGGTGGTATAATTATTACATTAATTTTCGAATATTGCCGGGCTAGCATGTCTGTGGCCCGGCATTATTTGAAGGTTATTCTTTACATTTCATAATTTATTACCAGTAAATCTTTGAGGTACTAATTTTTTGATGAGTGGTACTAAATAGTACCAAATAGGTACTAAATGGTGGTATAATTATTACATTAATTTTCGAATATTGCCGGGCTAGCATGTCTGTGGCCCGGCATTATTTGAAGGTTATTCTTTACATTTCATAATTTATTTCCAGTAAATCTTTGAGGTACTAATTGTTTGATGAGTGGTACTAAATAGTACCAAATAGGTACTAAATGGTGGTATAGGTCTTATATTGATTTTTGAATGTTGCCGTGCTGGCATGTCTCTGGCCCGGTATAAAAAAAAGATATATACTATTCTTATTTGTTTTAAAGAAGTCCAAAAACGTTATTAATACGTTTTTAGCACCAGGTACTAAATAGTACTAATTATTTGCAGTAGAATGATATGGGTTTTATAGGTATTTCGCGTTATCGCCGGGCTGAGAGGTCAATGACCTCTGTAAATAAGTATGCGTTTGGAAGGTGTAGTGTTCCGAGTGGAAACACGCGTAACTATCCGGGAATAAAGGTGTTGAATGAAAACTACATTTTCGAATTAAAATACCGACCGGCGGAGCGCGGACGTTCGGTAAGGAATCTGGAGCTGGACTGCTGGGGTTTTGTATGAGGATACATGTCTGGAGATCGCTCCGCCAATCAGAATCCTTTATTGAGATCATACGGTGTCAGGCCATCAGCACATCACCTGACTTTTACCGCTACCAACATAATAAATATAAATTATGATATAACATGGTACGGTATCGTACTTTAAACTCAATACATTACACTTCCTCCCACTTAAAGATTAAACATAATTGAAAAGATTAAATAACAATAAATATGACAAAATTATAACAATTTTATGAAAGCAATTTTTTTTACGAAATGTATGTAGAGATATGTAATCATAAAACAAGTAATTGAAATCATAAACATACATAAATCAGATGGGGTGATACACAGTGAATCTTAAAAAAAGTAACAAACAATATCGAAAACAAAATATTTACAAGTTGAGTTTAACAACAGGCTTCCGTTCCCTAGTCGGATACCTCCTCGCCGATTGTTCTGGTGAGGAGTGAACAGCTGATGGTGACGTCATGGATGACGCGGCGCGTCCGGTTGGAGTACTAGATATTTTTGGGTTGAAAAGGGATGCGCTTGGAGAAGGAGAATAGGACATTCTCGGTCTGCCGGAAGGGCTGTTTTGTGTAAGGTTAGGAGAATCAGCTGTTTGACCTACCTCACGCACTGGTTTTGTTTGAGGCAACAATAAATCTTGAGGAGTTATTCGTTCGTTAGTGTTACTTGTCAAACCAGATTGAATGCCAATTAATTGATCTATTTGGCGTTTCCACACAATACCTCCCTCTAATTTAACTAAATATGAAACTGGACTCAAAACTTTCATTACAACTCCCTCAATCCATTTATTCTTACCTCGATAGTCCCTGATAAGAACTGGCTGTCCTACAATTAACTGTCTTATCTTAGTACCTTGATAGTTACGGGCTTGTTTCTCTTGATTCCTGCTTACAGTATGAGACAATGAAGGCCTAATTAGGTCTAGTTTAGATCTTAAATTTCTGTTAAACATAAGTTTAGCAGGCGTCTCATTGGTAGTAGAATGTACTGAATTTCTATATGCTAACAGAAACCTATTCAAAGCTAATTCCACATTTTCCTTATTTACAATAGCACATCGTATACGCTTTTTTACAGTTTTTACTGAGTTTTCAGCTTGCCCATTACTAGCAGGGTGAAAGGGTGGTGTGAGAGTATGTCTAATACCATTCAATTTTAAAAACTGGTTAAACTCATATGAGGTGAATGGTGGTCCGTTGTCTGACACAATTTGCTCAGGGAGCCCAAATCGAGCAAAAAGAGGTCTCAATTTACTAATTGTCTGTTTTGCGGAAGTAGAGGTTACTTCCTCGACCTCCAGCCATTTACTGTGCGCATCTACTATGACAAGATACAGTTTAGAATTAATAGGTCCTAAGAAATCCAAATGAATCCTTTGCCACGGACTTTTTGGATACTCCCAAACATGTAACATATGTTTTGCCGGGTTTTGCCGTTCCATGAGACACAGTGAACAACTGTTGGCTAACATTTCGATATCTTTATCGATTGACGGCCACCAAATGTAAGACCGTGCGAGTGATTTCATTTTCACTACTCCCAAATGTCCTGAATGGATTTCCTGTAAAATAAACTTACGTAAAACTTTAGGTACAATGACTCTATGTCTCCACATTAATATTCCCTGCTCAACAGTTATTTCACTTTGTCTCTGAAAATAGGCATTAAGTTCACTATCACAATTGTTTGGCCATCCAGTCATAACATAATTTAGTACTAAAGTTTCACGTTTAACATCTGTAAAACTTAAAGGGATTTCATTTTGCTGCAAACATTGCAAATAAGAACCAATACAATTAATATTACTCTCATCGTAGTCACTTATTACTTCACTAACTGAGACAGGTAACCTAGAAAGACAATCTGCTCTGTTAGATTGAGAGTTAATATACTGGATGTCAAAGTCATAACCTGATAAGAATAATGCGTACCTCTGTAGTCTGCTAGCAGCGTAGGCAGGCAAGCCTTTCTTTGGTCCAAAAATAGACAAGAGCGGTTTATGGTCGGTCAGCAAGGTGAATTTCCTTCCAAACAAGTACTGATTAAATTTACGGACTCCAAAAACTATAGCCAATGCTTCTTTGTCGATTACAGAATAATTTTGCTCCGCTTTTGAAAGCGTTCTAGAACCAAAACAAATAGGTTTTTCACAGCCATCCTTTTGAATTTGACTAAGAATACAACCAAGACCATAAGCCGAACTGTCAGTTGTCAGTCGTAAGGGTAGCTCCGGATCATAATGAGCCAAAATTGGAACAGATACTATTTTTTGCTTGATAATATCAAACGACTTCTTACAAGCTGCACTCCATTCAAACAACACATCTTTTTTCAATAGCCTGTACAATGGCGTGGCAATAATAGAAAGGTCGGGCACAAATTTCCCGTAGTAATTTACTAAACCAAGAAATGATTTCAGTTGAGTGACATTAGTAGGTGTCGGAACTTTAACAATAGCTTCTACTTTACTCGGGGAAGTTTGAAGTCCCTCTTTGCTCAAAATGTAGCCAAGATATTCGACTTGTTTACAAAAAAACTTACATTTAGATTTCTGAACAGTGAGCCCATATTTCCTTAGTCTACAAAAGACTTCCCTCAATCTTTCTACATGTTGATTTTGGTTTATTCCTGTAATACAAACATCGTCCAGGAAGCAAGACACACCAGGAATTCCACAGAGCATTTGTTCCATTATGCGCTGGAATATCCCAGGCGCACTCGATATTCCGTACGGGATACGATTTGGAACATAAAGACCTTTTGTTGTACTCAGAGTACAATACTTCTTTGACTCTTCATCTAAGGTTATTTGCAAATATACTTGACTTAGATCGATTCGAGAAAATGTTTCGCCCTTCTGTAGGGTTGCAAATAAATCTTCCACTTTAGGAATAGGGTATCTGTCGATTTCCAAAAACGGATTTAACGAAACCTTGTAATCTCCGCATAATCTAATTTTACCATCTTTTTTCAAAACTGGAACCAAAGGTGTTGACCAGGAACTAGTATCTACAGGAGAAAGAATACCATTTTCTACCAATCGATCTATTTCATTTTCCACTTTTTCTTTCAATGAATAGGGGATAGATCTAGGATTAAAATACCTAGGAACAGCATTTTCCTTTAGCTTTAGTTTAACAGGATCCCCCTTATAACATCCTAAATTGTCTGTAAATACTTCAGGGAACTCTTTAAATAAGTTACTTACAAGAACTTCATTTGGTTGCTCTTTTACGTTTGTACTGTGTAGCCTCTCATTGTTAGGTATACTAATCGTTAAATTTAAGTCTCTTATCCAGTCTCTGCCTAGGAGCGGATTAGCACCATTAGTAATTACATACAAAGTTAGATTCTTTACTAGCGAGCCGTGCTCAACTAGCACTGAAAGTTTACCAATTGGCTTTATCATTTGGTTAGTGTACGAGCTCAAGACTAAGTTTGTGTGTTGCAACGGAAGGTCGCTTAGATTAGCCTTATAAAATTCCTCAGAAATTACACTACAACAGGCTCCGCTGTCTACCTCAAAAGGAATTTCCTTACTATTAACTTTCAAAGTTATCGTTATTGGGTCAATTTTAGCTGGTTGTGGCTCACAACCTTGCAGCTGAAATAAGTTAGAAAGATTATAAACGTCCTCAGGACTACCAAGACTACTGTCTGCATTATCAGGTGGAGCACTGCCCACATAATGTTGCTTGTTATGCTTACTAAATTGTTTACTATTTTTGACCTTAGGTTTGTAAGTGTTAGACTTACCCCTAGCCTTAGAGTTACACACAACTTCTAGGTGACCTTGTTTCTTGCAGTAATTACAACTATAACCACGAAATCTGCACACATTGGTCATATGACCTAATTTACCACAACAAAAGCACTTCACTGTGGTGGCACTCTCTCTCCTCGCCGGTGTCTTGGGCCTGTAGTTCCGCTGGGGTTGGGTGTGTCGCCCGCCGCTCTGGATAGCGTTGAGCCGCGACGCCGCTGCCCCCGCGCTGCCCGCTGTCCCGTTGGTCTGAGTCGTCATCGTCGTTGCGTCCTTGTCTGCTGCCTCCAGTGACAGGGCGATGGTGACTGCTGTTTCATAAGTTAGGTCCTTTTCACTTAGCAAACGTTTCTTGATGGTTTCACTCCGTAAACCACTAACAAGCCTGTCCCGCAAGTAGTCCGGAAGTTTGTCTTTGAAGTCACAATGCGCGGACATCTTCTTTAGATTGACAATATACTCCGCGACCGTTTCATAGTCGAACTGGTGACGTAAACTAAATTTATAGCGCTCGGCAATGAAGCTCGGTTTAGGGTATAAATGTTCTGAAATTAGTTTCACTATATCGTCATACGATTTTGAAGCTGGTTTTTCCGGGGTACATAAGTCCTTAAGCAGATTGTATGTTTTCACTCCGACAACAGATAATAAGGTACATACCTTCTTTTCGTTCTTGATGTCATTACACTCCACAAATAGTTCGAAACGTTCTATATAAGAACTCCACGTTTCCTCGGCCGTGTCGAATGTTCCTATGTTGCCTATCACTCCCGCCATTTTCTCGCCGAAAAGCTGGTTCAGAAATAATGGATTAACATCATCCATACAATAAACACTATATTCGGTGAACCTTTCTTCACCGATAATTGTAGACTGAAGAACTTGATGAACTTGAAGAACTTGAAGAACACTTTTCGCGGTAGTTGCGGCACTGAAGTTTCCCGGTTCGAAAACTAATAAATTCCAATTTTCTCGTCGCCAAAATGTAGTGTTCCGAGTGGAAACACGCGTAACTATCCGGGAATAAAGGTGATGAATGAAAACTACATTTTCGAATTAAAATACCGACCGGCGGAGCGCGGACGTTCGGTAAGGAATCTGGAGCTGGACTGCTGGGGTTTTGTATGAGGATACATGTCTGGAGATCGCTCCACCAATCAGAATCCTTTATTGAGATCATACGGTGTCAGGCCATCAGCACATCACCTGACTTTTACCGCTACCAACATAATAAATATAAATTATGATATAACATGGTACGGTATCGTACCTTAAACTCAATACATTACAGAAGGTATTCTTTGAGGTACAAATTTTTTTATTGTTGGTACTAAATAGTACTAAATAGGTACTAAATAGTGGTATAGGTCTTTTCATAAATTTCAGATGTCGCCGGGCTGGCATGTCGCTGGCCCGGAACCATAAGACATAAAAACTGCGTTTTCACAAGGGGTACTAATTTTTGTAATGGTGGTACTAAATAGTACTAAATAGGTACTAAATAGTGGTGGAATTTTTTTTTGGAAATTCCGACATTGCCAGGCCAGCGACATGGACATGTTGGTAAGCCTGGTCAGGGCAGTACGGTAGAGGAGCATATCAGCTCTAGTAAATAGTCATATTTAACCGGTTATTTTGCTAGTTCAGACTGTTTATCAGCTACCATTAGCTTATCTAAGTTAGTCGTCGTTCTGTGCCGGAGTTCTTAAACATGAGGAACAATATATTAAAAAATAAAATATTAAAAATGGTCAAGCAACCAAATTATTTTTTATTGAATCACTTAATATGAATTGACCCATGGCGGAAGATCCATGAACTAAGAAGGCTCTATTTCACATACCATTTGTCTGATTTGATAACTTTTTTTGTTTGAAAGATAATATTTAAGAGAACACAATTTTTGTATCTGAACATTTATTCTATTCCTTAGAGGTATTTTGTAATTTTCAAAATACCTGTTTTTCAATAGTTGTATTTCATATAACTTGTTTAATAAAAGAAAAATCGAATTATGCCTAGTGCAATATTTGTAGTGTGTTTTAAGACATTTGCAAAAATACCACACTTTGTATTGTTAACTTAAAGAACGAAGTGAAGAAACTTGATAAAACTTAAAAAAAACAACGAATTTCCTGTGTTTCCCAAGGAAAAGTTTCAACCTTAGCCAGACCAGTGTTCTATGAACAGGTCAGATTTAGAGAATTTTACTGATTAATTTTTTGGAGAATGTCCAGAGAAGTATTTTTTACTTAGGTGTCAAGAATACACCCAAAGCGTTTTCCGGTTATAACGTCATCAATATGGCAGAAAAGCCAAAGATAATTTTTAATGTAATGTGTTATAAAAATTTACATATTTGTTGTATTAATAATACTTTTTAGTCATTTAAAAAAAAAAAAATTTTTTATTTTGAAATTTTAATTTTTGCATAACTTTTTCCTACTTTTTGGAAATATCAATCCCAGACTGCCCCCAAACATTGTTGAGTAAGTACTTCATTTTGAATAGATAGTCATTTTCAGCCACCATCTTAGATCGCCATGTTGAAAACGAAATATTTTTTTAAACATAAAGGTAGTATTGTGACCCATCATTTGAAATAAGATTTTTTGCCGTTTTCAATGCCGCAAACGGTTTTTAAGAATATTGACTCGACACAATAACACAATAAGATTTTTTTACTTTTATTTTCAACTCATTTTAATACTATGCAAGGAATAACTTAGCTCATTTCAAGATGGTGGATCCAAAATGGCGCCCGAAAAAGTTAAATCCGTAAAAAGCACATTGAAATACTTCAACAATGGCTTCTGGTGGGTACTTGTATTATTAAGCTCTATTTTGAGAGTATGGGCTTATTTTTACATTGCATAACTCCCAAAGATATAAGGCTTCAAACTCTTAAAATTTCAAGAATTTCAGGATTTTCTAAATTTTCATAAATTTACAAACTGAACAAGTAAAGCTTACAATAAGCAATGTTAAATCTAAATATTTCGTATACTTTTGTGTAGGCTAGTAGTTTTTCATCCAAAAACAGTTTATAAGAGAGAATGTTAGGTTACATTTCATTCTGTAACAATCAGTATACAGTTTACATTGACTGAGCGGTGGCACATTTTAATGGTCACAAAGCAACCATAGTTATGGTTTAAAATTTAGTCAATTAAGCTTAATTGTAGTTCTTGGTACAATTTATGTTTTTGCAGGTAACTTGTTTTGGTTTTAAGTTACCTTCTCAAACTCCTCAAAGGTCAGTCTTCCCTGGTGTTCAGTCTTCTTCTGGTCATCGTAATCCTCGATCATCCTCCGCACCTTCCAGCCGGGCATCTTGAAGCCACACAGGTCGAGGGCGTTCTTGAGCTCCGACAGATCGATGTACCCGTCTCCATTTGTATCGATCTGGAAAATGAGTAACATGTTTGAATATCTAGATAAGATTCAAATATATTTCATTCCTGTTACCTGGGAGCATTGGTGGCATCAGAAGTCCCAAAGCAACTCTATAAAAGACAGGATTGCTGCAGGCAGCAGAGCATATTTTTCGAACATTAAGTTATTAAAGAGTAGGCTTATCAAAAGAAATTCAAAATACCAGGTGTCCCATAATAGTCCCCGCCCCAACTTTTTCCGATACTTTTTTAAATAACGATCCCACACCACCCCAAACATTGTTGGGTAGTTAATACTTCATTTTGAGAGGGTACCCAATTTTGGCCACCATTTTGGATCCGCCAAATTGGATCCAAAATTTTTTTCGAATGTAAAAGTGGTGTTGTGACCCATCATTTCAAACTAATAATATGTAAATTCTTTATAGGCCTAATATGTAAATTCTTCATAATATGTAAATTAAATATCAGTAACCTCTGAAGAAAATTTAAATTTGTAGTTACTTCCATCATTAAAAACATATAAAAAACTTAAATGAACTCATAAATTTCATTGTTATGACTTCATTTGTGTTTTACAATGAGTAAATCCAAGGCCAGCATCATGAAATCAAGTGGTTATCAACACTTAAAAGTGAAGTATGACTAAATCCCTTGTCAGACTTTATTGCTACATACTTGGGCACCGCTGTGTCAGGTTCTTAGTAACATTAACCAAGAGCCTTATCATCTGATGATTGCTCAGGAGAAAGTCAAGAAGCACAACAAGCAAAATCTATAAGAATGAGCCTGGTTGCTGTTATGTACTGGAGTTTGAAAAGTCTACTATAATAACCACCAACTAAATAAAAATACCAATTATAATCAGAAACCAAAAGCAATTTGGCAAAAAGAACAAGCCTACCAAGTATTTGGATATTATTCTCATGTTTATAGATTCTGGCTTACAGTACAATATTTTTAATTTCAATTCAGAAACATAAAATATCTTGAAACATTTGTTGAAAATCTTTTCATTGATTGATTCCACTTATATATTTTGGGATTTGAAACAAATTTGCCTTTCTGGCTTTTAACGTCATAAAGTGGATTGGTGATTCATAATTTAACATTTCTCATGTAGGTTCAAAACCTAG
Organism: Flexamia atlantica; assembly: GCA_035578135.1. Taxonomy (NCBI): domain Eukaryota; kingdom Metazoa; phylum Arthropoda; class Insecta; order Hemiptera; family Cicadellidae; genus Flexamia; species Flexamia atlantica. The sequence continues at coordinate 6,848,451 of JAQJVK010000007.1, read as the reverse complement.
CAAGTAACTTATGATTGGGAAGTAATCTTTTAACTTCAAACGTATCCTATACTCTTATATGAGTAATGTTATCGTGCGTGCTTGCTTGCTTGTATGCTTGCTTGCTTGCACATTTATCTCAAAAACGGCTCCGAGAATTTCTTTCAAAGTCTGGAAATAAGTAATTTATGACTCAAAAACGTCTTTTACGCAGATTACTTGGCCAGAGAAAATCTAATAACGTAATAAATCGAATTTTAAAGTTGTAAAATTTTAACATTGGCCTTATGGGTTGCCGTGATAGCAATGAAAAAAAACAAGGAAAGTGTAAACAAATGAAGTAAGCTGTTTGGAATCTACAGCTATCAAGGGAAAATACAGCAGGTGGGATGAAGAGTCCATGGAGCAATAAAAAAGGTTTATATTGATACATTTTATGACATTGAAATATTTTATAGTAACTGGATGAATTGGTAAACATGAAATAACACCGAGCAAGGCTCGGTCCACCAGGTACTAAATAATGAAGGCTGTACCAAGGCTTTGTATTTAATTATGAATAAAGTGATAATTTAATATGATAAAAGTGATTACTGTACAAACCTTCCAAATCTTACATAGATTTTAAATTTTCAAAAAGCAGGCCTATGTTTTTAATTCACTTTCAACTGCCAACTCATATTAAATAATAACTCATAGAACAATTTCAAATGTTCCAAAAGATTTATGAAAAATTCCTATAAAATTTTATTTTCTTCCAACCAAAACATTGCTGACAAAACAATTAATACAATGAAATTGTGTTTTGTAAGTCAAATTCAACAAGTGTTTAAATAAAAATTAAACATAACAAAAAAGGAAATTGTGGTCATGTTGTTTTATATAGTATATGGGATGTTTTTTTCATAATTTTCTCCTTAATGTATTCTAAAACTAAAATAAATTTCAGTGTTCTATTTGGTGGAAATGTCTACAAACGCAGGGAGAAGTAAAATTTCATCCCCCCAACAAACCCCTTTTCACCCAAAACCCTGACTTAAAAATGTTAAATATCAACAAACCTTTGTGACATATCACATTAAAGATCATAAAAAAATGAAAATTTTGGTGGAAGAAAAATTAAAATTGCTTCATGAGTCCTTGAGATAATACTTTAATTAAAACGTCAAAGATAGCAAGTTTTAAGAGAAATTCTCCTATGGGGAAGAAGCTATTACCATAGGTCTCATTATAAGACCTAAGCCCAAGACCATGATAACTTTCGTTTTGGGACACCCAGAAACAAAAAACACCATTCATTTGAATTTTTAGATACATACCAATGACATTCAAATATCTATATATATATTTATTTATTTATTTATTTCAATATGTATGTATTTATTTATTTATTTATTTATTTATTTATCTATGTGTTTGTAAGCTGATAGCGGCCGTATGAATGGTTCAATCTTTATGAAATTTGGTACACACATATGAAATGGTAATCAATTTGGACGAGTTCGCAAACCAGTGGCGGATCCAAGGGGGGGGCAAAGGGGGCAATTGCCCCCCCCCCCCCCCGAGAATGAGAGAAAATAAGAAATTTTCGGGAAAGTGAAATTCCCGATTTTTGTGTGCGATATAAATTAGCTTCAGAAAATTTTAGGGACGGGATCGTTTAGCGATCGCAACAAGTGTGTAGCTTCACGAAACGTGCGAACCGCCGCAAAAAACGATCGCGTTTGTTTGTCGATCGCGAATAAACGGCAAATCCAGCTTTGAGAAACTCGCAATCGGCCGCAAAAAGTATCGCGCGCATTAGCCGATCTCAAATAAAAACGGGAAACGTAGTTTTGCAAAACTCGTGATCGGCCACAATAACGATCGCAAGTATTTGTTAGTCGCGGGTGAACGGTTAAAAAACTTTGTGGAATTCGTGAACGGCCGCGGAATACGATAGCGAGTATTTGCCGATCGCTGATAAAAGGCAAATGTAAAGCTAGTTAAATCGTGGCAACGGAAAAGAATGGTTGAAGAGAGGTAGAACGGATTATGTTTTTTATACGTTCATTGTGATATTGAGGTGAATGTTGATAATATAATCGAGCGTTATGCTGAGGGAGGAAAAACTGGAAAAAAGGCTCGACTTAGGACTTATTGTTTTTTTTAGTTAAATTTTCTGGAGAAAGTATTATAAATAATAAATTTAAGGCTTGAACCTCTACACAATAAGACTTTTTCCCTAATTACCTAAACAAGTATACTGTAACAAATTAATCCAATAATAAAAAACTGTTGTTTTAATTGAAAATTTAACATGATTTTGTCTCTAGATTGCCTAAAAACACGAGTTTTCAGTTCAAATTTTCGCCAATTTTCCGGGGGAGGGCCCCCGGACCCCCCAAATGTTACCCTCGTAATCCTGCTTGCCCCCCCCCCGAACTCATGCTCTGGATCGGCCACTGTCGTAAACCAGCCCGATCGGACCACCTGAAGGGGGATAAACTCCCAAAAATTGTTTTTTTTTTATTTTTGACATGGACAAATAAAATTAATCCAATTTTGGTTAGCACTATTGAATTCAGCTCAAAAAAACAAACAATTTAGTATTTTGAATAGTTTTCTACGTCCATTGGTTATTGAGATTTTGAAAGTGGTAAATACAGTACATCAGCGATCCCTAACCACTATGCCGCGGCACACCTGGGGTGCCGTGAGGCTTTCGCAGGTGTGCCGCAAAAAAATTTGTATAACACTAGGCTAATCTTATCAGTTTGATTTCTCTCAACATTGAAATATATGTTTATTCATACCAAAATGAGTTTTTATTGGTCCCTTTTCTATTAAATCGAGCTATTTATAAAAAATTATACAAATTCTAGCCTATATCATAATATTTAAATACTGGTGCGTAGGTTTGAATGTAAGTTGGCGTGCCATGACGTAAAACAGGTTGGGAATTGCTGCAGTACGTTGTCCCAATGTTAACCTTGTGGGAAATAAGTAAAATTCTATATTTCGCTTATTTCTCAACATATCTCAATAAAACTTGGTTTGTGGCTCCATCTGGGTGAAATATAATGTATGTTAGTCTAAAATCCCCGAAATTTCCATTGTCGTGGTAGCAAATGTGTATACTAATTCCCCGTGTTATCCTTATGAATTTAAAAAATTCTATAACTTCCTTATTTTCTAACATATCTCGATAAAAATTGTATATAATTGTTTAATAATACCCATGCACAGTTGTTAAGCAATAAATAAGAAAACAAGAATCACATACACAAATAAAAGCCTCAGGTATCTCTGCCGAAAATTCGTTTTGAGAATATTTCATGTTCCTGCTCTAGACTAGGTCCTCTGCTTTACTGATCTACTATTAACTGTAGAAATAAGTAAAATTCTATATTTCGCTTGTTTCTCAACATATCTCAATAAAACTTGGTTTTTGGCTCCATCTGGCTGAAATCTAATGTATTTTAGTCTAAAATCCCCGAAATTTCCATTGTCGTGGTAGCAAATGTGTATACTAATTCCCCATGTTATCCTTATGAATTTAAAAAATTCTATATCTTCCTTATTTTTTAACATATCTTGATAAAAATTGCATATAATTGTTTAATAATACCCATGGACAGTTTTTTAGGCAATAAATAAGAAAACAAGAAACACTTACACAGCTAAAAGCCTCAGGTATCTCTGCCAAAAATTCGTTTTGAGAATATTTCATGTTCCTGCTCTAAAATAGGCCCTCTGCTTCACTGATCTACTATTAACTGTAATCTAACCCCCCCCCCCCCCATAACTCCACAGCTGATAAGCACTCATTATCACTATCCTTCAACAGGGCCTTGACTACAGGCTGTCCCTAAACTCTCCCTATCAGTCATGGATTTGTCTTCCATCCTAACTGAACAATACTTTCTCAATATATTTAATCCAAAAACGGTTGACTGACATACTGATCGCAGTTTCTCAACTATGTTGCTTTAGACTATGAAACTTGGCACATATATTCTTTATACGCTCTACAGGGTGTTTCACGATAACCCTGACAAACTTCAGGATACGGTTTCTTGGGTCAAAATGAGAAAAAAATGACCAGTAAACATAGGTCTTAAACTCAATCGTTTTCTATGAATTAGGGAAAATAGGGATTTTTCAGTTTTCAGTGTACCTATTTAACATTTTGACGCCTAGATTGAAAAGTTGACAAAATATTTTGATAAAACCTTCATAGCTAGAAAGAATATTAAATTGAAAGAGATTTCATAACTATTGTATGCAAAAATAATGAGTGTGACTGAGCAAAAGTTGTCTAAAAATCAAAATTTTCCTTAAAATTCAAGAACCAAAAAATATTTTTTGTTTTTGACAGCCCTTCATTTTGTAACTGCTCGTGCGTTTGGCTTGCAACTTTGGGGTAGCGGATTTGTACCCCCCGGATTTGTACCCCCCACAAAAAATGCTACGTCATTTTGACGTCACAGGAGGCGGGGCCTAAATCGCTCGAGAAACAGCCCGCGACTGGAAATGTACCCCCCATTACATTATTAAATCATAAACACGTAATTGGTTTGAAATTAAATTATTTTCCTTAAGACTGACCCCGGAATTGTACCCCCCGGATTTGTACCCCCCGTGGCCAAATCTAAAGTCCTACCCCGGATTTGTACCCCCGGATTTGTACCCCCCGTGGTCAGATTCTTAAGTCTGACCCCGGATTTGTACCCCCCGGATTTGTACCCCCCGTGGCCGTATCCGGAAGTCCTACCCCGGATTTGTACCCCCCGGATTTGTACCCCCTGTGCTCAACTCCATTTTGACGTCCATGGAAATATACCGGGTCAATATTCATTGATGTTGTTGACTTTTTTAATTAGTTCTCGTAAGTCAACGGCTGTTCGTTAAATTATTACCTAATATTATTCTACGAATATGACTTATTCTACGAAAATCGTACGTTGCATGGGTGACGTATGATTTTTATTCAATTATTTTTGCAATGAATTGAACATTTAACGAAAGCCAAGTAAAAAACGTCGCTTTTTGGTTTCGTTTTTAGAATATTGTAAATACAATTAACATTTTTAACAGATGAATTGGAAAAGAAGTTCAACCTCAGGTGTTTAACGATCAATCTGGAATGTAATTGAACTCTACGTAAAAGGGCGGGAGTACATAACAGTTTTCTTGTCGTATGAGGGTTTCCCGGGAGGCAGGAGGTCAACAAACATTTTCAAATGCCCTCGGCATGCCTCGGCATTCCTAAGTGGACCTGATGGAAAGTACCGCTCCTCCCTCGGTAAGTGCAATTTATGGATTTTGGACGTTATTACTGGAAACAGTTTACTTCCTTTGATGACACATGTTCTTCGTAATAGTTAATGACTTTCAACGCACATAACAGTTTTCGCGCCGTGTAGGGGTTTCCCGGGAGGCAGGTGTTCAACAAATATTTTCAAATGCCCTCAGAATTCCCGAGTGGCCCTGATGGAATGTACCGTTCCTCCCTCTGTATGTGCAAGTAATGGGTTTTGGACGTTTTCAATGGAAAGAGTTTGCTTCATTTGATTGACACGTGTTCTTCAAATTAGTAAATAACTTAACCACAATTTGTTCCTAGGTACAATGGAGTTGGAAATCCTTTGCTCGCGGAAAAGAATTTCATGCTTTTAAGTGATCTATAATAGTTCAAATTTAGACGCAAAGTTCTCATGAGACTTATGAGCTAATTTTCAGGAAGAAATAAGTCGGGAAATATATTGATAGTTATGTTCCTGAATCAATAATAAAATTTAAGGGTATTGCTTTCATTCTTTACTTAATAAGCCGTTAAGAGCCTGCTGTACTACTCGCCATATTAGGTTTAAGTCCCTTAAGAAAAATGTTATTTCTCTTGAACTATGCTTGGCTTTGAACTGAAATTACTCTTTTACCTATGAAATTGTATGATTATTACTCTTGGTTTTGGTTTTCTTATTAATATTTAATAGAGAACTGCGAGGACAACATTTTGAAATGTGTTCAATTAATAGATAAAATGTACATGTGACTCATAAACGTGTTATCTACAGATTACTTTGCAGAGAAAATCTAATAACGTAATAAAATGTAGTAAAACGTAAATTTTGAAGTTGTAAAGTTTAACATTGGCCTTACGAGTTGCCATGATGGCAACGAACTAAACAAGGAAAGTTTAAACAAATAAAGTCATCATAACAGCTATTTGCAAATTACAGTCATCTAGGAAAAATTCAGCGTGAGAGATGAAAATTACTTGGAGTAATAACAATTGCATTTATTATTCATCAATATTTTCGAATTGTTTTTATTTATAGTAATTGGAATAAATTGTAAACATAAAATAATACCGAGCAAGGCTTAGTTCACCAGGTACTAATTAAATAAGGGCCTTAGTGAATTTATTTTGTAAATATTTAATTTATTTGTAAATAATATGTGCTGTGACTGATACTTCTATATAAATAACTAGCTGATCAACACGGTGTTACCCGTTGAAAAACAGAAAAACTTCCTTGGATTTCAGATTTAATTTTAAGGTTGCCATGACAACTACATGAGCTTCCCTATACGTTAACATTTAAACTTTGATGTATCATAGGGCGTAGCCCTGAAGGAATTTTTAAAAATCCGTTCTTAGTGGGTGCTTATGCCCTGAGAGGAACGTTCATGCAAGGTTTCAAGGTTCTAGGTCGAGTAGTTTGGGCTGTGTGATGATAGGTCAGTGGTATTTGACAAATATACTGTAGATTACAGAAATAAAGCTGATTTTGATTTTAAGATTTCTTATTGAATGCATTCGTTAATCATTTTAATCAGTAGTCAAGACGCCAACCTCCAGTATATATATTATTTTAGAATATGTTCTAACGGACAACACTGCATTGATCTCTGATCAGTTTTTATCAAATACTCCAAGTAGTGCGGGGTGATATCTAAGCATTAGACCCTTCCGTTCGATTTGCATGTAAAAATTTATTTGCTGATTTTTAATTATTAACAATATATTTAGTGGTAAAAAACGCCCAGTTGACATTTTTTATCTCGTTTTCTTACCACCGAAATCTAATAGAGGGCATAATCTAATAGAGGGACCTTATGATCGAGCCTAAAAATAAAAAGGGTATAGTAAATAAAAGATACCATTTTACACTAGGAAAATTTCTATAAGAGTGACTTGTGCGTTTTTCTGTCACATTATTCATGCTAATAAAAGTACTAAATGTTTACCTAAATATCACCACCGGAAGTGCAACATTTTCAAGATGGTGTCCAAGATGGTGTCAACAGCGCTGAAGACATAGAAAATAAATCAATTAGGCAGTGTATAAGCGAATTTTGTGTCATAATGCCGCTGCCAATAATGAAGGGAGGTAGGAACTTCACTTTAACTGGGTAAAAATATTTTCCGCCATCTTGGATCCGCCATATTGGATGTGAATTTTTTTCAAAAGTAAACATTGTGTTATGACCCATCATTACAAACTAGATTTTCACGGTGATTGCAATGCTGAAATCGGATTTTGAAAATCTTCATTAGTTTTTAAGTTATACCCAAACAAGATTCTTCTCTGTACAAACCTTATGGACATTTCAAGCTTTACATTTTTTTTTAAGGATTATAATTCTTGTACCTCCGGTTATAACCAAAGTATGACGGTCGTTTGAGTCTTAAAACACTCAGTGATATAACGGTATTAATGAAATAAACTGTCAGTTTGAATCAGAGTGGAAATAGACTGAATTATCAATCATAATTTAACATAAAATTTAATTTTTTTTAAACTTATTTTGGTTAAAAATGAAATATCTCAGGTTTTACATTAGATAGATTGTCAGTTCTGGTCTTATATTATTCGGCAAATAATTGGCTTTCTAACGATATATTGTAAATTGGAATCATACGAATTTCAGGTGAGTTATGATCCTTCATTCGATGTAAAATTTTTTTTTGCACATTTTTAGTTTAGTTAAGGACATGTACCCCCCATTCTAACAGAGGCTTGAAATTTGCTAAGACCTTAAGTTACTCACATTGATTTTGGTTTTAATTTAAACTATTAATAATTCAAATCAGGCGAGTTATAAGCCTTAAACTTGACAGGAATTCTGTAAGTAAATAAATTTTAAATTTAAGGAAGGATCATAACTCACCTGAAATTCATCTGATTCCAATTTACTATAGCTCATATGAAAGCCAATTATTTGCCGAGTAATTTAAGTCCAGAACGAACAATTTATTTCAAGTAAACCCTGAGTTATTTAATTTTAACAAAAGTAAATTCCAGAAAAAAACTCTTTTTATTTTTAATTATGTAATATCACTCAGTCTCTTTCCGGTTTGATTCAAATTGATGAATTTATAATACTGAGTATTTTAAGACCCAAATGATCTATATACGTTGATTAGAACCGGAGATATAAGAAATATAATCCTTAAAAATATTCAATGCTTATAACTCCCATAAGGATTAAATGAGAAAAATCTTTGATTAGGTATATCTTAAAAACGAATAAAGATTTTCAAAAACGGATTTCGGCATTGCAATCAGCGTGAAAATCTAGTTTGAAACAATGAGTCACAACACAATGTTTACATTTGAAAAAAATATACTACATCCAATATGGCGGATCCAAGATTGCGGCTAAAAATGTTTTTCCAGTCAAATTGAAGGTCCTACCTCCCTTCAATTATTGGCAGTGGTCTTATGAAACAAAATTCACTTATACACTGTGCAAGAGATTAATTTACTGAATCATTAAAGAAGATTACCTCGTTTTTTCTCTATTTTGGTAGCCATCTTGGATTGGGGTGTATATAAGAATGAAAAACATGTCAACAAGTCATTTTTTCATCCAAAGGTACTCATTATCAATTTTCAAAAGTTACTTAAAATTTTACAATCCAGTCGAACGGAATATACATACCATCCCGGACTAAAGTACAGAATACCCAAAAATAAATATGTTAACGTCCAAAAACCATCAATTGTACTTACAGAGGGAGGAACGGTACATTCCATCAGGTCCACTTAGGAATGCCGAGGCATGCCGAGGGCATTTGAAAATGTTTATTGACCTCCTGCCTCCCGGGAAACCCTCATACGGTAAGAAAACAGTAATGTATTTCCGTCCTTCTACGTAGAGTTCAATTACATTCCAGATTGATCGTTAAACACCTGAGGTTGAACTTCTTTTTCAATTCATCTGTTAAAAACTTTAGTTTTATTTACAATACTCTAAAAACGAAACCAAAAAGCGACGTTTTTTACTTGGCTTGCGTTAAATGTTTAATTAATTGCAAAAATACTTGAATAAAAGTCATACGTCACCCATGCAACGTACGATTTTCGTAGAATAAGTCATATTCGTAGAATAATATTAGGTAATAATTTAACGAACAGCCGTTGACTTACGAGAACTAATTAAAAAAGTCAACAACATCAATGAATATTGACCCGGTATATTTCCATGGACGTCAAAATGGAGTTGAGCACAGGGGGTACAAATCCGGGAGGTACAAATCCGGGGTAGGACTTACGGATACGGCCACGGGGGGTACAAATCCGGGGGGTACAAATCCGGGGGGTACAAATCCGGGGTAGGACTTTAAGATTTGGCCACGGGGGGTACAAATCCGGGGGGTACAAATCCGGGGTTGGACTTAAGAAGCCATGTTTAATTGGATTTATATCAATTATGCAACTGTTCAGCCAACCGTGAGATGTCAGTTGATCAAAATACATAATAATTTATCCGTCCTAAAAGTTCGCGGCCGGATTTGTACCCCCCGTCCTATGACGTCAAAATGACGTAGGCGTTTTTTGTGGGGGGTACAAATCCGGGGGGTACAATTCCGGCGACCCGCAACTTTACCAAAGGCTTAAGAATTTAATGCAGAACAAAGAAATATCAATTAAAGTATACTTTATATAGGGATTATTTTTGTCAATATCCAAAATTTTGTAAGGTATCAAAAAATTCTTAAATTTGGAGAAAAAAATAAAAATTTATACTTTGATTATTATTATTTTTTTTTTATCCACGCTGGAAGGGAGGTTGAAAATAGCCCTTACCCGCACCGAAATGCGGGCCCTCTACGCCGCTCGCCCAAGAGAGCAAAGCGACGAGCAGGGGTCTCCAACCTCTGACAGACAGCATCAGTGTCAGAGGCCCCGCCTCGAGTCTCGAGGCGGCTAGGAGCGTACAGTTGCCTGTACGTCTCCTTGGGCATACCTGCTAAAAAAAACCCCTCGCGTGCTGTCACCACATCATTGCGATCGACCCGAGCGTCTGCTCATTGCGACATCGCAATGCGTGGCCTCTGGTCCCTTTCAGGACTCCGCGCTGCTGTCCCTTTCGGGACTCCTCAGTTGGTGTTCAACCGATCTCCTGCTGTCCTTGGTTCTGGGGTCACTCGAGACACCCGTCTGTCTGTCCTCTTCTGGCGCAGGACGGACATGACAAAGTCAGCCACTGCGTTCCAGCTGACGCTGCCCTGCAGCATCTTCCCCACGATGTTGTCCGGGGTCAGATGACCGCCGACCGAGTCGGCGAGGGCAGTCCGTTCTTCGTCAAAGCGACGGCACACGAAGACAGTGTGATGCACGTCGTCTCCGTCGTGTCCGCAGTACTTGCACCTGGGCGAGTCGACCTTGCCCATTCGGTGGAGGTACAGACGGAAGTAGCTATGACCTGTCAGGAACTGGGTGAGGTAAAAATTCACCTCCCCGTGGTCGCGGCAAACCCACGGCTCCAGGTTCCTGATGAGTCGCCATGTCCACCTTCCGGTCGTGTCTTCGTCCCATCGACGCTGCCAGGCGGCCATTGTTTGGCCACGGGCCAGCTCGGCAGCCTCTTCCCGATCCATCTCGGGAGCACGCCCCCAGATGGTCTTCTTCTCTTGCGCCAGCAGGTCGATTGGGATGACTCCCGCAATGACCAGCACCGCCGCCTGGGAGACCGTGCGGTACGAGGATGCGATCCTGAGCGCGCCACGTCTCTGCACCGCCAGCATGCGAGTCCGGTATTTCTTCACCTTCGTCGCATCTGCCCAGATCTCCGCTCCGTAGAGCATGATGGCCTGTGCCGTCGACAGCAACAGCCTCCGTTTCCCCTGACTCGGTCCTCCGATGTTGGCCATCAGTCTTCCGAGGCAGGACGTCACTTCGGCCGCCTTGTCGCACACGCTTCTGATGTGGTCCCAGTAGGTGAGCTTGTTGTCCAGCACCACCCCCAGGTACCTGGCCGTCCTCTGCGTCTCGATCACTTCGGTACCCACCCGCATCGGAATGATCGTGGGTATCCGCCTCCTCGTCAGCATGACTATCTCCGTTTTGGAGAGAGCCAGCTGAAGGCCGTGATCGCACATCCAGCCTTCCACCAGGCGCATGACCTGATTCAGCCTCAATTGGGCCAACTCCGCGTTTCGTTCGGTGATGACCGCCCCGACGTCGTCGGCGTATCCCACGAGGAACGTTCCGTGTGGCATCTCAGTGCAGAGCAAGATGTCATACGAGACATTCCAGAGATCCGGCCCCAGCACCGATCCCTGGGCTGCCCCAGAGGTGAAGGCCTTGTTTACGAAGCCCCGGTCCGTCTCGTACATCAGCCGCCGGTCCCTTAGGTAATCTCTCACCATGGCGAGGAGGTACCCAGGTAAACTGAATGTTCTTTCCAGTGCGACCAGAATGTTGCACCACCGTGCCGAGTTGAACGCGTTCTTGACATCAAGCGTGACCAGCAGCACGATCAGACGAGCCGCGTGGCACGCCTGATCCGCTCGTGTCACCGAAGCTACGACATCAGAGATGGCGCTGAGTGTCGAGTGGCCCTCTCTGAACCCGTGTTGTCGGGCCGAGAGGTCCCCTGCCGCTCGCACAGCCTCTCCGATTCTCGGTTTCAACAACCTCTCCATCAGTTTTCCCGCCGTGTCCAACATGCACAGAAGGCGGTACGACGATGGAGCGTCCGGTGGGCCCCGTTTTTTGCTCAGAAGGACGAGCTTGGCCAGTTTCCAGCGGGATGCGAACACTCCCGCTTTCAAGCAGACGTTGTACATGTCCAGAAGGAGCTGAGGGCGGCATTTCGCCACCAGTTTCAGCACCTCTGACGGTACGTTGTCCGGGCCCGGGGCCTTCTTGTTCTTCATGGAGCTGACCGCTCTCTCCAACTCTTGGCGCGTGAACAAAGGGACCTCTTCGGCGATCACCCGCAAAGGGGTGTCGTCTCTGACCCGGTGATCCGGGAACAGTCCGTCCACGATGGTCCGCATCTTCTCAGCCTCCATCGGCACGTACCCGGGTCCCTGCGCGAGTTTCCTCATGACCAGCTTGTACCCCTGTCCCCAGGGGTCGCTGTTCACGTCCTCGCCCAGTGCGCTCCAGCAGCGCGCCTTGCTTTCTCTGATCGCTTTGACCAGTTCTCTTTTTGCCGCTCTGTACTGGGTCGACCTCTCCGCCGCTTCGGGTCTGTCCCGGGAACGCTGGGCTCGCCGCCTGAGTCTCAGGCAGTTCCGCCGCAGCTCGGCGATGCGGTCGGTCCACCAGTACACCGGGCGCTTTCTGGTACGTGCCGACTTGCGGGGCATCGACGCGTCGCAAGCGCGATGAATGAGGCGCGATGTGGCTTCCACCACTGCCTCCGCGTCCGCCCTGCTTGGCTGGTCGTCCGGCATCTGGGAGATGTCCCCCATGCCGTTCTGCAGAGCCTCCGTCAGCCTCCGTTCATCCAATCTCGCCAGGTTCCAGCCAAGCGGGCGCCGGCTGTTGCTGCGATTTCCTTGACTTCTTTCGGCCAGCTCGAAGGTGATGTATTCGTGATCACTCCCCGAGTAATCACCCATCACCCTCCAGCCGACGATTCGGGAAGCCAGACCTTCCGATGCCAGGGTCACGTCGGGGATCGATTCCCCGAATCCCGGCCTCCGGTAGATTGGCGTGTCCCCCTCGTTCATTGTCAGCAGCCCCAGCCTGGATGCCATCTCTAACAGCAACCTTCCTCGGGTGTCTGTATGTGGCATCCCCCACTCTCTCGCTCTGGCGTTGAAGTCGCCGGCCAGGAGACACGGACCGGCGATCGCTCGGATCGCGTCCTCCATGGCCTCCAACTTCTCCGTGAATCGTGGAATGCTGTCATTCGGGGAAAAATAACAGCTCACGAACGTGACTCCGTTGCTCGTGATCCAGGCGAAATTTTCGCCGTTCCCACTTCTTTCGATGGGGACCACGCGCGGGTCGGGCACCCACAGCGCAGCCCATCCTGTGCGGTCAGGGAACCATAGTGGACCTTTAGCCCTGTGAGGCTCGCTCACGAAGACGAGTGATGTCCCCCTCTCCCGAACGATTTGGTCCACCAGGGAGCTTGCCGCGATGCTCCCGTTTAAGTTTCCCTGGATGACCCTCAGCGTCCGCGCCTGTCAGTCTTCTTTGAGACCAAAAGGTCTCTGAAGGTCCGACAAGCGCCGGAGCCTTGGACATGATCCGACGGTCGGCCGTCGGTTGCCTTCTTGCAGGCCTCGCACGAGGGTGCCTGGCTACAAGCGGACGACTTGTGCCCGACACCACCACATTTCCAGCATGCCTCGCTGCGGTCCGGACCTTTGCACTCTCGTCGAGTGTGGCCGTACTCCAAACAGCGGAAGCATCGTGGGATCTCTACTCGAGTTCGCACTCGGCAGACAACCCACCCGACCTTGACCTTGCCCCTTTGCAGGAGCTTCTGGCCGCTTGAGGCGTCGAGATCGACGACCGCCAACCTCTGCTCACGGGCGTTGGGTTTGGTCAGGAAGACCTTGAAGTCTCCCGTCTCCTGGCCCAACTCCCGCTTCAGAGCGTCGCTCACCTCGTCCGATGTGGAGCACAAATCGAGATCCATGATCTCCACACGCAGACGAGGGGCGACGCTCTTGAGCTTATCGTCGGCGCCGAGCGCCGACTTCACCGACTGCGCAAAGCGCAAATCGGGTCTGACCGCGGCCAGAACCCAGCTCGATGAGTACGCCGAGCCTGGTCCTGCGGAGCCTGCGGACCTCCACACCCGACTGCTCGGGTTGGACGTCCTTCCGCAGCTTCCAACGACGTCGTAGGAGCGACCTTGCCCCGGTTTGATGATGAGGACGTGCCTCATCTTCGCCCCAGAGCCGGTCGCCCACGGCTTATTTGCCCTTGCTTATTGACGGGCTGCCAAGTCGGGCCTCTGTATCCCAAACAAGGGCGGCATTTCCACCTTCCGCCGTCCGGGGTGCAGAGAGACGATCCCTGACATATCCCTTGCCTCCAGGGATTGTCCAGCGGATCTCCGACTGGCGTGTCTGCGAGGAGTATTCCTCTAGCGACCAACAGGAGATCCTCTTCAAGGCCCTTCCCGAGGGTGCGCGCTTGCGCGCTGAACCTGCTCCTCTGGCTCGACGCTGGAACACCAGTCGTCTGAGCAAAGACACTTTTAAAGAAGTAATTAAAGACCAGAGCATTGTAAATTTCACAAGTGCCGAAGATCTGGCAGCATCGACGATGCGACTCATCGCGACCGCGTGTGAGCAGTCGATGCCCGGAGTTTCCCGCCGCCACAGGAAGAAGCCGGTTTACTGGTGGACGCCTGAAATCGCGGAACTCCGGAGGAGATGCCTTCGTCTCCGACGAGCTGCGCAGCGAGCCAGAAACCGCCCTGATGCAAATGCCAGATCGGCTGAGCACAGATCGGCTCGCCGAGAGCTCCACGGTGCCATCAACCGGAGTAAAGTTAGGTGCTGGAAGCAGTTGTGTCAGGATACCGACAACGACCCCTGGGGGACGGGCTACAAACTTGAAACCCAGAAGCTAGGGGCTCGCTCACCACCTGCGGTCATGGAACCACAAGCCATCGCCGCCGTCGTCGATACACTGTTTCCCAGTCACCCAGTTCGGCCAGTCAGGGAATTCGGAGAGGTAGGCGCCTTCCCAGCTTTCCGGGAAGAGGAACTCACCGTCCGATCCCTATGACCCAGAAGAGCGCCCGGTCCCGATGGCATTCCGGCGGAGGTGCTCAAGCTCGCTGCGGAGGTGAATCCAAGGCTTCTGCTCGACATGTTCAACGCGTGTCTGGCGGAAGGCGTTTTTTTTTCTTCGTGGAAGGTAGCCCGCCTTGTTCTTATTCCCAAGGCGAAGAGTACACCGGGGACACCTTCTTCTTTCCGACCCCTGTGTATGCTCGACACGGCCAGGAAAGTGCTGGAAAAGCTCTTGCGCGTCAGGCTGACCGAGGCCATCGTCTCTGCGGGGGACTTGTCCCTGCAGCAGTACGGCTTCAGATCCGGTCGCTCTACCATCGACGCTATCCAGGAGGTAGTTGAGGCAGTGCGGAGGGCGGAGGACCACAACCACTGGTCGCGCCGCGTGGTCCTTCTCGTCACGCTCGACGTGAAGAACGCTTTCAACTCCGCCAGGTGGAGCGATATGCTGTGGGCGCTTGAGCATACGTTCCAAGTTCCCTCCTACCTCCTGCGTATGATAGAAGCGTATTTGTCAGACCGCGTTCTGTTGTACGACACGACCGAAGGTCAGCGGCGCATTCCCATCACTTCCGGGGCTGCACAGGGGTCCATTCTCGGACCAGATCTCTGGAACGTGTCTTACGACAGCTTGCTGATGCTAGACGTGCCCGATGAGACCCGCCTCGTTGGCTATGCTGACGACGTCGCTGCCTTGATCGCTGCGAGGAACGTCGAGCAGGCAAAACTGAGGCTCAGCGTGGTAATGGCCAAGGTCAACGGGTGGATGCGAGATCACGGCTTGTCCCTGGCTATCAGTAAGACGGAGATGGTCGTCCTCACTAAAAAGAGGATAAACACCGTGTTCCCGGTGCAGATAGGTGATGTCACTCGAGACTAAGCCTGCTGCAAAGTACCTGGGAGTCATGGTCGACAGCAGACTGTCTTTCGGCGAGCAGATCCAGCGCGCCGCCGACAAAGCCGCTAAGGGTGTCGCTGCCCTTGGTAGGCTTATGCCCAATGTCGGCGGTCCTCGCTCCTGGAAGCGCCGCCTGCTCATGACTGCCGTCCAGTCAGTCTTGCTGTACGGGGCGGAGGTATGGGCTCACGCACTCGAGAAGCGAGTCTTCCGAGACCGGCTTGCCCGAGTCCAGCGCCGAGGAGCTCTGCGGGTCGCTTCGGCCTACCGCACAGTCTTCGAGCCTGCTGTGATGTTGGTCGCCGGAGTCATTCCCGTCCTCTTCCTCGCGAGGGAGAGGCAGGCGATTTACCGGAGGAGGCCTGAAGTGGACCGGGAAGCTGCTGCCAGGGAAGAGCGCGATCGCAGCTTCGACTCCTGGCAGCGCGACTGGGAAGCCGAGCCGAGGGGACGTTGGACCTTCCAGCTCATACCTTCCGTCCGACCATGGGTGGAACGGCAGCAAGGCGAGGTCGATTACTACGTGACCCAGTTTCTTTCTGGGCACGGGTACTTCCGAGCCTATCTGCACCGGATGGGCAAAGTCGCCAGCCCGGACTGTCTGTATTGCCCCGGCATCCCAGACACGTCCGAGCACACCTTCTTTCAGTGCGACCGTTGGCACGTCCGCCGAGCCTCGCTTTCATCTGAGATCGGCGTGGTCGTCAGCCCAAACAACATCGTCGGAGCTATGCTCCAGGGAGAGGGCAACTGGAACTGTGTCCAGCACTACGTCCAGGCCATTCTTCGGGCGAAAACGGTCGACCTCGATCGGCCTTAATCCTCAGCTTTTCCCCACGGAGGTTGCCCTAGTGGCGTAATATCAAAGGCCTAGCCCGAAGTAATGTGTGAAACAGTTCCAGGCTAGTGTCCTCGGTGCCGACGGAGGTGGTTTAGTCGGTAGTTCACGGGACATCGAGCTCGTGGGAGTCCGACACTACTAAGGGGACAATGAGCCCCTCAGTGTGCGTAAACGCATTCCATCTCCTACCAAAAAAAAAAATTATTATTATTATTATTATTATTACTATTATTACATGGTATTGTCTATTCATCATTAAGAAGGCTAATAAATCTGTCAATAATACGTTATGAAAGTACTGGACATCAGATTGTTTTGGTATGTAATTAATAAAAAACAACATTTATAACTTATAATGCAGTATTGGACGATGGTATTGGAATGGAAATTCTTATAAGTTTCATTTAGATATAAATTAATGCAGAAATATTGTTGTGTTTTGATTAGGCCTAATACAAACTTTATCTTTCATTGGATTGCGTTATAAATCGTATACGTAGTACAAGTGATGTATGACTTTCATTTCATTTAAGCATTTTTGCAATTAATTAAACATTCAACGCAAGCCAAGTAAAAACGTCGCTTTATAGTATCGTAAGACTACACAATATAATAATAATACTAATAATAAGACATATTCGTAGAATAATATTAGGTAATAATTCAAGGAACGCTGTTGACTTATGAGAACTAATTAAAAAAGTCAACAACAACAATGAATATTGACCCGGTATATTTCCATGGTCGGTCAAAATGGATTTGAGCACAGGGGGTACAAATCCGGGGTAGGACTTTAGGATTTGGCCAAGGGGGGTACAAAACCGAGGGGTACAATTCCGGGGTCGGACTTAAGAATTTGACCATGGGATGTACATTTCCAGGGTAGGACTTAAGGATTTGACCACAGGGGGTACAAATCAAGGGAGTACAATTCCGGGGTCGGACTTAAGAAAAATAATTAAATTCCAAACCAATTAGATGTTGATGATTTAATAATGTATTGGGGGGTACATTTCCAGTCGCGGGCTGTTTCTCGAGCGATTTAGGCCCCTCCTCCTGTGATGTCAAAATGACGTAGCGTTTTTTTAAGGTGGGGGGTACAAATCTGGGGGTTACTAAACCGCTACCTATGGTTTCCCATAGGTAAGTACAAAAACTGTAGGAATATTTTCAAGAGGTCCAAATTAAAAAGGGAATCAAGAATAACTTTTCCCAAAAATGGCTCTCTCAGAAAATATCCACCATTATGTATATATTTACTTTAAATTTATTTCTTCACAACCACATAAACAGATTTCAATGAAACTTGGGAATATGAATTAGGGGTAGCAAGGAAGTCTTTTTTTTAGTTAACCATGACATATTTTTTCTTTTCTAATTTTTTAAAAAAGGGTGGCGGCCTCTTTTTTACCTTACCTTTGCCCCGCCCACATTGACTTTTGATCTGTGTGTGGACGTTATCAAGCAAAGGCCACCCCTACCTTTAAGTGAGCCGGTGCAGTACAAGGGTGAACAGTACTGCTAAAAGTATGCGACATGCCCGAGTCTCGATCCTGCGACGCTTTGAGGCCACAGTTCCGAGACCGAGTGCGCTACCAACTGCGCCACCGACTCACTAAATAGTGAACCGCTTCAAAATGGCGGCTGTTTCATTTTTCAACTTCACATTTGGAAAAAACAGCTAGTTTTAAAAAAAGATAGTCAAGAATAACATTTTTTGCATATTAAATTTCCTATCAAACGCCACGAATTTGAAAACGTTTGGATGATAAATAACAGAGGAATCATGATTTTGGTTGTACAGTCCACCATGACAGCAAAGCTTCTATTCACTATGATAATCAGCTGATTTTTCATCACACATGGCTCCATTGTTGGCAAACATATATTATACTATTTTATCGACATCTGTCACTTACCCTACAAACTATCTAGCATTACAAATTATCTAGCAAAGAATATGAAATTTATCCTTTATTCTCTTTAAATTTGGACCCCTATAAAATATTCCCAAAGTCTTTGTACATACTATTTACCCTTTTATCCGTCAAGTACCACCTTGACTGCTTGGGTTATGTACAGACCGCCCGAAGTACTGTAATGTACTCCCACTTTTAGAAAATGGGTTGTTCGTATAAATGTCGTAGCCACATGCTGTAATTGGGCACTTCATGAAGTGCCCAGCGCTAACCGGGCACTTCATGAAGTGTCCAACTCGCCTGGGCACATAGTGTAATTGAATGGTTTCATTAAAAATTACAGTATGTGACCAACAAAACTGGGCACATGCTGTAATTATTTTTTTTACACTATGTGTCCAGTTCAGATGCTGGACACTTGATGTAATCACGTAAAACGGCTGTTTACGTTGCTGGTAGTAGTATCCGATGTATTATTTTCAATAATACAAAATACAATTATTTTAAAATAATTTTGTAAAACATTAAGAATAAGATTGTCTTCCACTAAACCAGACAATAATTCTTGCCTGTATGTTTTATCGTGGTTTCCTCTTCCATGTTTTCTGAATTATTCTGGCTACACATATAACTATAAAACTTATTATTATTTAAACAACAAACGGTTGTTTAAATAATAATATTAATAGTGATGCGTAGCCAAAATAACTCAGAAAACACAAACCAAACAATTCAGTCGCGATTTAAATGTTGTATGCTTTAATAAAATAAAATACATGAAACACTTTACCTATTACATTTATATGTAACACAACACATAAATATTAACATTAACCTATTTTGTCATGTTTTAATTTTTTAACTTCTTACTGAGTCACCCTTTATAAACTTATAATAGATTAAAATATAGCATGGTAAAACAAATTTTTAAAAAGAGTAATAAGGGTCTTTGAAAAAATAATAAAAACAATTCTTCAGTCTCTTATTGTTATAGAAATTGAATTCATTTAATTTATATAAAATTTTACTATTTCGTTTTTTTTGTAATTTTATTAACATTGAAGACAATTTAGGTTTAAGTTTTTCTTTTATGTCAGTATGAATGAATTAACATAACATCATTACATCAAGCCTTTGCTATATAATTATTTTTATTTGTTTATAGAATATTAAAAAACGTGTGTCCTGTTTACTTGACAGCTTTTCAAAAATATGCCTTTTATTATATTCGTACTGACATCAGTAGTTTAAAAATCTAAGTTTATATTATTAACTCAAATATTTGGAAATTCATATGAAGCATTGTCTAAAGAAAGGGATAACCTATGAATGTTAAACGTTATTCAAAAGTAAGTGGTTACTAGAAAATTCTAGCGGTTCGGTTTTTAATCATTATTAATTTTTTTGATAGCACATTGCCTATAATTTAGAATAGACTATCTTTACTTGTCTTTACTGTATTCACAAGTACATTGTGTAATGGACATCGTCTGAACAAATAGATTATTTGTATATGCAATAATATAATACTATAATATAATATACAATAATATAATATTTTATACTACTGTTTGATGTTATAACTATTTGAAACCGACAATAATTGTATTAAACTTTAAACCAATTATAAGTGTTTGTTTTATCCTAGATTAAGATTGTTAACTGTTTATTTTAGTCTGAACTCAACTCATACACCAACAAATTCATTGTCCAAATATAACGTAGACTAATTATATTTTCAAAAGGCTCAAGTAACTAAAACCGATGTTAAAATATTTTGATTTGAATAAATAAATATAAATAAATAATAAATATTAAAAGGTTTAATAGCAAACAGTAACATTGGCTACTTTAACACGGACATTGGGATTTAATGTAAACATTAGGATTGGTTTTGACAGATTTAAAATCGACTGCCTAACATGCCTCAATAGTTACACCATGTGTCCAAGGAGCGTTGGGCACTTCATGAAGTGTCCGGTTTCGTTGGGCAGATGCTGTAATTTTGATCGAAATAATCGAGTTACACTATGTGCCCAGGCGCGCTGGGCACTTCATGAAGTGCCCGGGCTGCGTTGGGCTCTTCATGAAGTGCCCAAGTACAGCAAGTGGCTACGACATATATAAATAATAAAGTAAGCCTACTAAAATTAGGATCTTAAAGCTTGATATGGACATTCCATTTCACGAAATGGAATTTTTTAGATTAAAAATTTTTTAGATGGGGTTTTTTAGATTAAAAATTTTTTGGAGGGTATGTGTAGGAGAAAGTTTTTATAGAACAGGGGAATTTATCAAAGTCATTTCATACAAAGTAATTAGAAAAATAATTATCACTCTATTTTTGTCTATACAATTCTAAGTTAAAAATATGTTATTTTCTAAAAATCAAGAAAAATATGAATCTTATATGTGGGTTGTGATCAAGTAAAAGTACATAGACCTTGCATTTGGAGAAATAGGATCTCTTATACAATAAATTAATTCATACAGGCGATGTAGCGCGAGCGCGCTCCCACGATAGACAATGAAACAGTTGTAATTTGCTGCCTCATTCATTAGTCCACACTCTCGGATTGGCTGGTAATTGTAATAGCCGTTGCATCGGACGAGTATTACTTCCAACAGCCGTTGAGTCGTTGTCGAAACTGTGTTGGTACCATTGAACGTGTTGAATAAAACTCAGGAGGAGCAACAGCGGGGAAAACTAGCCAGACCTCGGACAGGCAGCTCGTGTTTACTGGGGGTCCACAGTTAAAAATATGCACATAACATCAACTGTTATCGTCTTAAACCAATCAGTACTTAAGCATGTTAAACGCTTAATAGACCGTAGCACCTGCAGTTCTTGGGATACATATTGTTGTACACGAGTGTAAAGCTTGTAGACAATGTTTATTATATTTTTTCATCATATTAACACAGAAACATCTATTTTCAGTTCCTTTTCTTTGGCTAGAAAGTTACCCATTGCCAGCCTAGGCCGGATAAACTCTTATCCGACCTAGGCCGGAAAGAACGGAAGTAAACAATCTGCTGACTTGCAGCAAACCGACGTTTAATGCTTGTTTATTGGTTATTTTTTAGAGGAATGTAGTCTATGTAGTGGCAGCACTGCATCCGTAGCACATGTTTGTTCTGTTTGTTATAGGTTAGGTTTGAAGGATTGAGAAACGTATGTTTATGCAAGGACTACGTTATGATTGAATGTATGTTTTTTTCTGGGTAGTATGATGAAAAATATCGTACGTTACACGGCCGGGAAGTTTTGCCGTACTCGCATGAAAATCCCGCACCCGCTTTCGCTCGCGCGGGAACTATCATGCTCGTCCGGCAAAACAGTACTTCCCGGCCTAGTAACGTAATATACTATATACAGTGGAGTCCCAATAATCCGAAACAATTCGGACCAGCCTCTTTTCGGATTAGCAAATATTTCGGATTAACCGGGATAACTAGATACTAAAATAAATATAATCATTAAATATCACGTTTAATTTATTCTTGTTGTTTCCCGCGATCGGCAAATAGGGGCGATTTAATTTTACGGCCGTGTGTTTATTTTGCAAAGATATTAGCATAGTTACATTAGAGTTATGTACTTCTGTCGTTTTTCCACAGTTAATAAAGACGCGCGATCGTCTTCCGCAAACTTACTTCCGTCGCTGCCACGCCGAATACCCGCGAACGATAAATACACGCAATTAAATTAATCGCCTTTTTGCTTATTTTAAAGTTATTCCTGCGATCGGTAAATACGCGTAATCAAATTTCATGGCCGCTCACATTTTTTTGCCAAGTTATTCCTAGACTGCTCTGTTACCTGCGATCGATATGTTTCGTGACCCACCCGATAAACACGTGCAGTCGTTATTCGCAAAAATTACTCCCCCTGTTTATACACATTCGAGTTCAAGGCTGTTAAACACGTTAACTTAAGTAAAGTTTTGCTTGTTTTGTACCCGTGACTTGGGAAAGTTTCCCTTCCCGTTAGCGTTTCGTACTCAACTTCATTTAGTTATAATAACATTTTTGGACAATAACATTTTTGTACATATAACTTAATCAGTTCTTTGATTTATTTTATTGGTTTTAAAAATACCATATCAACTAATGATGTCTGAGAAAGAGAAAGCCGCCGAGATTTTAATAGTTTAGCCGTGATCAAATTTTGAATATGTTATGTCATGTCATTCCGGAGACGACGAGTGGGTCTTATCACAGAGAAGCTTCTGTGGTCTTATTTACAGCACAGAGCCAAGATAATAAGCGTCTTGTTCAGTCTTGTTGCACTTAACTTAGAGTGGTACAGTCCATGTGATAAATACCGTTATTTAGAGGGTTTAATAAACTATTAATTGGTAATAAGATCATCGCCGATAATTCAAAAATGAAGCCGTGATTAAACTTTGAAAATGTTATGTCATTTAGGTGGCAACGAGCGGATCTTATTTATAGCACAGAACCAAAATAATAAGCGTCTTGTTGCACTTTACCAAGAGTGGTACAGACCATGTGATATATACCGTTATTTAGACAGTTTAATAAACTATTAATTGGTAAAAAGAAAATCGCCGAGAATTCAAAAATGAAGCTGTGATCAAACTTTGAAAATGTTATGTTATTTAGGTGGCAACGAGTGGGTCTCATTCAAACCATAGAACCAAGATATATAAAAAGCGTATTGTTGCTCTTTACGAGGGTGGTGCAAGCCATTTGATATATACTGTTACGGAACGACTGGAAGCCGCGGCTGCGGAACTCTCTGGAACCTCCCAGAGGTTCGAGAGCGCGGGGGGAGCAGTGGCGGCGCGTGCCGCGCGGCGGCCTCTTTGACCTGCCGACAAAGGGGCGCTTCCCGAACCTTCCGGTAGAGACCTGAGCCTAGCGGTTTCGACGCGGGGACATATATAAAGGAGGCCGCACTGCCGAGTCAGTCAGTTTTGGGTCCGATGATACTGCGAGCGAGTGACAGTGACAGTGACAGTGACAGTGACAGTGACAGTGCTCAGTGACAGTGACAGTGCATAGTGGCAGTGTTAAGTGACAGTATCGAATAAGATAATTAGATGAATAACTAGCTGTAAGTAGCAATTTAAGTTTATTGTATTCGAGACAGGTTAGATAGGCTTAGCTAGGTTTAGATAGGAAAGGGCATAGCCGGATAAGATAGTCAAAATGGCCCCAGTGGAATTTCATAGTGAAAACATTTCAGGATGTTTCTCATCCCAAAAAATAAAGATCCCACAGTTTTTAGGTCAAAATGTGCAAAAGTACCCTCAAAATTAAATAAAACGTAAAAATACGTGTTTTCTTCATAACTTCCTTATTAGTTGACGAAATATTGTTTTCTTTTTTTTTAAAGAAAGGTAATTTTAAGCCCTACAACATTATGTGAGCAAAAGAATTTTTAGGAAAAAACTGTAATTTTGAGAAACGTTTCTTATTTTAAAAAATTCATAAAAACATAACAAAAAATATGGATTCCTTGAAAAAAATAAATATGGTGCTGAAACTGTTTTTCTATGACTATGACAATTTTCAGATTTTTAAAATTGGTAGAACACATTACAAAAAAATAAAATCTGATATTTTGCTTGTTTTTGGCCGCTTTTTCTCATTTTTTCTTACATCTATATTTCTTACGCAGTAGTTTACTTCTTTAGTGACCTAAATATACAAAAAAATTTTTAGATAATAAGTTCAGAGAGTCGCGTCTGTAATACAACATAGGATGTAAATTAATTAAATATGTATTGCCAATAGTCTTACATGACGCCCTAACTTATAACTCTCAAAGCACGGGAAAAAATATACACTCCTGGGAAAATACCTACTGTTGCTAAAATTTTTGGTAAGCTGCTAAAATAAAAATAAAAATAATTTATTTACTACCATGATTTTTATTTTTTTTAAGTGAAACAAGTAAAAAATTAAAAAAAATTTAGGCACATTTTGCCAATTTTCTATTAGCTTTTTTTATAATTACGACCTATAGAGTTATCTATGTAGTAACGTATAAAAATAATAAGTTTAATTTTTTCTAAACTTAAGTCTTAATTTTATTTCCTTTAATAATTATATTCATTTGATTTTGTGTATAAAAATGTTGCAAGTATTGTAGGCCTACCCTTTTACATGAATCTGTTTGAAATGCAGGCAATGCTACTTAAAGCTGTTGAATTAATATGTTACAAAATACCTAAATATTTGTCCCTTTGTATTTTAACAGATCTTAATTGTTAAATTGTATGTCTCCTTTTTGGCAGTTGGTTAATAAATGCAACTATGCTGCTTCCTAAAAATACCTCATACTGCTGATTGGCGTCTTATCTGGTGCTTGATAACGATACAAAATATTATTTTAGGGTAAAAATAAAATAGATAAAAATCAAACGACAACACTTTTACTTACAGGTTATTACATTCAGTTCTCTAAAAACATTTCTTTCTTTATTTAATTACTTCTTAATCTTCATCGCTGCCTTCAGCAATCACCGGTGTAAAATTATTTTGTAAGTAATTTGTAGTAAATAATTACAAACATCATCTTTACCTTATTCAGAATTAATGTAACAGGGACTTTGTTTGTACTTTTTCTCTTTTTTTAAATGTTACGCAATTAAAAATCAGCAACGTAAAATGCACGGGAAATATGAACAAAAATTCATTTCTTTTAAAATAATGAAAATCGTTAAATTCTCAGACAACGAAGAAATTCATGTTTTAGTCATTGAAGTTTTCTCAATTTTCCTATAGCTTTGATTAATTGAGTTTTAATTAATGACGGTGGTAAAAACACCTAAAATGATGTTACAAGTTAAAAAAGAAATACAATTGCATGCCATTAATTGTAGGCTTAACTGTTTTCTTAGCAAGGATTTAGTTCATGCCTGTTTGAATTGCTGCATTCAAACTGATTAAAATGCAGCCTCTAGATACTAATATGAGGAGCCTCCACAGATTGTCGATGAATAAGGGTATCTCCGCTATTGCGATACAAGTCATTTGTCTCTTGTTTTGTCAGGGCGGGCCTACATGTAAGCGATGGTTATTAATCATTAGTTAAGGAATATTCACATATTGTTATAAGAATTGGTCGTCCGAGTCGCTTATATAACTATTAATAGTTAACTAAGACTCGAGTCGCTTGATCGAGTACAGCGGCAAGGGCACTAAACCAACATGTGGACGTGGTTTTATAATATTTTAAAAATACAGTAATACGTATTTACACGGGAATAAAACAGTAGTTTTCATTACTAGAAACAAAAGTATGGGTTTTGGGTACCGTACGCAATTGTGTTTAACAAGTAAGGTGCAGCCGAGCTTGGAAAAACAGTTGTACCTCCACGACGATGAAGTATTAATTATTTAATCCTTGAGGTTAGAGAACCAAAAAAACCACCACCTGCTTTTTTCAGTTCTACATTTCAAGATACTCGAAAAGGCCGATTTTACCGTCGATTTAGAGAACTTAAATCAGCTGTTACCTTTGTTACTTTGACAAAGGTGATGATTTTTCATTACTCAGTGTAATAATTATGAAGTTTATCTAATCAAAATTATTTTTATTAAATCTACTACAATCAGCAGGTCAATACAAAAGGCTTTGTCCTAAATGCTTTTGTCAGACAAGGTATAATTTACAATTCAAAATAATGACCAACAAAACATCGGTGAAAAAGCTGAAAGTAAAATCAGCTTATAAAGTTAATAAAATTGACCTTAACAGTATATATAAAGGGTTTCATTTTTAGTTCCGTACCCAACTGAAATATGTTAAAACATTATTCTAGTAGTTATGGGATTTCAAATAAAATATTATTCATCGCCAAGTGACAAAACAGTTCGCTTGCTGGCTGTAGTTACTTGCTTATAAGAATGGATTTGTTATGGGAATAAAGGTTTCATTTTTTACGTTTATTTACTCAGAACAGCCTTGACACATTTTCATTATGACAAGTGTCATCAATTTTAACAATCGTCAAGTGGAGGAAATATATGAGAATTTTCTTTAAGTCTGTGTCAGATATTGGTATTGGGTATTAAAGTTTTAAAAATTAATACTTATTTTGCTAACTACATTTTAAATGTTTTGGATTCTATAGAATTAAATACCAGCAATAAATTAGTTTTATGGCTTATCATTTAGATTTGACAATTATAAAAAAGTAATATAAAAAATTTAATTTGTGTATGGATGTATTAACAAATAGAAAATAAACTTTCAAGGTACTTACCTCAAAATTGCAAAACTGTCTTGGGGACAATTGAATAGACTTCAACAAATAATCAATAAATTACAAATAAAATACACATACTTTTCTAAAGATTTATTTCACTTTTGTTCAATATGAATAAAGGGCTTGCCTTTAGAATATGACACTAAGACGTAGTTCGGTAACATTGCCTATTCTCTCAATGAGCACTGACTTTTTAATAGTTACAAGACCACTCCAAATTGTAAGAGGCTTGAAAATTCAAGCCTCTTACAATTTAAAATAAAAAAAATACATAAATGTATTTTGTTACATGTTTGTTAAATATTTTAGTTGCTCTATCTATTTATTTTAAATACATTAATTTGAGGCGAGGCTTTGTCTTAATTAATAATTTAAGAATTTGTTTGCTAAGTGAGCAGGTCTGCTGCACAGATTGTGATTAGAAAGTGGTAAGTTACAAGGCGACCTGTAAGACTATTGGCAATACACATTTAATTAATTTACATCCCATGTTGTATTACAGACGCGACTCTCTGAACTTATTATTTTGAACATTTTTTTGTATATTTAGGTCACTAAAGAAGTAAACTACTGCGTAAGAAATATAGATGTAAGAAAAAATGAGAAAAAGCGGCCAAAAACAAGCAAAATATCAGATTTTATTTTTTTGTAATGTGTTCTACCAATTTTAAAAATCTGAAAATTGTCATAGTCATAGAAAAACAGTTTCAGCACCATATTTATTTTTTTCAAGGAATCCATATTTTTTGTTATGTTTTTATGAATTTTTTAAAATAAGAAACGTTTCTCAAAATTACAGTTTTTTCCTAAAAATTCTTTTGCTCACATAATGTTGTAGGGCTTAAAATTACCTTTCTTTAAAAAAAAAGAAAACAATATTTCGTCAACTAATAAGGAAGTTATGAAGAAAACACGTATATTTACGTTTTATTTAATTTTGAGGGTACTTTTGCACATTTTGACCTAAAAACTGGGGGATCTTTATTTTTTGGGATGAGAAACATCCTGAAATTTTTTCACTATGAAATTCCACTGGGGCCATTTTGACTATCTTATCCGGCTATGCCCTTAACTCATTGTAACTACTAGATTAGTTAATAAATAGTAGTTAGTTTATGAAATCACCGGTGTTATTATTTTAGAACCCGTAGGCCCGTAACAATTGGTGCCAGAAGTGTAGATTTTTGGCGATTTCATTGAAAAATAACTGTAGAGATAGATTTTAAATTAATTTGCTGCATTAATTAATTTACTATATTGTGTTGTAGTGTTATTGAAGCAATTTTGTATTTTATTAGCTTTTTTTACGAGGGATTAATAAATAAAGGTAGACTTAGTACATTTTAAATCAAATATATTAGGTTCTGAGATTATTTGGTCAATTGTTTATATTGTATTGAATAATATGGCTTGTAGAAAGCTAAAACTTTGTGAGTTAAAAGTAGCTGATCTAAAAAAAGAATTAGAAGAACGGGATCTTGATATTTCCGGAACAAAAACTGTACTTCAGCAGCGTCTTAGACAGGCTTTGTTAGATGTAGGCGAAGATCCCGACAGCTTTTTGTTTGAAACAACCGATTTGAATAAGATGATGTTAAATTTAGAAACTACTCTAGAAACTAAAATGTTAACATTGGAAAATAAGATCGATGATTCAAATAAAACTCTAGACACTAAAATGTTAACATTGGAAACTAAGATCGATGAGTCAAATAAAACTCTAGAAACTAATTTAAAGCTTGAAATTAAAAGCATTGAAAACAGACTAGAAGATTATTCTAATAAAGTCACTAGTTAGGAAAATGATCTATCAGTGTTACAAGAGAAAATGAGCGAAATAGACAGTAGGTTGGTTAGGAAAATTAGTGAAATTGATAATAAAGTAGATTCTATTGAGAAAAACTTAGAGGATAAGTTAGTTAGTAAGCTTAGGTTAAATAGGGACACATCGGGAAGCCTCGTGTCTACGTCATCGACCAGCCCCATCCATACTGCTGAATCTCGGCAGGCAGGCACCGGTGAAGACTTCAAGACGCCGTCGACTGTTGCAACCTTGAACCCACACAACGTCGTTCTTGTCTTTGATGGTTAAACCCCCTGGGAGGACTACATGACCCTCTTCGAGACGGCAGCTATGTTTCATCAGTGGTCCGAGGCGACTAAGGCTTCTGTTCTATGCTTGTCTCTACGGTGTGATGCGTTAGCAGTCCTACAGGCTATGCCATTGTCGGAGCGGCACAGTTATAAAGAGCTTGTAAGCAAACTGGAAATGCGGTTCGGGCATCGGCATATGGAACAGCTCTACCGGTCACAGCTAAGGAACAGGAGTCAGAGGCCCAGTGAGTCGCTTCAGGAATTTGAGGCTGATATTGCCCGCCTGGTAAGAAACGCTTATCCATCGGTTCCGGACGATGTCTGCGAGAGCTTAGCAGTGGATAAATTCCTTGACGGACTGCGAGATCCTGAGACTCAGCAGGCTGTGAAGCTCGCCAGGCCGAAAACTCTAAGTGATGCACTCACTCAAGCATTAGAATTTGAGGCCGTCAGACAGTCAGTGCGAGGGCAGGCACAGGTCCGAGCGGCGGAGGCTGAGCCTACGACCCCTCTTGACCTTGATGAGTTAGTGAAAAAGGTCATTGAGGCTTTGAAAACCAGACGGAAGCAGATACGCTGCTGGAACTGCGGACAACTGGGCTATTCCAGGAGTAGGTGTACAGCCAATCCCTCTGAGTCAAAGGAGGAAAACTAAAGAGGGTTGATGGGAAGGGGCGACTGTCAACCCGCAACCATAACTCCCCACAGAAAAGTGTCAAAGTTGCTTCACTTGGAAGTCGAATGAACGGTTTTTACATCGACGGATATGTCAACGGCCAACTCCGGAGCTGCCTACTGGATACGGGTGCGACCATGACCATCCTCAGCCCTAATATTGTCTCTGAGAAGGATATCACGTCAACCTCTTGGTCCCTTCGAACAGCTACTGGGCAACTAGCACACGTATACGGTGAGACAGCCACCTCTTTTCACATCGGTGGATGTAATTTTAGACACTGCGCTCTGGTTGCCAACATAGATGAGGATGTTATTCTAGGGACGGATGTAATGACGGAGTATGGATTGAAGTTGGATATGAAAAGAGGTATAGTAACTCTTGGGGAAGACGATGTCATACTCCGCCGAGGAAAAGATATCTCGGCAGGAGTTCTTTTATTGGAGGATATGACATTACCGGCGCGGAGTCAAGCTATGACACTGGCAACGATCGAAGGAGAATGCCCTTACGGTCAAACGGTATTGCTGGAACCTGCAATTAATGACGACAACCAACTTGGTCGTGGTGTTTTTGTTGCAAAGTCGCTATTCAACACAGGGCATAGTAACCCAGTGCGATTAATGAACTTGAACAGCTTTCCTGTAACCGTGAAGAAAGGGGCTTTAGTTGGGAGTTTTGTAGCTGTCAACTCAGTCGTTCGCCAATTACGATCCTGCCCGCCACGCCCTAAAGAACTTCCCAAGGAGTTGTTAGAGTTTGCAGACAACGCCTGCCAAGAGCTGAAACCTGAACAAAGAGCGGAAGTCAGGAACTTCATAGCAAGGTGGCATGATATTTTTGAGTATGGCAGAGGTTCTAGAGGAAGGACAAATATCGTCCAGCATCGGATTGACACTGGAGACGCCAAACCTATACGCCAGGCCCCTAGAAGACTACCATTAGCCAAGCGTGAGGAAGCCCAAAGAATCATCAAGGAAATGGAAGCTGATGGTATCATCGAACCTTCTATCAGCCCTTGGGCCTCACCTGTCGTATTAGTGAAGAAAAAGGACTATTCTACAAGGTTCTGTGTGGATTATCGCCTTCTGAACAATGTCACCAAGAAAGACAGTTATCCTCTACCAAGAATTGACGACACATTGGACACTTTAGGGGGTTGCCAACTGTTTTAGACCTTAGACCTCAGAAGCGGCTACTGGCAAGTGGGGTTGGCCCCAGAAGACAAGAAGACCGCATTCTCGATTGGGAGCGGACTGTGGCAATTTACAGTGTAATGCTCCTGCAACCTTTGAGAGACTAATGGAAAACGTCTTAAGAGGTCTTTCGTGGGAAACATGTCTGGTTTACCTAGATGACATTATCGTATTGGGTAGATCTTTTGGTGACCATCTGAAGAACCTATAAGATGTCTTCGCACGACTTCGCACTGCTAATCTGAAGCTAAACCCGAAAGTGCAATCTGTTCTGTAGGCAGGTGAACTACCTTGGTCATGTTGTCTCGGATAAAGGAGTCTCGGTGGACCCAGAGAAAATCAGAGCGATCACTGATTGGTCTGTACCAAAGGACAAACACCAGGTAAGGAGCTTCCTTGGTCTTTGCGCATACTACAGGAGGTATGTGAAAGGATTCGCTAATATTGCAAAACCCCTAACGAAACTCACTGAAGAAAAACGGAACTTTATCTGGAATGAAGATTGCCAGCGGGCCTTCGATGAGCTGAAGAGTAGATTATGTAGCGCTCCAATTCTAAGCTAAGGAGCTATCCAAGAACTGACGGCAAGTTTATACTGGATACGGATGCCAGTAACACAGCCATAGGAGGGGTGCTTTCCCAGTTGCAGGATGGATAGGAACGTGTGATTGGGTACTTCAGCAAGGTCCTATCAGCCCCGGAGCGCAATTATTGCGTTACTAGAAGAGAGTTGCTGGCAGTGGTTAAGTCAATTGAACATTTCCACAAATACCTATATGGAAGGGGGTTTCTCTTGAGAACGGACCATGCTTCTCTGATGTGGCTGCTGAAGTTTAAGTCACCCGAAGGCCAGGTTGCAAAATGGATTGAGCGACTCCAAGAGTATGATTTTGATTCTACTCATCGTCCTGGGCCTAGCCACAAAAATGCTGATGCACTTTCCAGAAGATCATGCGGCGACAACTGCAAGCACTGTTCACGTCAGCAGGAAAGAAGTGCATTAGTGAACCGTGTAACTGTCGTCAACCACGCATGGGAAAACGAAGAGCTATCAAAGGATCAGCGTGAAGACCCTGACCTGACACATCTTATGAAATGGAAGCTGGCAGAAGGAGGAGGACCATCATGGCAAGATGTTGCTTCGTTATCAATTTGTTTTTCTTTTGGTGCAAGAGTTGTTTATTTTTCAGGTTATGCAATGGACAATCAATACATATATATATCAATAAGAACATTTATGAATGGACGTTTGCTACACAATTGTAAAATTGTAAAAATGGCAATAAAGATTATTATTATTATTATTATTATTATTATTATCAAAGGATGTGAAGACGTATTGGGTGCAGTGGGACTCGATTTTGGTCGACAACGGCGTGTTAAAGCGCACGATTGAGTCGGAGGAAGGAGGTCGCCGAAGGCTTCAGATAATAGTCCCAAGGAAAAGGGTGCCTGAGGTGCTGAAAGAACTCCATGACGGATCTTCCGGGGGACACCTAGGAGTACATCGAACTCTAGAGAAGGTCCGCGAACGCTTCTACTGGGCCAATCAGAAGGCTGACGTGTTGGACTGGTGCAGGCAGTGTGTGACGTGCGCAGCATCAAATGGCCCAATGAAGAGACCGAAGGCACCGATGAGGAAATACAATGTGGGGGCTCCGTTTGAGCGAATAGCCATCGATGTAGCCGGACCATTTCCTGTCTCAGATGCAGGAAACAAATTTATCTTGGTTGCGATGGACTATTTCAGCAAATGGGTAGAAGCCTATGCACTCCCCAACCAAGAAGCAACCACAGTAGCGGACGTATTAGTTAAAGAGCTAATCTGCAGATTTGGTGTTCCTTTGGAGCTTCATTCTGACCAAGGCAGGAACTTTGAGTCAGCTGTGTTTCCCAGGATGTGTGAAGTACTAGGTATCCGGAAGACTAGAACGACGCCACTTCATCCGCAATCCGATGGCATGGTGGAGCGCATGAATAGAACGATAGGAAGGTATCTGTCGAAAGTTGTCTCAGAACATCAAAGAGACTGGGATCAGTACCTGAATCTGTTCCTGCTTGCGTATCGAAGCTCTTTAAATGAGACCACCGGACAGATACCCGCCAATGTGATATTTGGCCATGAACTTCGTCTGCCATGTGATCTACAGTTTGGGTTTACCCCTGATGAACAAGTGGTAGGTGAAGACTACATATCGGGCTTAAGAAAGCGGATGGATGAAATACATGAAAAGGTCCGCACCAACATCCTTGGTACAAGTGACAGGATGAAGGAAAGGTATGACATTAAGGATTCAAACCAGGAGACCTAGTCTGGCTGCATAATCCTCGAAGGCGTCGTGGATACTCACCAAAGCTCCAGAGTTCGTGGGAGATTCGTACGAGATTCTAAGTCGAATAAACGATGTGGTCTACCGGATTAAAAAGCTCCCAAGAGGTAAACCTAAAATAGTCCACTTCAACCGCCTAACACCATACAAAGGAGACCACGGAAAGCAAGAAGAGCAACGAGTTAGGAACCTCTCTACGGAACCGACGGGATTTGAGGATGGAATGTCTGGAGATAGGAAGGAGGAACGCTATGGAGCGATAAGAATGGCTTATAAGGACATCTTCTCTTTGCCAACGAAGTATGCCCTAGCTCACTGTATGGCCAAAGATCTGAGAATGTCCCGAGGTATAGCTACTGTTTTCAGGAAAAAGTTTGGAAGGATCGAGGACCTGCCGATAAAGGGGCGCTTCCCGAACCTTCCGGTAGAGACCTGAGCCTAGCGGTTTCGACGCGGGGACATATATAAAGGAGGCCGCACTGTCGAGTCAGTCAGTTTTGGGTCCGATGATACTGCGTGCGAGTGACCAGTGACCAGTGACAGTGACAGTGACAGTGCTCAGTGACAGTGACAGTGCATAGTGACAGTGTTAAGTGACAGTATCGAATAAGATAATTAGAATAACTAGCTGTAAGAAGCAATTTAAGTTTATTGTATTGGAGATAGGTTAGATAGGCTTAGCTAGGGTTAGATAGGAAATTAACTCATTGTAACTACTAGATTAGTTAATAAATAGTAGTTAGTTCATGAAATCGCCAGTGTTATTATTTTAGAACCCGTAGGCCCGTAACAATACCGTGATTTAGAGAGTATAATATGCTATTATTTGGTGAAAAGAAAGTCGCCGAGAATTGAATGGTGAAGGCGTGATTAAAGTTTAAAACTGTCATGTCATTTCGGCGACGACGGGTGGGTCTTATTTATATCACAGACCAAGATAATATATCTTATTGCAACTATACAGCTTTGAAAATGTAATTTCGGCAACGGGTGTGACATAATTATCACTTAAACCAAAATAATAAGGGTCCTATTGCACTTTACCTAGACCTTTACTTTTACGGGTAATGTCACAGTACCGTTATCTAGAGAGTATCGTCTATTATTGTTCGTCTAACTATTTAAGTCTTGGTTATTTAATGTAGCTGATGTAACATACCTCAGGGAAATATTAGTTTAAATTAGTCTAAATTAGTTGTAAGAAATCTTTTTTGTTTCCTTTTACCATCAGTTTAGATGGTTGTACGAAAATCGCGCCCAGTGAAAATAGCGCCCACAAAGAAATGTGTCACTGTAATTAGGTCCAGACTGTACTTCAACAGTCATTGTTGCGCTCTGCCCGTTGTATTTATTTACATCGATGGCTCTGCCACGCAGAGAAACAATCGTTTATATATTAATCTATTATGACAAACCATTCCAATAAAAACATAAAACTGAGACGGAATCAACCTATATTTCATTTAAAGATTATGTTAACTAAATTTCATTCATCAAAGTTGTTTAATGGCTGAGATAATAGTACTTTAGAAATTAATTAATTACGACGTAAATATTGATCACAGGACTCTCAAATTTTGATATATTGTTCCCAAGAAAGTCGACTAAAGGTTCTGTACAGGAATTTTTTTCGATGCTTCTAAGCAGAGTTATAATAAATCAAACACAAAGAATTAACTTTTTTAATTCGCAAATCGTGTTTCTAGTAATATAACTCACAGTATAAACTAAACGATGTACTTTAAAAATTATTTGAAAACAGTGCTGATAACGTAATTAACTGGCCATTGGAATAAAGTCGACTGCAAATTTTTAACAGCGTTTGTTACGTTTCTACAGCGTTTTAAATAAGAATGTTTTTACTGCCGCGCGCTCGCTCCGCCGCCGCCGGCGCCGCTCACCTTTCGATAATCAGGGTTTTATAGCCTATTTATGTACAGTAATTATAGTTTTAAAAATACCTGTCTTGGATTTTGTAAAAAGCCGGACATTTTACGTATTTTTTTAAAGCCGGGAGGACAGGAGGACAGGTGTTAAAAAAGAGGACATGTCCTCCTGAAGCCGGACGTCTGGTCACCCTGTCTGCACCACTCTGGGTAAAGTACAAGACGGCTCTTATTATCTTGGTTCTGCGCTATGAATACGATCCACCCGCCGAGCCGTCGCCGAAATGACTTAAGATAACATTTTTAAAGTTTGATCACATCTTCACGATTCAATTCTCGGCAACTTTCTTTTTACCAATTGATAGTATATTAAGCTCTCGAAGTAACTGTATACATCACGTGGCCTGCACCACTCTGGGTAAAGTGCAAGAAGACACTTTATTTTCAAAGTTTGATCAAGCAGGCTTCATTTTTGAATCCTCGGCGGTTTTCTTTTCTCCAATTAATGGTATATTAAACCCTCTAAATAACGGTATATATCACGTGGCCTGCACCACTCTGGGAAAAGTGCAACAAAACGCTTATTATCTTGGTTTTCTGCTATAAATACGACCCAACCGCCGCGCCGTCGGCAAAATGACTTAAGATAATTAACATTTTCAAAGTTTTATTACGGCTTCACTATTCAATTCTCGGCGACTTTTTTTGCCAATCAATTGAATACTATACTCTCTAAATATCGGTATACATCACATTCCCGGCAGCACCCTGGGCACATTGTAATAAGACGCTTAGTTACTAGGCCTATCTTGGTCTATGCTGTAAAATATACGACCCATCCCTCGTCATAGAAATGACATAACGTTTTCAAAGTTTGATTACGACTTCACAATCCCATTCTCGGCGACTTTCTATTCCCCAATATATTCTTTTCTTCAATAGCTTATATTTTTTTTATTAACTGTAGGCCTATATACATCATGTCGCTCGTGCAACTCTGGTTATAGTACATCAATACGCTGATCTGGATTTACATTATATAACACGTTTTTCATAAAATATTCAACACGTTTATTTCATTTCATCTCATTATTAACATTGTAATTTTAGTGTGGTCTTTTGCTTTTAAACTGTTTGTACTCATTGTTTACGCTGACACTTTTACGACCCTCAATTCGTCAGCCAGTCGCGCCCAACTCGTCTGCTAACTTCAGCCAAGTCTTCCACGAGGACGTGGCCTCTTATAAAATCGCTACTTTCGGTTTTGCCACTTCGTAGGGTTCTAATAGTTATTTTGGGCGACCTTGGTTTCTGTTTGTGAACACAGTGTTTACAAAATCAGGTGCACTTTTTTAGGTTTGGCCGCCGGATATGATTAATTGTAATAGCGGTGGCACTCAACGTGTTATTTCTGTAAGTAACACGTCTTTCCCGACCAAACCCTTGCCCCCCTGCGAAGAGGAACACAACTACAGCGTACTTAAACAATAGAATGCATATCAGTTTTCACGATTTCCTTAACTAAGAATATTTTAATGAGTAAACTTAAAACTTCATGACCGTGACGGGGTATAAGAAGTAAAAAAAAATAAAGTGGGAAGTAAGCAGATACAATTTGAATTAAATTGGAATCGTAGGTTTATTTTTTACAAAAATATACCTTCCCAAAAATGTTATGCGAGTGAATTTTTAAGGCCGATTTAACACCAGAGTGGCTTGGGTACAGCGCCACAGTCCGCTGGTACCAGCGACCACATGTGGTCGATGGCTGGCACAGACATATTGCTGAATGGCAGATGCGCCACGCCAATGAAGTCAGCTGAACACTAGGGGTCAGAGTCTTCAGCGGCGTGCCACGACGGCGCTTCCAGCCACGCCGCTCAGCTGAGAAGCAAGCCAAGCAAGTTGAGAGTTTTCACCTCTTATTTATTGAAGGCTTAAAAATATTCTACAAAGGAGAAAACCGGTTAAAACGTGAATGAAACAAGTAATGCATTTATTGGAATAGGGATTGAAAAAACCTTATCTAACAAAATAAAAAAATCTATGTATGTACTTAGTACTAGTAGTTCGTAACATTGACCAGAAGTTGATAAATATTTGATTTGGCCAATTGGAGCGTGTGGTCCCATTCTGTGGCGTAACAGAAGGGCCCGCAGTGCCCGCATTGCGGGGGCCCGGGAGCCGGGGGCCC
This sequence comes from Flexamia atlantica, assembly GCA_035578135.1. Lineage (NCBI taxonomy): Eukaryota > Metazoa > Arthropoda > Insecta > Hemiptera > Cicadellidae > Flexamia > Flexamia atlantica. The sequence continues at coordinate 6,811,200 of JAQJVK010000007.1, read as the reverse complement.
GCGAACGGGAACTGGTAAACGTGAAACGGCGAGCGGGAACCGGCGAGCTGGGGAGGCGAATAACTGCTAGACGACTGGGAGGCGAAAATTTGAGGTCATTCGTATTGAATTTTATTAATCATTCAATAATTGTATTTAATAACTACTAATAACAAATGTGATCAAACTTAAATAATAGGTTGTATAAAATGTAAAGATTAACGGAACAATACCTATTTCATATTTATATGTGCATTATTCAATCTTAAAAATGGGTTACGTTTAAAAAAAACAACCTGTACAAAAGGGTTTTTTGCTGTTAGTAGATTGCCGATCACGGCCGCGATGCTACCTGATAGCTGCTGTCCAAGGTCCTCAACCAAGTCTATAAACATCTTGGGCCCCCTGGGCCTCGGCCAAGGGACCGGGGGGCCTGGGGGGAGTAACCCCCCCAGTGGAAAGAGGGGCCAGGTGGTCTCCCAAGGAGAATTTATAAATTTAGACCTGAACTCGCGTTTTTAGGCAGATTTACCTTGGTATAGTGAGACATAAAAACATATAAAGGAACTCCACAAATTCGTAATAGCCTGAGGAACGAATGTTCCTTAATTTTCGGATTCAGAAAAATTTGGACTAAACCTATAAGCAAATTATGTTTTTAGAGTAGATCTACCATTTGTACAGCAAAATAAGTCGAATATTTATCTTTCGCAAAGCTACTTCTGTTGTTTGATCGGTGAACTCGTACGACTTTTCCTTCCGTTATTCATGTCCTTGGCAAATCCTGTCGTTTCCCCGCTGATGGTAAATGTGATGAATTTTTCGGCCGTTCACGAAATTCGCCAAGTTACCATATTTGTGCAATTTTCTGCGATCGGTAAATAGGCTTACGTGCAACTGTTTTCTCCAGCTGTTCGTGTAATTTGATACGATATACCCTCGTCATTTACCCAAGCGATCGGAAAACACAGTTGTTTGACGGCCGTTAACAAACTATGCCGAATAACTGAACTCATGTGCCAACCTTCCCAAATTAACGTATTATGTATTGCATATAACACATGCAGGTGTTTGTACTTTGCGTAGTGCCATCACGCCCAAGGTGAATAGAAAAAAAAAACTTTTGTTCTATTTATCTTGCATCACGCCGAGTTTGGGTTTTTTATCTATGTGTTTTTTTAATGCTAGCAAAAAACCTGTTGAGGTATAAAAAGGTGGGCTTCACGAAAAGAGGGATTTTTTATTTCGTAGTGTGAATGAAAATATTGTGCCATAGAGTACACTCAAAAGCACCACAGTTATACAGCCAAAAAGCATGGTTGCTTCACTGCGCAGTGATTTCCATTAATAGTCATTTACGTGATAAGTTTTAAATGTTTTTTTTTCACTGTGTAATTTTACACAGTGAACCTGTCCGTATGAACCTGTCGTTCAAGGTCTAAGAGTCCCAAACCAAAAAAAGAATCCTGCTCGTCCCGGTCCCCTAGTTTCTGACTTGATTGACGTGGCCTCTCGGCGGACCTGCTGCTATCAACCTTACGACATTTAATTCCCTACTATACTTTGCCCATTCACTGCCCAGGTGGCATAAAGTTCGCGATGAAGTTATGTAACTTTATCAAAACACTAGCAGATATACCCACAGCTTCGCCCGCTAAAAGAATAACTAACTTCAATTAAATGATATTATGTCATGAATAATTAACACATGTCCTGATTTGGGTTTTGGGCCAAGGGATGCAATTGGTAATGTCATCCTAGACTGAAATGAGAAGGTGTAGCGTTTCCTCTGACAATGTTTCTCTCATGATTGGCAAATGTTATGAGTTAGCTTCCTCCGACTTGTCAATAAATAAACTGAGTGATAACTCGGGATATAAAACAAAAACAATACGCTAAGGGAGGTTTTCGACTTATCAATCTGAATTCAGGACGTTTTTGATAACAGAAAACTGTAAGAGAAAGTAGACGGTGAAAGCCTTGGCCAAAAACCTATTTCCCAAAAGTAAATATGCCCTTTTATTAATTATTACCCATCGCTTATTGGCAAAACTGCTTTTGTTGTATCGGTAGTATAAAAAACTCACGGGGGCCCGGAAAATAAGTTTGCAGGGGACCCGAACAAATCTGTTACACTACCGGTCCTATGGCACCGAATCTCATAGCGCCGAAAAAATCTCATAGTAGAAGAAATGTCCTACCATAAAATTGAAACTTACGCTTTTTTGATACTGTGAAAATTGAAAAAGTATTGACAAATTGAAATCAGCAAATGATTTCTACGCGATAGAAATTTGGTAAAATTTATTAATTAATTTAGAGGCTGAAAACTCTTCAATTTTGAAAGTATTATAAAAGCGAAAGGCGCAATTTTGTAAGAAGTTTCAAGAAGGGAAGGGTTCAACGTGATTTTAGCGGGATAGAAAATTTTATGATGTAACATATCTTGACTTTATTTTTCATCGTACAACAAAAGATGAAGGATCAAATTTAAAAAATAAACTCTTTACATTATAACATATTTTTTTATGTCCTAAAAATAAAATTAATCATCCTTTGAGCTAACGTAATTCCAAGAATAAAAAAAACATGAAAAAATGTCTCAGATATTCGATTATTTAATTTTGTTGTCAACTTGCAATACAAGTTTTTGTTCTGAGTTAAAATATGTATCCGAGACATTCTACCGCGCGAACGGATGGTGGAACGACAATAAATAAAAAATAAGTAGGTGTGGTGCTTAGACTGTATGCTGACATAACTCAGTTGGCAAATCAGTATTTCAATTGGACGACGGGTGTCAGCTGATCACTTGACAAGTGATAGTGTCTGTAATCTGAGTGACGTCACCAGTCAGCATATAATCGGAGTATCACACCCGATTGTTTTTTATATATTGTCTTTAGGCCTATGGATGTAAATAAAAAAGTCTAACAACACTTAAAAATAGATTTACACTCATACTGCATTTACAAACAATATGGAAAATATACAAAAATGGTGGAAAATCGCGATCGATTTCGATTGGTTACACCACCTCCCCCACTACCAACTTCCCCACTTACCGCTGCCCTCAATAACTACTATATTATCATATTTATTCAGCTCAAACTCTGGGCATACCACAACTGCGTGCAGTGGTCAGAGACCTGTCAAAATAAACCTCTCAAATGTGCGCGGTGGTCAAATTCGGTTCTCACCAACTTAATGCTTGAGTGATATAACTTTGGGGAAATAAAGGAGAATCTTTGTGTGGAGGCCAACCGTTGCTCGATAGGCGTGAAAGTGAACGCCTTTCAACTTGGGGGCAAAGATTTGAGATATAAAGGTAATGTATTGCATCTAGGGGGACCAAGTTTAGAAAAATTAACCTTAATGTAGATTTATGTGTTCCGAGAATTGATCATTAAAGGCAAACCTATTAATTTGGAGAGCGAGCTTGGTTAAATGGAGAACCGTCTTCTATGGGGGCCGAGCATTGCTCGCGTGGGGGTAAATCTTCAACTTAGGGACCGAGCTTAGGGGAATTAAGGCCATCGTCATGAAATATTTCAGATGAGGACCAATCCTGAATGTTCATCACATTACCGAGCATTGCTCTGAACGTAATCAATTTTGGAACCAATCCTGGGGAAATGAAGGTCAATAGAGAAAATTCCCAATTGGTTCTCACCTTCTGCCAGTACGTTATTTGTACATACATTAAGGAAAATGACTTTCTTTACCGTGCAAGGCTCGGTGTTTCCAAGTATGGCTCCGCGTTCCCAAACATTACAAACTCATTATAACCTTGGAAAATATTGTTAAAATCTCTATTTTACTGCATGCCAGACTGCGTAAAACAACGTAACTATACAGGGTCGGATAATTGGGGTATAGGCGCCATGGGCCGTGCCTAGGGGCCCGCGCCACACAAAAATATATAACAATTATTTTTTTAACGGAATCACGTCCTAAATGACAGATTTCCCAGCCGCAATGTGGTCAGTAGATATACCTCAAAAAGAGTGAGAGAATTGTTGGTCGCAAAACGACCGAGAAATACGCCTGCCAGCTGCTGTATAAACGACAGCTGTGTTTTTCTGGCCATGCAGGCCAATAAATGTGACGACAACGAAAAGAGCGAGAGGCTTGTCGGTCGCAAATGCCATGGGACATGTCCTAAAAACGGACGTCTGGTCACCCTGGAGGACCGCACCACTGAGGGAGTCTAGGGACCAAATAGTCCTTAATCCGGCCCTGGCAAAGCAACGATGTTTGCTGGTAGAACTAGAATAAGTGTAATAGAGTATTTTGTAAATACCTTTTTTAGAAAGATTATCCAGCGAATGGGGTTTTAACGTCACGCTACTTTCAGAGGACATCAGCGCGGGGTAACGAGGTAGTTGGCCGCCCGTCGACCACTAGGCCTACAAAGAATTGCCTTTAGCAGAACAGCGGAACTCCTCTTTTAAATTGTAATTTGAGACCTAGGTTTCAGCGTCGGAACGCTACTACCAGTCCTTCTCCTTGGCTAAGCTAACCGTTTCGTCTGTCTGGGGTTACCTCTTCATTGAGAATTTGTCACGCCGATAAAACTCACATTTACTTTTTTAAATACAACTGTAAATACATACTGTGTAAATAATAAACAATTCTTCAAAATCTAAAAAGTTTCAAACCCCATTCATCTTACAATAAACAATAAAATCATTGAAAACGCGCAAGAAGTGGCCAACGAGTTCAATAAATATTTTTCTTCTGTTGCTCTGCCAAATCCCTCTTTCAATGCCCCTTGTTTTAATACAAATTTATCTGGAGGTCGGCCTTTGCCCATGGCTCTGCATCCTATGAGTGTGGCGGACGTGGCGCGTGTTGTTGAGGGACTCAAACCAAAGAAATCATCTGACATAGACGGTACGTCTGTATGGTTGGTCAAACGATGCTACAGGCACATTTTGCAACCACTCACAACAATAATAAATTTTTCTTTTCAAACTGGAGTTTTTCCTTCCAAACTGAAATTGGCCAAAGTGATTCCTCTTTACAAAAAAAGATGACCCTTCTGTATCCAGCAACTACCAGCCAATTTCAATTCTGCCAGTTTTTAGTAAGATTTTCGAGAAGCTTTTCCTTGAAAGGCTGATGAATTACCTAGAGCGTTTTGAAATTCTTTCCTCGGATCAGTTTGGTTTCAGGAAAAATTACTCCACAATCGGTGCGATCACAAATCTTATTGAAACGGTTGTCGATGGCCTCGAAAGGCGAGAACATGTGCTCAGCATATTTCTTGACCTTTCGAAAGCTTTTGACTGTGTGCATCATGAGACACTGTTGCACCAGTTAGAGACGTACGGCATTCGTGGATTGCCACACAAGTGGATTGAATCCTATCTGACCAATAGATTCCAATGTGTCCAAGTTCAAAATTCACTTCCTCAAAGAGAAAAGATGGCCCAAGGAGTCCCTCAGGGATCTATTTTGGGACCAGTTCTATTTTTGCTGTACGTCAACAACATCAATTCGTCAATTCAGAGTGGGAAAATTATCCAGTACGCAGATGACACAACCATCTGTTTAAATGCTCGAAGAAAACAAGAGTTAGAAATAAAATCTTTCATTAATCTTAACTCTTGCATTCAGAAATTTTCCGAAATCAATTTGAAAACAAACAATTAAAAATCAAACGTAATTTAATTTTGTTTGCGGTGGCAGGAGCTGGACCTGCCTCCTGCAGTAGTGGTGGATGATGACCTCTTAGAGGAAACTGATTCCGTGAAATTCCTAGGGATGTACCTTGATAAAGGGCTGACTTGGGAGGATCATATTGATAGCATGTGTACCAAGGTTACTTCCGGAATTTATGCACTACGTAACCTTGCCAAATTTTGTTCCAAAGACATGCTTAGCTTTTAATGGCCTATTTTGGCCTAATCTACCCTCACATTTCCTATGGAATAAGACTATGGGGTAGTTGTGCCAAATCTAGACAACAAAAAAAAGGCAGACTGCAAAAAAAGGCAGTTCGAATTATTTACAAATTGCAGGCCAGAGAATCTTGTAGGAATGCCTTCAGGGAGCTTGGATTGCTCACAGTGCCCAGACTATATATTATGGAGGCAAGCTCCCTGAGGGCATAAAACAATCTCCAAATCAAAATCAATTTAAATCTCGACTGAAAAGGCTCTTGGTGTCTAAAGTTCTTTACTCTGTTGAAGAATTCACGATGAACCGCTGGGAAATCTAAATTCTAGGCATTTCCGCGAATAAAATTTCAGCACTGGTGTTAAGCCTCGAGCTTTTAATTTCAAAGATTATTGTATTTCTGACATTTGCAACACAATTGTTATATTGTCTACTGCAATAAAAGGATTAAAATAAAAATACTTTATTTTAGGAATAAAATAGACGCAAGGGGGTTGTCTGGGGACTGGCCAGGAAACAGATCGACTAAAATATCAAAAGTCATCATTGACAACAATACTATTACGAACAAGGAAACAATATTTTACACGAGGCTACTGTTGCCCATAACTGTGTCCGGCCACTGTTTCTCGACCACTCACAAAACTTTATCGCTTATGGAGCCTTTTAGACTAGGCGGACACAGTTAGACAGTGGCCGCACGGTGTCTCCGAGGGCAACCAACGGTGGTCGACTCTCCCAAAACCGACAATGTCTCGTGAGTGGCCGAGAAACAGTGGCCGGACGCAGTTACGAGTAAGTGGCCTAGTGTAAAATGGACCTAATTTGTTCAAGCACAAAACATTTATTGAATGGGTTATGACAACATCTTTCTGAAATTGCGCGGAAAAATGAGTTGTAGAGTTGGCGGGAACAGTGTCCGCTGCAGTTGCCCGAGCAGACAAAGTTGACAAGTTACTGTTACCAGCAACTGTGGCCGGCCACATTGGTCACAAACGGTTTTAAAATTGTTCATTGACTGATAATATTAATAATTATGTGTAGCCACAATAACTCAGAAAACATAAACCAGACAATTCTGTCAATTTAAATTTTACGCTTTAATAAAAAAAAGCATTTTGCCTAACAAATGAATATGTAACATAACACATAAACATTAAAAATTGACCTATTTTTCCATGTTTTAATTGATTAACTTCTTACTCAGTCACTCTTAATAACACCCCCGTTGTAGCAGACCTGCATACTCAGCGAATTTCAAATGCAAAACAACATATTTTAATCCAATATAGCGAGATTTGACATGTTTTGGTAAGCTCCATAAGAATAACATGGGGAATGAGTATGCAGGTTTGCTGCTACAGGTATATTACAAATGGGTGGTTTTAATTCAATATTTAGTAGATCTGAACTAGAAGAAGCCATTTTCCAAGTTTTATCAAGATACCTCACTGTTTATTTAACTCAGAACTTAAATTTAAAAAAAATCATAAACCAAATACGTAATTGGAAGAACAATACTTGAAATAAATGGAAATATTTTTATACATGGTGGACAAACAATAATTATTGATGTAAAAGTTTTCGTTTCATCAAGCTATTTTAGGAAACTATACCCGCTTTTAGGTATTTCGAAAGTCATGCAGTTGTTTGTCGGCTAATAACCCGATATTTTGTTCTTGAAGCGATTTTGCGGGGATTATTTCCTAAAAACTGATAATAGCGGGTTTTTTAATGGAGTTTGCGGGTAAAATGCCAGATCCTGTCTAACAACCACAGAGAATGGATCCATTCTCTGTGCTAACAACACAGCGACGGAATGCCGCCCCTCCTGCCCGCGCCTGAGTCACCGATATGGAAATGACCGACTCACGCGCCGAGCCCGTCTTCCCACCCACGGACGGAATCCGCACTTCCTACTTGACTCACCATACTGGCATAGATTTGGTGACAATGAAGGACCTGTAGTTATAAAGCAGAGACAGGCGCCGACAACAATCAAGGAATCAACCAACCAGCATAATACGTGTTGATTACATAATATCATTAGATAAGTTGGTTAGACCTCCAGATTGGCATTGTAAACTCATTTTTGTTAACATATCCATCCTTCGATTGAAACCCCTAAAAGAGTGTTCTTTAATTACATAAATGAATTGTAAAACATGTTCTCAAATATTACTAGGATCTCCGAATTTTGAAGCGAGGACTGTAAACTTGATGCGTTATATCAACGCTGAAATAAAAAAAACAACGATCTCGAACAATAAACAATCTGTACACGACGTTAACTAGATTTGTTTACAAAATATCGATAAGTTTTAAACTGACGACTGGTAGAAATTATTAACTTGACAGGATTAAAAAAAAAAAAAACATCTGTCTATATACCTCAACTTGTAATGGCGTTAAGAACTCAAAATACCCCGTTGCACCAGACCTGCATACTCAGCGAATTTCAATGCAAAAGAACGTATAGTTCAAGCCAACATAGCGAGATCTGACATGTTTTTGCAAGCTCCATAAGAATAACATGGGGAATGAGTATGCAGGTTTGCTGCCACGAAAATGGAAATATGATTTTAGACTATTAAACATTAGATCTCATCTAGATAAGACCACAAACCAAGTTTTATCCAGATATGTTGAGAAATAAGCGTGATATAGAATTTTACTTATTTCCCATAAGTACGTTGTACAACGTACTGTGTTTACCACTTTCAATATTTCGGTAACCAATGGACATAGAGCATTGATTCAACAAACTAAATTGTTTATTTTTTTGAGCTGAATTCAATGGTGCCAACAAAAATTCGATAAATTTTATTTTTCTATGTAAAAAACTAAAAAAAACCATTTTGGGGGGGTTTATCCCCCTTTACCCCCTCTTCCGGTGGACCGATCGGGCTGGTTCACGAATGCGTCCGAGTGATTGCCACTTTACACGACTGTACCAAATTTCATTCAGATCGGACCATATTTACGGCCGCTATCGTGTTAACAGACATTTTTATAGATATATATTAATTCGAACGAACGGTGTTTTTTGCTCCTGGGGGCCCCAAAACAAAAAGTTATCATGGTCTGGGTCTTAGGTCTTACCATGAGTACTACGGTAACAGTTTCTTCCCTATAGGGGAAATTCGCTAATAAGGCAGGTTTAATACACCGTGTTCCGCGTTGCGATTCCCATCACAACACAGACAACACCTTTTGATATAAACAGAGAAATTCTATCGACTCCCATCAAAATAAATATAGAGGCCCCAGACACGAAGCAGGTTGACATGTCTCTTTTTACGGCTGCATAGAAACTTGCCAACGTTTCTGGGACCTTTTCTAACGTACAAACTCGCCAACTTCGAAACCGGTATACAAACTAGGGCAAGGGTTCATGCCGGCCACATACAAACTCGCCAACTTTCTGTCCGCAGCAGCGACCACATAGTAGAAATAAACGGAGCATAGCTATCTTACTTGCATTACAGCAAGTGAGGCCTGGGCCGCCATATTGTCTGGGTAGTAGTAGTGGAAGGCCGATTCAAAAACATGAGGGGTACGAGGGGTACGATCCGTGACGTCATCAGTTGTGACGTAGCTGTGGAGTGCAAAGTCCAAGGTCATCGCTGACGTATGAGTGCAAAGTCCAAGGTCATCGCTGACGTATGAGTGCAAAGTCCAAGGTCATCGCTGACGTATGAGTGCAAAGTCCAAGGTCATCGCTACGTCATTATTTCTCGCGCGCGCCACGAGCGCAAAGTCCAAGGTCATCGCTACGTCATTATTTCTCGCGCGCGCCACGAGCGCAAAGTCCAAGGTCATCGCTACGTCATTATTTCTCGCGCGCGCCACGAGTGCAAAGTCCAAGGTCATCGCTACGTCATTATTTCTCGCGCGCGCCACGAGCGCAAAGTCCAAGGTCATCGCTACTCTATTCCAGGACGGTTGTGTTATCCTATTCCAGGACGTCTTCCATCCCACTCTAAGACGTCTTATTCCGGGACTACTTCCATCCCAAACTAGGATTTCACGTTTATAGTTAAAAAATAAATATGGTTCTTTTTAAACCATTTATCTTTTTGGATTTAACAACACCAAATATTTAATTATTCAAATTTCCTGAGAGTTTTTAAATTATTTATTTGTATTATAATTATTATTTTCTATTGTAGGTTTTATAAAAATGGAATCGTTGAGAGTTAACTGCGAATTCTGCGATAAAGCTATCGCTAAGTCCAATGTGTCTCATCATATTAAAATATGCTCGAAGAATCCTAATAAAGATGCTAGCGCACGTTATTCAGTTAAGACGTGTGATAAATGCAACAAGAAAATTAAAAGTCAACACTTCAGTCGTCATCTGAAAATATGTAGTAGTAGTGGAGAAATGGCGGTTCTGGATCAACCTTCAAAGTCGTTTGAATCTAACGTCAATAAGAGGAGTAGGGACGGAATATTGGTTCAAGATATATCGGAACCTAGTACTAGTAGATGCGAAGTGTCAGTTCGAAACCAAAAATCCCCCATTAAGAAAAAAGCAAGTATTGATTATAAAACTAAATGCCCCCGATGTAGTAAATTGATAAGAAAAAGTAATTTGAGCTACCACTTGAAAACCCACGAAAAGCCTGAATTAATTTCGAACCGTGGAGGTGTTGTTGATGATGATGATGTAAGCCCCCCTCCCGCTAAACGACCGCGGCTTGATACACCTATTTTAAATATTCTTAGTAAAACCGTGAGTAAAATTGCCGGTTATGTAAAAGGTTCTTCTCCCCCTCATGAACCGGAAATTGAACTGTCCCGAACAGCTTTCAACGGACGTTTAAATGTTTATACCGTTAAGAATAAAAATGCTATGAAAGATCCGATACTGTTTTTGAGTAGTTTGAAAGATGTTATCATAAATAAAATTAATGAGCATCGTAATGAGGCGGATCTTAAAACAAGAATGGTGTTGTATATGGATTATTCGAAAGCAGAAGAGATTGCTGAATTTAATTTTAAAACTAAAAACGCAGTTATACTCTCGAGTACAGATGTGTCGGGGTATTTTGATGACGCTAAAGAAAAACTTATTAAAGAAATGGAAGATTTTCAAAACCGCGGTTCGGGCTGGTCATTATATAGCATCGATGAATTAGAGCTTCATATTAACCGTTATAACCCGTTCCGTGGGGGGTCAAGTTATATCCCTCTACCGAAAGAAATTGTGTTAAAGAGAGCAATTTTAAATGTTAAAAATGATGATCAAAAATGTTTCCTCTGGTCAATTCTTTCTGCACTACACCCTGTTGATTCCGCCAATCAACCCCGTAGAATTCACCATTACAGACAATACGAACATGAATTTGATGAGGCTTTAAAAGATATTCCATTTCCCGTCCCACTAAAAGCGAGTATTATATCAAAATTTGAGAAACGAGCCGGATTATCAGTCAATATTTATACGTGCGAGATAATGAAAACGATTAGGGACAGAGATGATTTTGAAGATTTCCCCGTTGAACCGAAGAAAAGAGGTGATGACGACACTTATGATATTTATCCCCTGTACGTAACTAAAAATGAAATCCCCAACCGGCATGTTAATCTTTTTTATTTGAAAGACGAGAACAAAAACACCCACTATTGTTGGATAAAAAATATGAGTAGATTGGTTAGCAGACAGTTTTCAAAACACCAACATAAAAAATATATTTGTGACCGTTGCTTAATTTCCTTCAGCAAAAAGAAATTATTAAACGATCACAAGGCGGTCTGTAGAGAGCCAAACACTGTTGAATCGCATATTTGTAATCGCTGTCTGACGGAATTCAAAGAAGAATCCAAGCTAGATAAACATAAAGAATTTTGTGTCGGCCAAGACCCTGTGAAAATTGTGATGCCTGAAGTAGATAAAAACGGGTCCCCTCCTTTTATTAATTTTAAAAATAAATATAGAAAAATGAAAGTTCCTTTTGTCGGCTATGTTGATTTTGAATGTATATTGAAACCGGTCTCAGATGAAACCGATGAAAATGAGCCCACTCCAACTGATGAAAAAGAGTCGTATACGAAAAAGTATCAATCGCACGAAGCCGCCAGTTTTTCTTTATATATAACCACCGCTGACGATGATTATGATATCCCGTTTGATTTTATCATGAGAGCTTCGGTCCCGACACAGCAAAAACTTTTGTAGAAACCATAACTCAGATATCGCGAGACTTGGAAAATTTATATAGTAGAGAGGCCGCAAAACCCATGAATATAACTAAAGAAGATTATGAAACGAAGATTAATGGTGTTAATATTTGCCATATATGTGAAAAAGTGTTTGAAGTAAATAAAAAAGACCCTAAGAAGACTGACAAACGTGTTTTTGACCATGACCATTTGACTGGTAAATTCAGAGGGGTGGCGCACAACTCGTGCAATTTGAATTTTAGAAAACCGCACTTTTTACCCATCTTTGTCCACAACTTGAGTAATTACGATGCTCATCTGTTCGTCAAGTTATTGGGATTCGAACAGAACAAGATAGCGGTCTTAGCCACGACTGAAGAACGATATATATCTTTTGAACTCAAAGTAGAGGGTGGAGTAAACTTGAGATTTTTAGACTCATTTAGATTTATGAACTACAGCTTAGAAAGTCTCGCGAAGAACCTGACCAGAGATAAATTCAAACACGTAGCAAAGTTTTTCGAAAACGACAAGTTAGATTTAGTTTTGAGAAAAGGCATCTTTCCCTACGATTTTATGGATAGTATGGAAAAATTCGACTACCCGTCTCTGCCTTCCCAAAAAAATTTTGATAACGAATTGAATAAGACAACTGTTAAAGATGAAGATTACGAGCACGCGCGTAAAGTGTGGAATGAATTTGAGATTAAGAATATGAAGGAATACACGCTTTTGTACAACAAAACCGACACACTGCTATTGGCCGACATAGTTGAAAACTTCCGTGAAGTGTGCATGGACACTTACAAACTCGATCCCGCTTGGTATTTTACGAGTCCCGGTCTGGCTTGGGACGCCATGTTAAAAAAGACCGGTGTTGCTCTCGAGTTATTGACTGATCCCGACATGGAACTTATGATCACCAAGGGCATTCGCGGCGGAATTTCTCAGTGCTCCCACAGATATACTAGAGCCAATAACAGATATTTACCAGATTACGATCCTGAAAAGCCCGAAGAGTATCTCATTTATTTGGATGTAAATAATTTGTACGGATGGGCCATGTCGAAGTATTTACCTCAGAGCGATTTTAATTGGATGGGTGAAGATGAATTACGAGATATCGAAAGTGATCTGCAAGATGGAAATTGGATCGACAACGAATCTGCATATGGTTTTATATTGGAAGTAGATTTGAAATACCCCAGGAAATTACACGACTCCCACAAAGACCTCCCGTTAGCACCAGAAAACAGATGCCCTCCCGGTTTTAATCAGAGAAAGCTTTTAACGACTTTATACGATAAGGATAAATACGTGGTGCACTACCAAAACCTACAGCTCTACCTGTCATTGGGCATGGAGTTAAAAAAGATCCACAGGGGCATTAAATTCCGCCAATCGGCATGGTTGAAAGAATATATCGATATGAACACCGATATGAGGACAAAAGCGACCAACGAGTTTGAGAAAGATTTTTATAAACTGATGAATAACGCGGTGTTTGGTAAAACGATGGAGAACATACGTAAGCACGTAGACGTACGTCTGGCCACGCACGACAGGCAAATTGACAAACTAGTGGCCAGACCGAACTTTAAATCAGTCACCGTCTTCACAGAGACATTTGCGGCCGTGCATATGGGCAAAACCAGATTATACTTTAATAAACCGATCTACGTAGGCATGTCAATATTAGATATTTCGAAGATAGCCGTTTATGACTTTCATTACAATGTCATGAGAGCGAAATACGGTGATAAAGCCAGAGTTCAGTACACTGACACGGACAGCCTGACTTATAGCGTCAAAACAAAAGATATTTATGAGGATATAAAAAGTATGATCGACCACTTCGATACCAGCGATTACAAAGCAGATAACCCCTATAACATGCCGCGTGTGAATAAAAAAGTAATTGGCAAATGGAAAGACGAACTGGCCGGTGATGTTATGAATGAGTTCGTCGGGTTACGTTCGAAAATGTACGCCTACGACTCTGAGGGGGAGAGGAAGAAGAGGGAGGAGGAGAAGAAGAAGAATAAGAAGAAGGGGGATAAAAAAGAAAAAGGTGAGGGGATTAAAAAAGCTAAGGGGATAAAAAAGAATGTCGTTGACTTTCTGTCGATAAAAGACTATAAAAACTGTTTGTTTGATAAAGAAGTGAGTTATAAGACCATGAACACCATTAGAAGCAAACACCATGATTTATATTCGATCAAACAGCGCAAGATAGCCCTCTCCCCCTCTGATGATAAGAGATTTATCTGTGAAGACGGCGTGGAGACTCTTCCCTGGGGCCACTACAATATCCCTATCGAGCATCTGATTAATATCGAAGCGAATGCCGCACTGGACATGGATTAGAAGGTACGAGTTTGTTTATATTTTAAATACTTATACATGACATATTTCGATCATTACTAAAAATATTATTTTTTTTCCTCCTTATAAAGGGGTAACGAATCGTTACCCCCTTTGAATTATCGATTTTATCATGGATAAACTATTTTTTCCTCTTCGAATTGCAAATTTTATAATTGATAAAAAAAATATTTATTAAAAACAAAGATATAAATTCAGTACTAGACTTTGACTAGAAAATATGAGTTTTTTTCTCTAAAAACCTTTAAAATGACTCATTTTTGAATAGTTTTTAGTTGGGACCCAATATGGGTCCCAACCCATTTTAGGACCCCTGTCCAACAGAAAGGGTCCTATTTTAGGATTTCCATGTTTCTCTCATAACGTATGACGATAATTATGTTTCGTCATAAAGAAGTTCCCTGTCGAAGGTGGGAACTTTGTCGTAGTGATAGGGCTTTCCACTAATACCCACCGACACTTAAAAAAGAAAAAAAATTCTAAGGTAAGATATATGTTAATTAAAAAATATTTAATGATTTTCTAACCCTTTATATCGTAGAGTTTATTTTTTCAAAAATATATATACATCTCAAAACATTCTAATTAAATTCCTTTCCAAATCGTAAGTGAAGCCGATCTCCGATACAACTACCACGTACGCTGTGGTCCCCTGATCCGCCGCCGGACTGGCGACGGCGTTAGTAAAGTCCAATTTTATTTGAATATCTTTTCTTTTATTATCAGTGGAGAACGGGTGGTGATGCGTGTCGACTACCAACAACGGATACTTGTCTACAAAATCGACATCGTTTAAATAAACATCTTCATCTCCGAATAACACCTGCCTGATTGAGCAATAACTCCCGTATAAAATACTATAATGTTTATTATTTATCGCCAAATTTTGCTCCTCCTTCGGATACCGTTGTCCGTTGATTATAACGTGGTAGTTTTTTATGTTTACAGCGTTGAATCGGCTCGGATCCTTCTCTTGATTGTTTTTACGGCTGGTCTGTAAACCTATGATTATAAACAGCGGGTTGGATATATTCCGGTACATGTTGGATATGTCGAAACTATATGAAGACCCCGACACAAAGTTTTTTTCTATGCACTGCCACTGGTAATACCTGTATGTTAAATCGCCCTTATCACTCAATCGTTTTAGTCCTTGTATGAGTGGTAATTTTTTTATTCCTTCATAATCGACTAAGGGTACTTTTAACACGAAACTCGTGATTTTTATCTTCACCTCGGCCGCCGTTTTTTCGTTAGCGCCAGTACCCTCCTTCCAACGGTATATCGCGTCATCATCTTCGTTTCTTGTAAAAATTATTTCAAAACCTCCTTTGAATATCGGATATCTCAGAGCGTCGAAAAACCCAAGACCCAGATGTGACAACGGGCCATAAGCTTCGAACCCACCCACCCCTTTTTCGAATTTAGATTTGAATCCCATCGTATAATGAGTGCTCTCACCCGATTTACTATAAGTTGTTAGAGCTTTAATTGTACTTGTGATACCGACTTCATCAACACAGTCTATCAATTGATTGTGTTTTTTTAATTCGATTCTCTTAAACAAAAATGCCGGGAAATTATCGATCAACTTGATAGGATCCGCCGCGTCGTACTTCGTATCATCCGCTTTTTTCACTACTTCCCCCTGTATGTGATAAAATATCCTCCTGTCATAAAACGCGTCTCCATGGTCAAAATAGAATGTCGTAAACTTATTCGGTGAATTGAAATTTAAATCGGTCACCGGTTGGATGGTATTGAATTCGCACCGCTCTATCTTATCAGACGCTTCCTCGTAATACTTTTCCATATCTATATTTAGATTTTAAGTTTTCGGTTTCGAATAAAAAAAATAAAAACACGATTTAAACTTAATAAAAAATATACTTTTAAAATTGTCGGATAAATAAAATATTCATCTCCTACTGAACATGCGCATATATTTCTTCCTATCCGATGCCAAACCTAATTTATTCACATGAACCTTAAAATCCGCACCATTCGACAATTCACCACCTTTAACATTATTTTCCTTTAACGCTGACAAACATCGTCTTATGTGTTTAGCACCTTCCGGCCGAGTGATCAGTTTTTCGATCTCGTTATTTATAAACTTGACGATCCCGATTTTTTCGTTATTAAAATTATTATTTCCCGCTTCCTCCTCGGCTTGTATAAACTTTATTCTCTCCGACAACTCGTCGTAATCGTCTATATATTTATATTCCACGGGGTTGTTCGTATCCACGAGTAGACCTTTGCCGGACGAAGACGGCTTTTGTTTGAGTTCTTTCCATATGTCACTTATTAAATTCTTCCATTTCCAACCACCGCTCGCCTTGGGTCTGGGTGAGGTGGGATCGTTGTTATGATGTAGAGCGTGTGTTTTGATTAAAATATCTTTATATTTTTCAAAGTCCTGAGAAGTGAACGCGCCTATACTTATGAGTCTCTCCTTCGGTGTCGTACCGACCGCGGCTGTGGATTGTACACCGTGGATCTCCGCTCTAGTCAAGAGTGACCACAGTCCCTCGGTACCTACGTATCTGTCCATAGTTCTCTCCAGTATGATATCGTTGTTTTCGATGGATATGGTTTGCGATCCGATCGCGAGTTTGCTATTCGCGAAATCGTAATAAACGCCGAAACTCATATCGTTACAGTTCGAGAGGTATTGCTTTGCGATATCACCAATTTCCTCGTTTTCGGTGAATTCGCGGATAGAACGATTCTGTAATTCCTGCGAAGTTTGCGCCGGTGATAAAACTGTAGACGCATCGAATACGTCTGGGTCCTCGATTGGAGTTATCGTTTCGTCCGCTTTATCTACCGGTCTACCAAGTGTTTTGTCCACTTTACCTACAGGTCTACCGGGTGTGCTCGACGTTCTAGGTCTGAACTGTCCGACAGTGGGGATGGGTCTTCTCAAAATGACACGGGGTTTTTTCTCTGTCTTTAAAGTTTCCGTCTGTTCTTTTATAGCTTTAACTATGGGTTCGTGTTGCTTCTCTTGTTCGCGCACCTTTTCCACTTCCGCTCTTCTAGACGTGTCGAATTCACTCTTTAATCGATCTTCCAATTTATCCAACCTCTTAGCCTCCGCGACGGTAATCGGTTTGTTTTCACGGTGAGGAGGAGGCGCTAACAATTGTTCTTTCGGTTTGGCATTTACTAACACAGGGTGTGAACTGAAAAGCTTTCTCCTTTCCTCAGCTTCGCGTATCTGATTTTTCTTACTGTCTTCTAGCCATTTTTCTTGTACCTTTTCATATTTTTTAGCCATTTGTACGTCGACATCGTCCGGCCACATCTTATCGGCCACCTTCTGTTTTTTCACCAGCGTGCCGATGATCTCATTATCATCGCTTTTCCTCTTCATTATATTATCTATATATAGGTTTCGGGTTCAGAGTTTCGCTTTTCAAAAATAAAGAAAAAAAATAAATTTGAATAAAAATCTAAAAACGATGCATACACGTTATTTTTATAAAATATTATGTATATGAATCGTTTATTAAAAACGATGCGTACACGTGGTTTTTATAAAATAACGTATATGAATCGTTTATTAAAAAACGATGCATACACGTGGTTTTTATAAAATAACGTATATGAATCGTTTATTAAAAACGATGCATACACGTCGATTATCGTTCGATAACATCGTTTAACTCGTCTTTTAACTTGAACATGTATTTTCCGATGTGCGCTTTCTTAGCGGTGTTTATTGTCAAAAATCCGAACGGTTCGCTCCAACACTTTTGACACATCTTTTCGAATTCATCAATCGTCATGTCCGATCCTACGAAATCGTCATAAATACGTTTCGTGTAGTGTTTGTTTTGTTTGAAGACGCATAGCAGGTTGACGTTGTTCCGTATCACTTGCATGTCGACTTTACCGTAGCTCTGACTGAGGTAGACGCAGGACAGTTTTTTATGTCTACCTCTGATGAAGTAGTCTTTTATCGCTTCTTGTTTTTCCATCAAACAGTCGTCGAACACCACGAGGGAGTTTTTCTTGCACTCGTCCAATGGGGGTAAATCTTCACAATTGTTAAAAAAGTATGCTATCTTCTTATTCAACTTGTTTTCAGCATCGATGTACTTTTCGCGTAATTCTACATAAGCCGGCTGTTCTATAGACTTACTGAACACATATAAATTTCTAAACACGAGACCGCGCGGATTATAAATAAAATTCAACAACAAATTTGTTTTTCCACAACCCGAAGAGCCTACTATCAGACAACGTAATGGTCGGGGTAGAAGGTTATCTTCGATCTTCTCTTCGTAATACGGGACGATATCCATCACTCTCTATGAGGAAAAAAATAATGCACCGGTTAAGAAAAGAAATAAAATAAATTACGAGAAATAAGAATTTATTAGGATGGGAAAATGTTTATTATTTATTTTCTCAAATCTTTGAAGAATTCTTCTACTAATTCTATGAAATTATACGGCGTGATTACAACATTATTGCGTGATTTATAGGATATATTGCGGTATCTCATGATATCTTTTACACAGTTCAAAACGTTTATACTGTTCGGCACTTCATCTTTGTAAAACAAAAGTAAATAACCTTCATCGATTTTCTTTTTATAAACCGTAGAAAAATACCGATCTTCAGTTCTTACACAGTAGTATGTATAAATACCGTCTGCATAAGAATATCGTTTAAAGACGGCAAAGACGTGTCTTAGGTTCGATTTTTGAGGCATACAAGCTACTTTAGGTTTCATGTTTTGTATCGTATTGTTTAAACGACGATTTTCATTTTCCATATGATCGATCGATTCCATGAGCGTTACAATTCTATTTTTGAGTTTGTACTCACCGTATTTACGGATGGAAGGCAAAACGTCTTCGAAGACCCAACGTTTAAAGTCATTCGCCGATGGTAACCTCGATAAAAATATTAATTCGTATAATCCGGGCTCGGATATGTATACTTCTAAGCCTTTATGGTGCGAAATAGGTTGCGACCCAAATTGGGGCCCAACTAAATCGGCCAGATTTCTCTTATAACGATCGTTAACGTGCGTTTGTAAGACCTTCTTCAGATTGGAATATCCTAATATTTCGGCCACATCTTTACCCTTAAACCACGAGTTATCGTCATCATCGAAAATCACTGTAACCTTTTGATTTTTAAAAATGAATTTACTCGCGATATCATCCTCCATCTCGTACTCCATGTCATACTCATCCGTGTTGGTCGCATCGGAGGAACAAGACGATGAAGAACTTTCGTTCTCATCCGCGTTGGACGCATCGGAGGAACAAGACGATGAAGAACTTTCGTCGGAAATCTCATCACGCGTAATTCCCGTATCGATCGTAATATCGTTATTCATTTCGTACCTACTATAGAAAAACGACCGATCGAACGTCAATGTTTTATTACGATCGAAAAAATAAAAAAATAAAATCATATAGTTCGCGCGATCGGAAACGTATTTATTTCACCACAACATCACTTCCGACATTGTTCTTTTAACCAGGTCGATCAGGTCGAAATCATCATCGCGAATCGTTATACATTTACTCTTTCCGTTATATTCATATTCCACACCCTCTTTATTTATTTTTCTCAAAACCTTTTTTATCATATTCTCGTCGTCGATAATTATATATTCCGTTTCGAAACATAAATCGTATCCGCAGGAATCCTCGACAGCTTTTTTAAAAGAGCGTTTTTGCGTGTCTATGAATTTATATTCCTTATTATTATCCACACTCTTCGATACACCGAAAATTTGTTGTATTTGCGTTCTATCTATCATCTCACGGAATAATCTGTTTTCCGTTTTCAAACGGGCGACATCGTCCGAGGTATCCTCGCTTTCGTCGTCTAACCATTCATAATCCGATTCTGACTCGGTCGATTCGTCATTCTCGATATTTCGGTCGGCGTGTTCCGAATGTATATTTTCGAGTTCTTTGAAAAACCACTCCCGAAACTCATCACTTTCCTTCGCGCATTTATTCAACAGAACCCCGATCGCCGGTTCGTCTATGAAAACCGTATCGGGATGCGTTCGTTTTAGATGTAAATTCGGATTATTGACTTTTAAATCGCGATATGTAGTTTTATATTTTTCGTTCACATGATCGTAAATTGCCTTTTTGGGGTTCTTGTATCCCAGTATATGGGTGATATCGTTCGCTTTAAACCAACATATTTTATCAACACTGCGCACTATCGAGATATTACGGTTTTTAAAAGTAAGCTCGGTATGATAAACGTCAATCGTGTCAGTCATGTTATTCTATATAAGCACTTTAGGTATTTCGACTTATTTAAAAAATACAATGTCGAGCTACGAGACTCTAATTAATAATATTAGACGATGAGAAAATCCGATTTAATATTGTCACGATAATTTCGAAATAAATAAGAAATGGTACTGTATCGTTACTTTTGATTTTATTATGGTTCTTTTATTACGATGGTGTATTAGTACTGTAATGGTACTGATACTTTAAAAAATATTAATAGTACTGCGATGGTACCGATACTTTAAAAATATTAATAGTACTGTGATGGTACTGGTACTTTAAAAAATATTAATAGTACTGTGATGGTACTGGTACTTTAAAAAATATTAATAATACTGTGATGGTACTGGTACTTTAAAAATATTAATAGTACTATGATGGTACTTTTAAAAATACTCAAAATTCAGTCTTTTGCAGTTCCCTCTCATAAAAACCACCGATTACTTCTTCACCGTCTAGAGCCTCGATTTTGTACGTGACGGGTTTGGTGTTTAAAACTTGCGCGATCACAAAAATTTCGCTAGTCCAGTTTTGTTTATATTTATTTCTAAATACGACTTTACTCGCCGTTATACGGACTCTGTCTCCGACGTCGAATTTCGGTTTTTTACGCGGCACTTCACTTTCGAGCTCCTGATACATTTTCAACAGATCGGACTCGTTGCTCTTATTAACATCGGCCGGACGCATTTTTATCGTGCTGTGGTAATCGTGTTTGTTGTATTCGTCGGTGAGCTCTTGTAAGACGTCGTACCATTTGTGCGAGTTTCTCACTTGGAATTTGACTCTGAATTTATCGTTTAACGTCCTGTGGTATCTCTCGATTATCGCCGACTTTTCCTCGCTCTCCGTATGGTACATTTTTATGCCGTGTTTTTTGAGCATGTCGTTAAAAGGTTTATTTTTAAACTCTGTCCCCTTATCCGTGTGCAGCAGTTCGGGCGTAGTGTGACCGTCCTTTTTCGCTCTCTCTATTATCCTCTCAAAAGCGGCCGTCACTACTGCGCCGTCTTTTTTCTTCAACGGTTCGGACCAGACGAATTTGCTAAAACAGTCTATCACGTTTAAGATGTATTTGTACCAGTTGTTCTCTCTGGCGAATTGTTTCATGATGAGCAGATCCGCGGCCCACAGATTATCCAGACCTTTCATGATTATCCTGCGTTTTATAAATTTTTTCACTACCGGTTTGTGCAGTTCTTTCGCCTCCACCACTTCGGGCGGCTCTTTGATAAACGAGTTTTTAACGCCGCCGCAGACCGCGCAATCGGAACTCGCCAACCATCTTTTATTTTTCGTTTTCACAATTTTCATGTTCTCTGACGCGGTCTGTGTTTTACACGTGCGACAGTAAGAATTCATCTCTTATATTAATGAAATTAAATTTTCGTTCGATAGAAAAAAATATCAATCATTTGGCAAGTTTTAATTTTTTATATGAATTCAAAATATTAATTTTTATACATAGATAATGGGGAATCACAAGAGGAAAATAAATTTGACCAAAGGTCAACTGAATAAGCTGCGGATAGCCCATAAGAAGCTTAAACGCGCAGTGCTTACTTTAACAAAAGATCAATTAAAAAATGGTAATACCGAAGTGTCACTCGATGGTGATCAAAACAAACAAGTGGAAAAAGCGTTGAAAAACAATAGAGGGACACGGTTGATTTTTGATTATTCGCAGTTGAAGGAAATGATCGATGGAGGTCTTCTGAAGGAAGTTTTAGAACTGGCCGAAAACAATATTCCGTATTTTAAGAAATTCGCCTCACCTCTGATAAAGAATAAAGTGGCACCTGTGTTGAAGAATGATTTCGTGCCGTGGTTGAAAAATTTAATAGACAATGAACTGGACGAATTGATTAATAAAGATAAAACCGGAGCCGGTCTGGAGAAACGTGTAAGCAGAAAATTGCATAAGACTCTTAAAGATATTAGAGAGGATAAAAAAAACTAGTTCCGCTGGCCATGTCCGAACTGGAGACATGGGCCAACAAGTTGAAAATCAACAATTTCCGTGGTGTTTTTATGCGAGAGTGTTTACCCGACAAGCCGCGCAAAAACGAGTGTGCTATTATTAATCTAGGTGATCTGGAGTCGGGCGGCACGCATTGGACTTGTTATACGAAAAAAGGTAATTATGTCATATATTTCGATTCGTTCGGTGAGGCGCCTCCACCTTTAGAATTGGAGAAATATCTAAACATGACTAAAGGTATTTTTTATAATCATATGAGATATCAAAATTATGACGATCCCCCGATATGCGGTCATTTATGTTTGGAGGTATTGCGACGTTTTTCCAGAGGACAGGATTTCAATACGATAGAACGTGCTTTACAAAACGATAAATACACATTTTTGAGATGGTTCGAATAATTTTATTTTTTTTCTCCCTCGCTCTTAATAAATAATCTTAACCGCAATTTAAAAAAGTATATATAGAGAAATGGTGTATTTCAGATTGACGGGTCAGAGTCCGCATTTGCAATTGAAGCTCGAAAACCCCATACACTTGAAAGAGGACGTGCGTTATTATCTAGCGCTCACGGGGTTTTCATTTCATAACTATTTTTATGACTTGAACGAGGAGGCTTCAATTACTTTTTATATGGGGGAGATAAGTCGTCCTACACTAACTTTTAAAGCGGAGTTTTGGGATTTGAAAACTATGCAGAGAGAAATCAGGGAATTCATGAGGATTAATAAGTTTACACCGGCGATAGATGTGGAAAAGTTTAAGATTTTTCGAGACCCACAGTCTAAGATATGTATAAAATCTCCAGTCAAGTTCCATATGAACAACGAGCTGCGACGGTTTCTCGGATTTGATGAATTGAAAAAAGATGAAACCTTATTCGAATTACAGTTTACAGCGAACAAGATTTTATCAATATATGAGGAGGAAAGTAAATTACAAATCAGACCGTTCCACATGATCGAAGTGCATTGCGATTTAGTCGAACATTCGTATGTCAATCACGCGGAGCATTGGCACAGACACGATTTCTCCTCGTTGTTGTATCACTCGAGTCCGCGAGAACACAGAGATAAAATTTACGAGAAACCGTCCGTTTTAAATTACATACCGCTCAAACCTAACACGCAGACGATAAGAGAAATCAACATTTATCTGACGGATGAAAACTACGTTCCCCTGCAAAACGCTCTGCCCGATTATATCATTTATTTAAAACTAGTCGATGAGTCGGAATTAAATATGAATTAGTTTTCGTCAAAAGCGATGATTTATTACATCTTTTGAAACGCTCTCAATTTTTTATTCGACTATGAAAATATATTTTTATATATAGACGGAAGAAAGATGGAAATGGAAAAGGATTATTATAAAGATATCCTCGACGAAGTGAATGGTAATTCTTTCGCGAAGATAAGTGATTTAGAAATCGATAAAAAATATTTGGTCAATAGCATAGAAAGAATTCATTATGCTTATGGTCTTAGAGTTTTGGTTACATGTGATGATGTGCGGTTTCAACTACCCGAGAGTTGGAACGAGAGAATGACTACGAAAAATATAAACGCGCTATTGAAATCGGACCAACCGTTGTATGTGGTGTACCATGGAAAGATCCCATTGTTGAATGATAAGTTTAAACACGATATCAAGTTTGTGAGAGATTGAATATTCGTTATTATTATTTGATTATACTTGTTATTTTATTTATGATTTAATTTTTTTTCTCGTTCCTGAAATGTATTTTTGCACAACAGCTTAATAATTTATGTAGTGCGAATATAAGCGGATGTAATATATAGGTAACAAAAATGGAGTCTGTCACTTTTAAATATTTCAAATTGTCAGAGTTCGCCTCACCACCCGTCAGAGGTTCACCGGACGCGGCCGGTTGCGATTTGAAAAGCGCTTATGACTATGTAGTACCCGGTCGCGGTAAACAGTTGATAAAGACGGACTTGTCTTTTCAATTTCCCCGCGGATGTTACGGTAGAGTAGCACCTCGAAGTGGCTTAGCTGCTAAGCATTTCATCGACGTGGGCGCCGGCGTGATAGACTTTGATTATACAGGCGATTTGCGTGTGTTGTTGTTTAACCATTCGGATGATGATTTCATCGTTAAAAGAGGTGATCGAATCGCTCAGTTAATATTGGAGGTTTATAGAAACGATGTGCCGGTAGACGGTGGAATCGATATGCGGAATACGGAACGCGGAAGTAATGGATTCGGTTCGACCGGTGTGTAATGAATTTTTAATTACATACGATGATTTTAATTATTTAATTTATTTTTTATTTTTTTATTTTTTTACGTCTGAAATATATTTCTGCAAATCGGTTTAATAAAAAACTCGGTTGGAATTTAAATGATATACTATATAGATGAATAAAATGGAGTCTCATAACATGATTATTACTCTGGAAGGAAATATCGGTGCGGGTAAAACTACTTTTGCCACAGGCTTGTTTGATCGGTTTAAAAACCTAGGGTTTAAAACCGTACACATACAAGAGCCAGTCGGCGCATGGCGGGATTTTCACGGTACGAATTTATTAGACCTCTTGTATAAAGATATCGAGAGATGGGCATTCACGTTTCAAGCCAACGCGTTAATTTATATGACGGAGTGCGATAAGAGAGCCGTTGAATATGCGAAGAAGGGTTATATCGTGATTAAAGAGCGCTCTGCGTTCACTGTAAGACATGTTTTTAATGAACATTACAAAAAGTTTATGACGCCCGCTGAGGTTCAAATTTTAACGGATCTAAGTAATAAGTATATCGATCCGCGTAAGACTGCATTTGATGAGGGCGGTGTTAAAGATATTACCTTGTACTTGCGGACGAATCCAACAACATGTTTTGAACGTAAGTTAATAAGAAGGCGTCCGGAAGAAGTAGGTAAAAAGAACCTTGTGGATGAAGAGTATTTAAAAGAATTGCATGCGATTCACGAGGCTGCTATTTCCAAGTCGATCGGGGAGGTTATTACAGCTGATGGAACTAAATTTGACCCTAATGATCCGAAGTCAGTTAGAATTTTAGGGAGTGATGAGTTTGTGTTTGATGCTTTAATGGACATTGGTGAGTTGGATGTTTTGGATAATATCGGTGATACTATAGGAATTAAAGTTAATCTAGAGGATTGTTGGACGTTTGAGGGAGATAAAATTACCCGTAAGAAATGTTAATTATGTTTTAAAGCGTTATAAATTGATTTTTTTTGTCAAGGTCTGTCAGGGTATATATGTTAAAGAGGCTAAGAGGCTTAGGGTATAAAAAATGCAATTTATTTAATTATTTTATTTTTTATAAGTTTGGACTTGTTATGGTGTTGGGTCAAATGTTCTGATTTGGGATGGAACTGGTCATCGAAATCGACAATCGAATATCGAATTATTCCGTTTTTTATTCTTCCGAAGTATCAGGGCGGCAGAATCTAGTAGGAACCGGCGCGCTCGAGCCGAGCGAACGGCGCAACGGTGGTGGCGCGCGCGAGAAATAATGACGTAGCGATGACCTTGGACTTTGCGCTCGTGGCGCGCGCGAGAAATAATGACGTAGCGATGACCTTGGACTTTGCACTCGTGGCGCGCGCGAGAAATAATGACGTAGCGATGACCTTGGACTTTGCGCTCATACGTCAGCGATGACCTTGGACTTTGCACTCATACGTCAGCGATGACCTTGGACTTTGCACTCATACGTCAGCGATGACCTTGGACTTTGCACTCCACAGCTACGTCAAAACTGATGACGTCACGGATCGTACCCCTCGTACCCCTCATGTTTTTGAATCGGCCTTCCACTACTACTCTGGGTATAGAAACATAAAACGGCGCTTAAAACCGCGTAATCTGACAGTGCTCATGTTTCAAATAACTCGTAGTTTATACCATTTAGCGTTGAGGCTTACGGTTGAAATTTTGCATGTGAAGAGTCCTTTAGTTTGGAACCATAATAGTATCAATCATATTTCGAAAATAATTTTTTATATTTTAAAAAATGATATAAAATCACAAGGTTTTATTCAACTTTAAAACATGACATGAAAAAAGTAGCCGGCTACTACTTTTTTAATTTTTTGGTCAGGCAAAATAAAAAACGGTGGAAATTGTTGCTTAAGAGTTGAATTTTTCAAATTATATATTTTTTTTAAAGTAGCTGACGTAGTTTGGTCGATAACTTAGTTACTGCGGGAGAGTTAATCCGTACGGCGCCTTCATAAAAACAAAGTCAATCCTAAACTGTTATTTACAAAAATATAGTCGACTAAAAAAACAAATTTGTTATCAAATTAAAGGTCTGAATCTCACAATTACTATGGTACAAATTATAAATGGTTTAGAAGCAGTTTACACATCACAGGAACGTTACAGGTGTATTCCGTGGCGGCAGCTTCTTTCAAAAAATGTCAGGACAAGCTTCTAGGTTATCAGTGTTTACGAAGTGTAAACTACCTGTAAGCCATTTACATTTGGTACTATAGTGATTCGGAGATTCAGACGTATAATTTGATACCATATTTGTAATTTTTTACGTACTTTATTTTTTCCATGCATAGGGACTAGAAGCAAATTTAGGCTTCACTTCGCGGTTTCTAGTGCTCCGTCTATTGTACTATGTGGTCGACGGTCCGCAGGTAGAGAGCCTCTCGGCCTGTCGGTTCATTACTGGTGCAGTAGACTATACTAGAGCGACGCCGACGGTTCCGTTGCGTTGGAAAGGGCAACCTATAGAAATTCCTCTTGACCCTCTTATAACGGGAGTTGGATTCCCGAGGCATTTAATCGATCAAATGTATGCCTACTTAGAAGTTATACTTTGCGATTCAAAGATGGTAATTTCTAGGGGGTTTAATATGTTTAGAGTATCAACAGTTTAACTACCTGATTGCCCTACGAAGATGAATACAGATTTTGTCAACTACTACAGTAAAAATATTCCTGGTATTTTACATGCACGGTAATCAATAATGACCTTCTCACAAGGGTTATTGTAATAAACAGTATAACACTTGAAAAATCGTTTTCAGAATGAATATGAAAATTATGATTGATTTAACTAAAAACAGTACCCATTTACTTTAATGACGAGATATTGCTACGAAATACTTTTTTTTTAATAATTACGAACCTAACTAATGGGCTTACTAATACGATTTAGCTGCATAACTAAGCATTCTATATTGAGTTCAACTCCCTTCACTTTATTCACACTCCCAACTTTGGTGGACGTCTTTAGAGGGTTGAAACGAGGTAAAGTTAGCGAATGACCTCTGATAAAACTGAAAAGTCAAACTTATTATCTTCGTGTTAAAAATTAGGAATCTCATACAAAATACAAATTTAAAAAAATAACAGCCAAAAAACTGCAAATTTATAAACATTTTCAACTTTAGAGGCCATTTTGAGTGTGAAGGAGGTGAGATAGGGCAAAATAGTTAAGGACCAAAGTTGTAGGAAATTTAATTTTAAATGTATAAAAAGACCTTTGTTTTTTGATAGAAACTCTTTTTTAGCCACTAAAGACCAAAAATTAAAACAGGGTGTCCACAAAAATTTCATAATAATTTCCCCTGACTTTCCCTGACCACAGGCCACTAATTTCCCTGACTCACGAACTTTTTACCAAGAATTTTTGGCAAACATTCTAAACGATACTATGAAGTTTTACATGTTATAATGAAAAAACACTATGTCACTAAGGGTTTTTTTCTATTTCATTGTATAAACACTACATAAGATCTAAACCAAAGTACAATTTCTTTGTTTGAAAAAATACATTAGATACATTAGATAAATTACTTTGAAATGGCGACCTACCCACGTAATGTGATAGGGTGCTTTGATTTCGAATAAACTGTTTTTGGTTGTTAATGCACGCTTCAGAACAATGTAAGCTACTTTGATTTTTTTAAATAACAATGGATCAAGAATAAGGTGGTCTTGATTTTCCCATGTATTTCTAATGAACGATTCTTGTTTTGTTTAGATTTTCGATGAAGGAAGTATGGCAGTTAGCTTCGCTGATCAATACAGTACATACACAGCTGTTTCATTCACATTGTTAGACATTACATTCATATTTTTGTTTACTTATTTAAAAAAATATGTTACTGTTACATAGAATTTAAATTTAATTTAGGCTTGAATATCCCTTGTGTTAAGGATGGACACACAGCTAGTCAGAATAATTTAAAATAAACATAAAAAACAGGGGAAGAAAAAAGAAACCCTTGCTTCCTCCTTCCCACAGCTGGCCTTCTACTCCCCCCACTTTTTTCCTTCCTTGATTTCCTATATTTATTTAATTTATATTTATTTAAAGTACACATTAACAACAAGTTTTCAATATAATTTAATACAATTTAATCTTGAGAATGTTTAGGAATATTCTCAATATTACAAAATTTTCTAGATCTAGAATAAATAAGTCAAGATGTTGTAACTTAAATACCCCGTTGCAGCAGACCTGCATACTCAGCGAATTTCAAATGCAAAACAACATATTTCAATCCAACATACCGAGATTCAACATGTTTTTGTAAGCTCCATAAGAATAACATAGGGAATGAGTATGCAGGTTTACTGCTACGGGTATATTAAAACTGGGTGGTTTTAATTCAATATTTAGTTGATCTGAACTAGAAGAAGCCATTTACCAAGTTTTATCAAGATATGTTGAGAAATAAGCGAGATATAGAATTTTCTTTATTTCCCGTAAGGTTAACATTGGGACAACGTACTGTGTTTACCACTTTCAATATCTCGGAAACCAATGGACATAGAGCAGTGATTCAAAATACTAAATTGTTTGTTTTTTTTAGCTGAATTCAATAATGCTAGCAAAAATTGGATAATTTTTAATTTTCTATGCGAAAAACTCAAAAAACCCATTTTTGGGGGGATTTACCCCCTTTACCCCCCCTTCTGGTGGTCCGATCGGGCTGGTTCACAAACTCGTCCAAGTGATTACCACTTTACACGTCTGTACCAAATTTCATTAAGATCGGACCATATTTACGGCCGCTATCGTGTTCACAGACATATAAATATATATATATATATATACAAAATTCAAACGAATATTGTTTTTTTCTTCTGGGGCCCCAAAATAAAAAGTTAACATGGTCTCGGGCTTAGGTCTTACCATGAGACCTACGGTAATAGCTTATTCCTTTAAGGAAATTCGCTAAAAGGAATTATTGTTGAAGCAATAAAAAAATGGTTCATTGAATAGCAACACTTGATTAGACTGTTTGATTATTAGTAATTTTAAATCAACCAATTACAATTAAATTCATACAACGGTGAAACAATGGTAACACAGAGATAGAAAACATCCATCATTGATGCGAATTACCATCGTAATTTTTCTGCATAATTTCTTATTTCCCTGACTTTCCCTGACCAAAGATCAAATTCCCTGACTTTCCCTGACCAAAGATCAAATTCCCTGACTTTCCCTGACCAAAGATCAAATTCCCTGACTTTCCCTGACCAAAATCTATTTCCCTGACTTTCCATGATTATCCCTGACTTTCCAGAATGTGGACACCCTGTATAAGTACCTTTTTCAGAATTCAAAATGTCCCCATTTCCCCCCTCTTAGAGGGGTTGGGGGTTTAAATTTTTTGTTTTGAGAATTTTCCCGTAAATTTTACCACCCAAGGAATATTCGTGCCAAATTTCAAGTTTCTAGCTCATTTTGAAGTATGTTGGAATTTGTATACCTCAGTGAGTGAGTTACACATGCGGCTGTACAATTTTCCCTGAGAAAAATTCGCTATTTAGATATTTTTTATGCCATAAACATTACAACAGCCATTAACCTTACACAGTAATGTATTATATAAGAAGTTCACTGGCCAGCAAGCTTGAGCTAATTAGTAATACCTAACCAAATAAAACAAGCAATAACAAAAATATGAAATTTGGCCCATAATCATTTAATGATGGAATAGAATTTTATTATTTCATAAGAATACATGTTTAGCCTGGAATGTTGTTTGGCCTGGCTGTTGGCCATGTTGTTTTGTCTACTCCTTTGCCTGTCTTGGGTAAACACGTGGTGTCAGTAAAAAAAATCGGCGAAAGGATGAAATTTACTTTTGAGTTAAAAACTTCACATCCACCGGTATACCAGCCGGCACACATCTCATCTGGCAACTTCGAGCTTCCGTGTTGTAGTTGTGTGTGACTCATCGCTTACGTGTCAACTCAGCGTTGTGAAAAGTGACTCATAGGTTTCGTACCCCCCTCCCAACTGCATTATGTTCATTGTCGTGCAAATGTTTATCACAGCCAGTTTGGTTTAACGATCATCATGTTAACGCTTGTGCACATTAAAGCTCAGATCTGAAATTAGTACTACCGAAGAAATTTTATCAACAGCAAACCAAGCGGATAGTGGGTCTAATAAAAAATGTTTTTCAACAAAGATTACTTTTGCGAAAAAGTCGAATGTATGGGTAATTAATGTTATACATGACATGAGTGCAAATTAGAGATGTGCGTTTGCGAGAGGTTGAAACTATCGACAAATTCCTAACCGAGAACTTCAAAAGATTCTTTACATATTTTAAAATCGAAGTTTCTATAAAATAAGCGTTTCTCCTTTTCTAGCCAAACGCCTTTCCGAAAATGCTTCCCCGCGTTCAAATTCGTAACCCGCGGGAAGAACGAAAACAGCGGACCTAAAACTCACTGTCATTGTACATCTCAGTAAGAAAACAATCGATTTTAAGAAGTTAACAATTGGAATGTATCCAACAGTTCCAAGAATCGAATAGTTTCAGTTGTAACATCTCGTTTTAACATAACTATTGTAAATCAAACTTATTTGTATATTTACTGAACGAAAATAGTGGTTTGAATCATTAACATTATCTTTACAAATTTAACGTGGCAATCTCGGATGAGGGTGGATTTCTTCGCCGAGCCGAAAATACGGAATGATCTCATACAGGTCATTATGAGGAAAATATGTAAATCAATGGCTGAACTCGTTTAAAATACACAATTAAAAACCTTATTCAATAATGCCCACAGTTTAACTCCCACGAATAAAAAAAGGTTCGACAGAAATTTAACTAATGAACCTCGACGAGGATCGCACCTGGGGCGTGCCGACGGGGGGGGACGAGCGGGACCGGACCCCCCCATAGCTAATTTTTTTATAAAAAAATAAAAAACCTATAAATATTTCGTACAATATTTATTAGTTAATGCATCATTTATAGACAGTTTATGGCATTTATGTTCAATTCCCGCGTAATTCCTTTTGATTTGGCCAGGAAAATTGAACACTTAAGGTACCTTACACACCGATGTTGCGGACACGATGTCGCTGACTTTTATTCTATTCAGGCAACCGTCTGTTGCCTTTACGAACAAAAATTGAGGGTATGATACTGGTGTTCATCGTATATTATGCGGATTGCAATCTAAAGGCATGGAGGAAACCGTTCTTTGACTTTGCAGCAAGAAATATCGTGTTGTTTCTGTATCGGCAAATCTTGGCTGTGACATCGTGTCCGCGACACCGGAGTGTAAAGATCCATTTTATAACATTGGTTGGTTTTCGAGTGGCATGTCACGGACAAGAAAAAAATCGTGTCCATGGGGTCGTCCATGAATTATGTCATCGATGTTTGTTCATTTTTTGACCCCCCCCCCCCTTCCTACAATCATCTTACCGTCATAATCCGCCTAACCCACCCCCCTGCCATTCAAAAATGAGTCAAAGGGTACAAACTCCTAAAACAATACTATTCTTTGGGAAAGTCCAATTAAAGAGTTCTTCTATTGATTTGTTAAAACCTCTAAATTAGGTTTTAAACTCATTTTCGGCTAATTTGATGTTAATCAACGATTCAAACCAGAACTTTTTGAACTCTGTAGAACTACATTTGCTGTAGAGATAGATGCTGACGCTGCCTGCAAATCAAAAAACATATTTATCATTGCACTTACTGCAGCTCAGTTCTGACCTGAAGCTAAATTGACCATTTTAACGGATATTGTAAAAATCGAGGACATAGTTTCCAAGCTGTTTTTCTTTAGCTTAATGAATCAACATAGAATGTTTACAATATTCCAATCTAAATTGGTATTAAAACATAATTTGAAAAATGACGTCATCCCATCATTCACCCTCTCCCCATGCACATCATCCTACCGTCATTTTCATTTTGGACCCCTCCCCCCAGTTTTCAGATGACGTAATTTATGGACGGCCCCCAATTTTCTTCTGGTTTGACCCCCCCCCAGGGCAAAATCTTGGGCACGCCACTGGATCACACCACAAACTACTGTTTAGCTACGGGCCCGAGAATTACGCCTGGTATAGGCCAATTCAAATAATATTAGGGGGCCCCCATATGTTAAGGGGGTATCGACAGACGAATTGTTTTATATGTACCGTCTTGCTAGACGTCTTGAAAATAGCATTTCCGTCTTCCTAAACGGAAATGAAGTCCGTCCGTAAGACTAATGTAAATTTTAGCTTCGAATTTATGGACAGCGTAAGCCTTGTTATTTGATTCGAACTGCAGCTTCAGCGGCGCCGGCGTTGCATCACGCCTTGGCATTGACAAGAAGGCGACGACGCACGACGCCGGACGGCGCTGAATAAGCATATCCAAGGCGACGCGTGTTTAGTTTGGATCCTTGTTTTTTATGCAAAAGAATTCCGCTGAAGCATGTTGGGCCTCTAAGCCTGACGAAAAGTCTTGCTCTCGGGCGACGACTCGGGACAGGTGTTCACTCTACGACCGACGCAGTGAGACTCCGGCTTTGATGTACAGCCTATACAGTAATAGGTAGGTGCGCGCTCTGCAAGGGCAAACATTCCGCCGACACCTTCCGAGTCCTTGCCTCAAACCTGACTGACTGCAGCACTCGGCTCCAGCTCGTAAAGCGAGAATCCATGAGTTGAACTTTGCACGGTAACCGTTTAGAATTGGCATTATTCTTAACTAGATTTATACCTTCATACCTTTGGTAAACGAAGTAATGACAGTTTAAAATATCCCAAATTGTTTACTGTTCGAACAATAAAAGTTATTAAAAAGAATGGCAATTTTCGAAAATAACGTAGAAAGAGTAAATACGATTATTTGTTACTAGAATTCGAGCGGAACAGGGCTGTCAAAACAAATGATTTATCTGAACTTCATTTCGTATCTTGAAGATAACGTAGTTAACAACCCCTTATCATTTTGAAGAATAGTGAGGAGATTACGTCGACGGACAGCGGCGCCTCAACATCAATGACACTGGAGTAGGAGGTAGAGGTGACCATGACCACGCGACTGCGGATGCATTTGCTCAGTATTTCGGGTCCGTGTGCGATGTTTCCGCGTGCGACTGTCATCAGCTGACCCGCTTCGCGCTCGACTCGCCTGTCTTATCTGGTATCGGCTGCCTCACGTTTGATAACATAACGGAAGCTGAGGTTGTGTTGGCGCTAAAAAAAAAACTGAAGTCAAAACGTTCTTATTAGTCCAGGAGCTGAGGGGGGTTGAGCATGCATGAAAGGGTGACGCAATGTTTTTGTTGATTATCGTAATATGAACCGAGGTGATGAAAATTACGAATGTCGCCTATTGCAACGTGGTCGATAACGTGCGGGTAGGGGGCGAACATGGCGGGGAACACTATGCGTTAAATCGCAGTTATCTCGAAAACGGTAAAAGATAGAACACCGGTCAAAACGTATTTTTAATCACAAAAATATTGCTAACAATAATGGTTATTAGGTCCGAGGTCGTATCTAGAGAAATAGATGAGTTATAAAATAAAACATAAAAATGAGGTATTTAGGTAGGTTTTTTTAACGAAAGTAGGATTAATTTGTGAATTTCGCGAAAGAGTGTAACGCAATATTTTCATAGATTGTTGTAATATGGACTAAGTTGATCTATATTATAAATGTCGCCTATTTCCCAGGTGCTCGACAACGTGGGTGGAGGGGGGCAAACATGGCGGAAAGCGCTATGCGTCTGAACGGCTGTTTCTCGTTAACGGTATGAGATAAAACATCGGTAACAACGTCATTTTGAAGATAACAAAAACTATCGCTAACAATAATGATTAAGACCCGAGGTCGTATCTTGAAAAATAAAAAAGTTATTAAATAATACGATTTCTGGAAATTTAAGCTATACATAATTTTTAAGAAAAATTAATAATTTCAACATTTAATTTATTTTACTTAAAGACGACATTTTCTCTTAAGTTATGTTGTTTAGAACATCTTAATGATAAAAAAAATTAATCAATTAATAAATTTCAATTACAAATACTCTTTATTCATATACATACATGTACATGATCAGTGTCATTTCAATGACTAGTTTAACTATAACACATATGTACATATATTTACAACTTGCATATCTCTGGCTATTTCAAACCTTGTGTTTTTAAATAGTGCCCTTACAAACTCCTGTACTTAGGAAGAGGTGGAAGGAATTCTATTGAATACAGTGCTGTTTTACTAAGTTATTAAGTTTACTAAGTAAGTGCTTGGTTTCTGTTTGAATTTATTATGGTTTGTAGTATTTTTAATGTCGTTTAGTAACAGTTGCAAGACTTATGTTCCCACATAGTTTGATTTTTTCTCTTAAAATTTAGATTGTGACAAGTTTTAATCATGATTTTATTAATCATGAGGTTTGTAGCCTGAGTATATGTCTTGATTAGATTTTGCTATGAGAATTGCATCAAAATGTACTGGCCAAATACTGTTAAAATCTTAAGGTTTTTTTAAATGTTCGCTTGCTGAGTCATCAAACTTATGTTTCATTATAATTCTAATTGCTCTTCTTTGTTGTTTCTAATTACTAATTTCTAATTAAACAGGTAATTATAATAGGCCCTAGATCAAAAAAAAAATTTAACATAGTAAATGTTACTTAAAATAATGAGAATTTTGAATACTTGACACCTTTCATTACAAGTTCATTTTTAGCCCAATAGTAAATAAATAAATAAATAAATAAAATACTATTTAAATTACTGCAACAACAATAAATTATGTAGAACATAAAAATGGGGATGACAGCCACTTATGAATAACAGTCATAAAATATTCATACATAATTTGGCATCAAAAACTGGATTAAGTTAATCGGCCAAATAGGGGCCTACTGTATTCACTAAAGAACTACCATAGGCCTAAATAAAAAAAACCTTCTCTATGAAAAGGTGAACTACATCAAAAAAATAATATATTAAGTCTTATTCATCTCTAAACGAAAACTAACTGCCTTACTTACATTATGCAAACTTGAAGAGTAAAATTTGTATAGCCTACATGGGCTACAGTACACCTCATATCATCCACACCCAAATTATCTGGATCCAGGATTATCCATACAAGGTTGAGAAATAGAAATTTAATTTTAATTATGGTTTTCGAAAAGTCAAAATCGTTTACACCCATTAGCCTGAGGGTTATAGAGGGGGTTGTACAACCTCCAATTAGTCTACAACCCTCCATTAGCCTGGATAGCCTACTTGATATTTGAGTCCTGTACCACTGACCAACAGTTGTTGGATAGGTTATGTCATTCAATTACTACTTGACTACTATTAACTAATATTTACACCTATTTACAGGATTGAGGGTAGTTGATTAATCCTCGAACGGGCGCATGCGGAGTTTTCCTCCGCACGTGTTTTTTATGTTAAAATAAACAGACATAGTGGATGTCGGCGGTCGTGTTCGGCTCCATACTTTACACCTCTCATTCCAGGAATCTCCTAAAGCTATTTATACCCCCCACCCCCCCTTGGTACCTCATTATTTGCAGCTCAGAGGTGCAGTGTCAGTTTGCGGAGCGCCCTTTCCCATAATAAACACCTAATAAAAAAATTCATAATAAATAAATAAATAAATTCTTTATTGAATGCTTCAGTACAGCAAATTTGCCAATTATACCAAGCATTAAGACAAATCACAAATTAACATGCTTGAAGACAGCAGCAGACAACTTATGGTTAACATTTACATTATAGAAATAAATAGTTTTGTGAAAACAATACAACAAGAACAAGGAACTTAGAATCTTAAAAAGTAGCCTAACTTAGAAATTACTAGCAAATTACAAGATTTTTTATTTTTAAAAATTATTTATGTTACTTAACAATTTAGTCTTGAATATATTTATTGAGTCAAAAAATATGTCAACTTCATGACAGTAACAGTTATAAAGCCTACACATATTGTTAATGGAAGAATTGAAACCCAGATTGGTCCTTGAATATTTTTGAGAAAAAAGATATTGGCTGCGAGAGCCAAGGCGAGGGACAGCAAAAGCGACCTGTGACATTAATGCATTATCGTCTATTTGACCCTTTAGCAACTTGTAAAGACACAATAAAGTATTTAGCTTATATCTTTTTACCATACTAGACATTTCAAAGATTTCAAGTAGCTCAGTGTATGGTACTAAATTTGTATAAAAACCAAAAGATTTGTAATGAAGGAATTTCAAAAATCTTTTTTGAACACTTTCAATCATTTCAGAAAGGTAATTGATGTGAGGATGCCAAATTAACGAGCCATACTCAAGTTTCGATCGCACAAGTGAGAAAAATAATAATTTTAGAGAATTGGTGTTTTCAAAAAATAAACTTGATCTTTTAATAAATCCCAGCAAAGAGTATGATGACTTGCATACAGAAACTATATGATCTTTGAATGTAAATTTTGAGTCAAAAATTATACCTAAATCTTTGAAAGATGATTTCCTATTTAACTTAACATTATTCATCTCATAATCAAACACAATTTGGAGCTGAGGGGTTTTTCTGGTAAATGAAACTACTGAGCATTTGTCAATATTAAATTTTAAATGTTTGGAGCTCCAAATAATCAATGAATCTAAATCTCGCTGCAATTCTTGACAATCATCTAAGCTTTTGACGGTTTTGAATAATTTTAAATCATCAGCATACAATAACAACTCAGAATGCTTTACATAATTTTGTATGTCGTTTATGAAAATTATAAAAAGTAATGGCCCCAAATTTGACCCTTGAGGAACGCCCGATCCTACAATTTGTTCCTCAGAGAAATACCCTTCATAACTGACATACTGTCTTCTTTTATGCAAATAAGAACAGAAAAAATTTATAAGAGAATCAGTTAGGCCATAAAAATTCAATTTAGTGATCCACCTTATCAAAGGCTTTTTCAAAATCTGTATAAATAACATCAACTTGTTTGTTATTATCAATATTTACACTACAATATTGTGAAAAATTTAGTAAATTAGAAGTAATGGATCTTTTACAGAAAAAACCATGTTGATAGTCACTAATGTATTTTTTGACATGTGAGAAAAGCCTGTTATAGATAATAGATTCAAACACTTTAGCAGGTGTAGATAAAATAGCAATTGGTCTGTGATTTTTTATGTCATTACTAGCTCCTTTCTTAGGCACTGGTACAATTTTAGCAAGTTTCCAATCAGGGAAATTACTATTTATTAATGACAAATTGAACAAATGATGTAAGGGTGAAACTAAAATCTCAGCACAAGCTTTAAATACATAAGGAGGTATGCCATCTGGGCCCATCGTTCTCTTAGGTTTGAGTTTATTTAGACTGATAAGAACTTCTTGTTCTGAAATCTGAAATAGCGAAGGATTTGTAATTGTTATTTAATTAGTTGGAGTTTTCCTATCGCTTTTGAAAAAAAATAGGTGAAAGGATAAGTCCAAAAAAGTATATAAGAATTAATAGGCTACATATTTTATACTAGAAAATTACTTACTATGTTCAATTGAAATACTACACCTTTAAGTTGAACAATTAATTGTATCGACGATGAAATGTGATTCCTAATGACGTTTGTTAATATTAAAATACAATATTTCGTCATAAAACAAGTAAAATAGATTAAAATTTTGCAATTTAGTGTTGCGGAGTAGTGTGCGCCGTTTTACCGGTGAAGCGCCCGCTCAAGGGTTAATCAAACAGTGGCTCTTCCCCCATTTCTTTTAGTAAATAAGGTGGCCTATTCACCAGACACTCCTTTAAAACCCCCTTGAAGTCTTTCAGATCTAGCTTGCACACATTCTCTGGTAGCGGGTTGAAGACTTTGATTGTGTAGAAGGGATAACCCTTTTGGAAGCTACTGAGCTTACATCGAGGCATATCCAGGTCTCTAGCATGTCGGGTCACATGATTATGTTGGTGTTCCCTTCTCAGGGCCGGCTCCACCATATAGGCAAACTTGGCGACCGCCTAGGGCGCCAGGGCCTAAGGGGCGCCAAAGGGAGCGCTGAGCGGAACGTTCATAAAAATAACAAGGCGCAAATAAAACACTTTGTTTTGAAAAGGAAAATTATAAACGCAAACTAAACTTATATTAACATTTTATTAAATTGTAGGTTTATAATTTGGAAATGCTGTTACTTTGCTTTGTTACTTTTTTTAAGCACTTTTAAACAGTAAACTTATCTCCAATGGAGGAAAACCCTACCCTTCCAAACTTAAGACTATTTACCAGTAATAAGCATGTGAAACTATCTACTATCTGGGCGCTCTTGCTGTTATACTGTAGTTTAGGTTTCTTTTTAATCTTGGCAGCCAAATTTCAAGACCGGTCCAATTTTGTCCACCATTTTCCCAGTGCTGGCAAGTAATGTAATTTTGAAATTCACAGTTAATTATATAAGTACTTATGACTTATTTCTATTTTGTTATTAACATGGTAAACCATGGGGTCGAATGTTAATTTTTTAATTCTTACTTTCAGATTCTTTTTACTATCTGCGCCATTAGATTTTTTCTAGCGATGTGACCTGCTTGCTTAAAATTGCTTAGGTACATTATATTGTGTATTCAAAAAAAGTCTACTCTTGGCTGTTTAATGTTTGATCCTTAAATGAAGTAATATCTAATCTCAGTAGATATATCACCCTGGACAGCTTGACAATACATTTGTTACATGATAGCTCCAATTCAGTTTGAAATCAATACAAAAACCCAGTAGTTTTACGGGGTCGCCAATCTGCACTCCAGGCTTAAGAGTACACAAGAGGGATTGGGTCTTCTCTTCGTTTATCTTAAGTTCATTAGCGGTAAACCAATCCTTGGCCCGTTCCAGTAAGATGTTCGCTTGTACCCGCAGATGCATTATGCCCCTGCCCCTGGTAAACTGAGTGGTATCGTCTGCAAAAAACAGTGTACGATTTATCCAGCCATAGGTTACGCCATTGTGCACAGTAAGATGGAATGCCGTACAATACAGAGTTGGTAATCATGATCGTAAATAGCAGAGGGCCAAGGTCAGAGCCCCCCTTCATGGCCACAAATAAAGGGGGGAGGTCAGGCTGTGGTACACCGTGCCTGACCTTCCTTGTTCTAGAGGTCACCCCTCCAAGAGAGGCGAGTTGATTCCTATCCGCTAAAAAATCTGTTACTGTCTAGAGAACAGCACCGCCAATCCTGTATTTGCACAGCTTTCTAATGAGAATATCTTGTGAGACTATGTCGAAAGCCTTGCTTAAACCACCGAGACTAATTATAACAGAGTCTCTGTTCTCAAAGGCGTCAGTGATACGACTACCAAGGCTTGCTAGAGCAGTGGTGGTTGATTGCCCACTTCTGAACCCATGTTGTGCCTCAGACATTAGTTTATTGCTCTCTAGATATTCAACAAGCTGAACCTTCATAACTGACTCAACAACCTTGGATAGTGTACTTAGGCAAGATCAAGATTGGCCGGAAGATTGATAATACAGATGGGTCTCCTTTCTTAAGGATAGGAATTGTGCCAGTAGTTTTGAGGCAGTTGGGGAATAGGCCATTTCCAAGGCAGAATTTATCACCAGGGTTAGGGGGGTTCACAATTCATGCTTTAGTACTGCACTTGAGATCCCATGCACATCATAACTATATGAGACTCTGAACCCCTTAACAATTTTCAATACATCCCCAGAGCTTACTTACCACCTTCCAAGAATTGAAAGCTAGGAAAGGCGGAGCATCATCCATTGCACCTACTGTACCGGATCAGTTTGCAGCTGGGTAAATTGTCCGTGACACTCTCCATTAGGCCTACATCTACATTCTACACTCTATTCTAGCATAAGGGTTGTAGCCTGAGAGTTTTTCATGAGTTGAGTTTTTGTCACAGATGCAACTGTGATTTGGTTAAAACGCAAAGTATCATAACTGTTTCACAGATGCAACTAATGCATCATGTATTGTGCACAGTAAGTTGGAATGCCGTGAGAGGGACAATATTCGTACGTCAAGATTTAGGAATAATTTTTTTACTATGGTATTTAAATCGGCTGACAAATCGGAATGCCGGTTTTTAAATGATTAAATATTGGTTTTTAGTTCTTATTAATCAGATTAGGTTTCAGGTAGGCTTATTTTTGCCTTACGGCATTGACTTTAAGGGTAACTAAAAGGAGATTGCTATTGCTTGTAGGCCCTACCTAGATGTTTTGAAGCCAGAAATTAAGCACTTGCAAAATTAGTTCGGCACTCGTCACTAGAGATTGCGCCAATAGTGTGATTTCATGCTAAAGATTTTTATCCCTGAAATGGAACATTTTTGCTTCTGCCGGGTTAAAATATAGTTTAAGGTTATAAAAGAGATTTTATATTATAAACGTCAAAACTATAAGTTCAAAAGGGAGGGTAAACAGGTAGGTATTTTTAATTTCTTTGATATTGAAATTCTTTCTCAGAATGTGCTAATTTTTGTAACGTATGATCATATTCATTGGCTTGAAAATTTAACAATGCTTGGACTATCTAT
The DNA here is from genome assembly GCA_035578135.1 of Flexamia atlantica. NCBI lineage: Eukaryota > Metazoa > Arthropoda > Insecta > Hemiptera > Cicadellidae > Flexamia > Flexamia atlantica. Next base: position 6,769,696 of record JAQJVK010000007.1, on the reverse strand, counting down.
TTTGTTGTTTTCTTTATAATCAATGCTTACAGCTATCAGCCAAAATTAATTCCACCTAAAAGTAGATTATATTAGCTCCGTGATTCTACATTTAATACTTTATTACCCACCATTTCCATTCTAGAATAAGCCTAAACTTAATAAGAAGAATCTCTAATCTACATATAAAAATCAAATTAATTGCTGCTCAGAGATAAATGTTCATTTGCCTCAGTAGAACCAAACGTAGTTTACAGAAAAACTCTTTAAAATTGTTATCACTCATTGAAATTTGATTCTGAGCACTGTAACTCTGGGTTGATGCAAAGGATACACCGCCAAGATAACGCAAATTTAAGGGTAAATAGGTTTTAATGACAAGTGGTTTAAAGTACCATAAGCGATACATTGCTTTGAGCAAGCGATAGGCATACACTGACTGGGACATCCAGCGTGCAAGCGTGTCCTGTAATCCAGCTACTTGAACATCACAAATTGTGGATAGTTACGAGTGATGGCTTGTGGACGCGGGTTTCTTAGAGGGAATTGACATCTGCACTATTGAGTAAAAACTATGTTCATAGGATCGTCCTCATAATTAGAGTTTGGATTCCACGTTAAAATGTAGGTCCCTTAGTTGCCATTGGCTGTTGGGCTATTAATTAACAATCCTACAACAGCTACTTTCATCCTACACTCATCCTTCACTCACATTCGTCATAAAATACCCGTTACTGATGGTCGGCGTCTAAATGGTAATTTTATGTAATGGAGTTTTAAATAAAACTAATATGGAATTGCGTTCTTACCAGATTTAACCACTAAGAGATAGGTATTCAGCAGGTAAGAATATTTTTCTTACCATTTATTGCTGCTCAGAGATAAATGTTCATTTGCCTCAGTAGAACCAAACGTAGTTTACGGAAAAACTCTTTAAATTTGTTATCACTCATTGAAATTTGATTCTGAGCACTGTAACTCTGGGTTGATGCAAAGGATACACCGCCAAGATAACGCAAATTTAACCCTTTTAGTGCCAGGATCTCGTAGCGAGACGCGCACACTAACTACCGCTAGTGCCGGGATCTCTTAGCGAGATCCTGTCTCTAACTGCATAGTATGCCAGGATCTCGTAGCGAGACGTTTACATTTTTATACATATAAAATATATTTTTTCGTTTTTACTGGCTGGAATTCGTGCCAAATGCCTTTCTATAATCAAATCTTTCGTTTCATATGACTTTTCTCCTGAACTGTCTTTATAGTTAGCTGGAATGACATACTGAAATGCAAACAGCTGTTGGCAGACAAATAACCATGCATTTCATATGGCGGTGATGCAACTTCAATTGTGTAATTTTTAGGCTATGTTTTTGTTATACCTATAGGGTTATAATTGAAATATAGTTTGTATTTTGTTATTGTGGATCTTTTTAAATGTTAAATGATGTTTCTAGTGTAAATAAGGAATACGAATACTGTTTTAAGTAGGTTGCTTAGTGACGTTGTTCAACTCTGCATTGTTGCAAGGTTATCGTTTTATTTTGTTAATTCATAACCTATGACAGTAAATTGATGTTTTATACATGGTTTTTACTTGTTTTTTAACGTAGTTTCACATAAAACTAATAAAAATTGCATCAGAGAAAAACGTAAATATGTTTTTTTAGTGTAAACATAAAAAATGAATATGATGCAAAATTTTTTTTAAATTTATTAACATTTATTTTTACCAGAAACTTGAAATTTGTCTTTTTTCTTGTCATTTATAAATAATAGAAGTAATTAGAAACAAATAAAAAAAGATTTGTTAAAAAATGTTAATAAATAAATTTTTAGTGAATTTTTTCCCAAACCCTTACATTTTTGCTAAAAAAGGCCTGGCACTTCTTGCAGGTAACAATGAAAAAATGTCCGGCACTTCTTGCACCTACATTAAATTTTTTTCCGGCACTAAAAGGGTTTTAAGGGTAAATAGGTTTTAATGACAAGTGGTTTAAAGTACCATAAGCGATACATTGCTTTGAGCAAGCGATAGGCATACACTGACTGGGACATCCAGCGTGCAAGCGTGTCCTGTAATCCAGCTACTTGAACATCACAAATTGTGGATAGTTACGAGTGATGGCTTGTGGACGCGGGTTTCTTAGTGGGAATTGACATCTGCACTATTGAGTAAAAACTACGTTCATAGGATCGTCCTCATAATTAGAGTTTGGATTCCACGTTAAAATGTAGGTCCCTTAGTTGCCATTGGCTGTTGGGCTATTAATTTACAATCCTACAACAGCTACTTTCATCCTACACTCATCCTTCACTCACATTCGTCATAAAATACCCGTTACTGATGGTCGGCGTCTAAATGGTAATGTTATGTAATGGAGTTTTATATAAAACTAACATGGAATTGCGTTCTTACCAGATTTAACCACTAAGAGATAGGTATTCAGCAGGTAAGAATATTTTTCTTACCATTTATCATCCTAGGTCAAGTATGATGAATCATTGATAAATAGCCTACTTTAGCTATCCTTAAGCCTTGATCTAGAAATTTTCATCTAAAATACTGATTGGTAGGAGCTACCAATGTATCTCTCTGCCTTACCCCATTTTTATGTCTAACTATTTTCCACGATTTCGGGTTTGGAAATACCTCAGGATATTCTCCTTTCAATTTATGCAAAGGGATTTATGTACATTGCCGATTCAAACGGTTTAGGTTAAGAACGCCTACATACAGAAATAAAAACCGCCTGATAAGTAGATTTAAGTCCTAATTATTTCTAAATGAAATAATGAAAACTTAAATGATTATTAAGAACTTACAGCATCAAAAGTCTCCTTAAGTTCGGCGTTTTCGTCACTCATTTTACCGTTGGTGTCAGAAAACACTTTATATCTGTCAACTGTTGACGCCATGCCCGACCTTGTGTGACGTGTGTGTGCGTGTGTGTGTGTATGTGTGTTTCAGTGTGTTGCTGTGAATGTGAACTCGTCAACTGACGAACTGACTGATGAGTAGGGAAGGCCGAATATATTAGTATTAGGTTTTTCATATTAGATATGTAAAAGTAACTGATTTCCAAAGTAACTAATATGTGATTCTGACTAATACTAATACGTCTTTGCCTTACAACAACACCAACATATTTAGTTCGACTTTCTGTTTCGTCGTCACTTGCGTTAACAAAATAAATTTGATAAATTTTCCTTTATGATTTAAAACTAATCCGAGAGTTGTCTCATGTAATAGTTTCTAGCTATTTCAAGGCGGTCACCAGGCATGAGAAATCACATTCTGCATTGTGTAGGCCTATTATGAATATAAAATATTATACAAATATTATGATATGCTACAAAATAAAAGTAATTGTTACGAGAAACTATAAAATAGCTCTATTTAATATCATTGTGATTGTTTTAAAAACAGTAGTAATAGTTTTGCATACAATTTATATTTTCAATATTATAACTGTAACAGCAATAAATAAACAAATAATTTCGTAACATTTATTAAATCTTTGTGATATTCAATTTTAATATTTTATCAATCGATATAAATCTATTTTAAACAGAGTCCTAATATGAAACCTAATACAGATATTAGGTTTTTTAAACTAATATTTCTTTGTAACTAATATGGAAGTAACTAATATCACAAAATATCTAATATGGCACATCCCTACTGATGATTGATGTGATGATGGCTAAGTGCAGGGCTGAAACATCGCTAGGTTAACCTAGGAGATTCGAGAAGTGGGGGTGGCGGGGAGGTGTAGGCACCGGTCTGACACTTAAATGGAGCCAAGTGGTAAGCTTATTGGAGCGGGTTAGTTCGATGCACTTTATTCAGATGGCGTTGTACAAACATGGCTTTCTTCTTCTTCACTGATTCAGCCAATCAGAACGACGCCGACGATAACGATCTGCTAACTTCCTATTCCGTTTCTCCTGATTTTCTGTCATGACGCGACGTGTACACAACCATAACGAGTTGGAAATAATTTGAGTGTGGGAAAATACCTAAAGTACGTTTGCAGAAAGTTGTTCTAGTGTAAGTTGTTTCGCGAAATACCGTTCTGAGTGATTCATATTGTGCTTAAAGCTATTGATGGAAAATAAATACGTAGATGTTTACATAAAAGCACTTAATAAAAATTAACTTAGTAAGTTAATTTTTACTAAGTGCTTTTATGTAAACATCTACATATTTAATTTATATCAATCGCTTTAAGCACAATAAGAATCACTCAGTACAGTATTTCGCGAAAGAACTTGCACTAGCGGCAAACGTACTTAATCAAAACAAATCAGTTAAGTCATTAAAATTGAAAGTCTAGCAAACAAAACAAGAAAACGTCAATATAAACAAAGCAGACGACGACGACGATCGATATATCGCATCGACAACGATCGATATATCGCATCGATCTTTTTAGATCGTAGCACTTTATTCAAGTAACGCTGCTGTTCCCTTACCACCGAGTTAACATGGGAGTGCCATCTCTTTACGAAGTTCATTATTACTCTATGGTGTAGGCACCGGTCTGACGCTTAAATGAAGCCAAGTGGTAAGCTACATCACATCATCACATCAAAGCTATCATCACATCAAAGCGGGTTAGTTCGAAGCACTTTAGTTAGATGTCGTTGTAAAAATATGGTTTTCTTCTTCTTCACTGAATCAGCCAATCAAAACCACGATGACGATCTGCTAACTTCCTATTCCGTATCCCCTGATTTTCTGTCACGACGTGTACACAACCAAAACGAGTTGGAATTAATTTGAGTGTGAGAAAATACCTAAAGTACGTTTGCCACTAGTGCAAGTTGTTTCGCAAAATGCTGTACTGCATGATTCATATTGTGCTTAAGGCGATTGATAGAAAATAAATACGTAGATGTTTACATAAAAGCACTTAATAAAATTAACTAAATGAATTTTTACTAAGCGCTTTTATATAAACATCTACGTATTTATTTTCTATCAATCGCTTTAAGCACAATATGAATCACTCAGTACAGTATTTCGCGAAACGACTTGCACTAATGGCGAACGTACTTAATCAATTTAATCTAAACAAATCGGTAAAGCCATTAAAATTGAAAGTCTAGCAAACACAACAAGAAAACGAAAATATAAACAAAGCAGTCGACGACGGCGATCAAGATATCGCATCGACGACGATCGATATTTCGCATCGATCTCTTTAGTTCGTAGCACTTTTATCAGACAGCGCTACTGTTCCCTTACCACCGAGTTAACATGGAAGTGACAACACTTTACGAAGTTCATTATTACTCTATGGTGTAGGCGAAGCATATGGGGCCGTTCATATATTACGTCATCGCTTTTTGGCCGTTTTTGGAGCCCCCCTCCGTACAATTATCCTACCGTTATAATCCGCCTAACCACTCCCATCAATGAAAAATGACGTCATAGGAGACAAACTCCTGAAATAGTGCCAGTCTTTGGGAAAGACCTATTGGAGGGTTCTCGTTAAAAACTTCAAATTTAGTTTTGAACCCATTTTGGGCTAATTTTATGTTCAACGATTCAAACCAGAACTTTTATTTACTGAAGTGGTGGATGCTGCTGCCTGTAAATCTAAAAACATATTGACCACTAAAATCTGCATTTATTTAAGCTAAGTTTACACTAGCATGAAGCAGTGTCGACACTAGAACGCCTCAGTTTTAGTGTCGTGACACTAGAGGTTAAGCTAAGTTTACACTAGCATCTAAAAGTGTCGTCACTTGGACCACTCTAATTAACATTGTTGTTATGCCGATACAGGCTTGCCAAAAACAGCTGTGTTAACACTTCAATTGTTACAACACCTTATTTATCGGTGCGGTATCATAGCACCGAATCTCATAGCACCGAAAGTGTATTTTGCTTCATAGCTCCGAAAGTACAAATGTTGCATAGCGCCGAATGAAAAATATAAAAGTGCTTCATAGCACCGAAATGTACGATTGTGTTATAGCTCCGAAAGTTTTACAATTTGTTGCATAGTGCCGAAAATTATAAGACCGAAATCGAAAACTGTAGTATAGCTCCGAATCACCAAACTGTTGCATAGCGCCGAAATGGCAAACTGTTGCATTTGACCGAATGGGGAGGATGTACGCGCGGCGGAACAGCGCAGCGAGGAGCGAGAACCCCATGTGCCCGTTCTTGGTCGGGAATTTTCGTGCCGATGTGAGCATCACTGTTTCCATGCAGTGGCAGTGTGTCCGCTCGCGGGGAGGACAATAAAAACCACGAGCGACTTCTCGTATTTAATTCAACTGTTCGTATTTAACTGAACTGCTGTTGCCTATATGTGTATAACTTTATACTTTACCTTGAAATGCCGACCTACCTAGGTAGATATTTTAAACCTAGTAAGAATAAGTGTAGCGGCAGTAAAATCCTTTTTGCTGAAATTGACCTAAATATCATTTGAAGTTTTAGTACATCTTTTACAATGTAAGTTACGTAACTTATTCATCCTGTAACAACCCAAATAATTAAATGGTGTTCGAAGTGCTTATTTTACTTGACAAAGTTAAATTGAATCTTTTACAACGTTTGTACTTTGAGTTCATTCGTGTCTTATTTTGAAATTTCACAAAAGAAATCCATTAACTTGCGTGAGGAATGAATAAATTAGATTAATGTCCATCATACTGCACCTTTAACTGTTACCACCAGACGAGTGAAAAAGGTTCTTTTTGGTTGTGTTAATTAATCTCCGACGTTATGAATCGCGTCGAATTACTTCAAAGAGCAAATATACGTGTTTTATAAGAGCAAATACACAATATGACAAATATACAAAATAGCGTAACTAAATAAAAGATATACTGTACGATGTTACGGTTTAACCCGGGGGTAAGCAAATATTTTTTAATTTGGATTTTAATTAACGTTTTATTAGCAAGTCCCTACATAAAGTAATAATGAACTTCGTAAAGAGTTGGCACTTCCATGTTAACTCGGTGGTAAGATAACAGCAGCGCTGTCTGATAAAAGTGCCACGAACTAAAAAGATCGATGCGATATATCGATCGTCGTCGTCTGCTTTGTTTATATTTTCGTTTTCTTGTTTTGTTTACTAGACTTTCAATTTTAATGACTTTACCGATTTGTTTAGATTAAATTGATCAAGTACGTTTGCCACTAGTGCAAGTTGTTTCGCGAAATACTGTACTGAGTGATTCATATTGTGCTTAAAGCGATTGATAGAAAATAAGTACGTAGATGTTTACATAAAAGGACTTAATAAAAATTAATTTAGTTAATTTTTATTAAGTGCTTTTATGTAAACATCTACGTATTTATTTTCTATCAATAGCTTTAAGCAAAGTATGAATCACGCAGTACAGTATTTCGCGAAACAACTTACACTAGTGGCAAACGTACTTTAGGTATTTTCCCACACTATAATTAACTCCAACTCTTTTTGGTTGTGTACACGTCGTGACAGAAAATCAGAGAAACGGATTAGGAAGTTAGCAGATCGTTATCGTGGTTTTGATTGGCTGATTCAGTGAAGAAGAAGAAAACCATGTTTTTACAACGACATCTAGCTAAAGTGCTTCGAACTAACCCGCTCCAATAAGCTTACCACTTGGCTCCATTTAAGTGTCAAACCGGTGGTCCCTACGGCCTCGCGCCCATGACAAAACTTCATATGACCCTTTGTGTGATTCCAGTATTGGTTTGACAGCTGTTTTGTTACTGTATTGAATTTTGAATATTTTTTAAATCTGGGGCCCATTTTACGAAATGCTAAGTTACATATTCACACGTGAGTTTGTATAAATTCTGTATGAACTTGTGACTTTATTTTTCACAAGTGTTTTCTTTTTTAACTAGCAAATTTTCACCGATACATCCTCCATGCCCCGTGGTTTGTCAGTAACGAAGTACTACATAGAGACACTCGGACCCCTACTGTGAAGGAAGAAATCCAAAGGTTTAGCGCAAAGTATTTGACAAAATTAGAAAACCATCCGAACCATCTTCCACTAAATTTATTGGACAATAGTAACTTCAAACTTCAATATTATTATCATCAAACTTCAATATTAACTTCAAACTTGGTACATAAATGACCACTATCAAGATCTATTTTTGTAAGAAGTCTCGAATTTCTACTTTTTACCATTTAAAATGGTGATAGTTTTTTTGTTTTCAAAGATAAATATCTTAAAACCACAAATTTTAGAAAAATTATTCAAAAGACAAAAAAGTTGCGAAAGTTAATCCAATTAATGCTGATATTAAGATCATGATGATCGGACCAAGATTTTAATAACCAAGAAATTGTAACTTAACATTTTCTGAATGAAAACATGGTTCTTTAGTATGTACTGTCTGAAATTTGCATGCCTTTATTCGGAAAATTTACAATTTCTCCATTATTCGTTGTCTGATTATTACAATCTTAATATCAGCGTTAACTGGATTAAATTTTTCAACTTTTTGTCGCTTGTATAATTTTTATAAAATGTACGGTTTTTAAGGTATTTAGCTTTGAAGACAACGCAATTTTATTTCGTACAAAATCATATAAAGATTATTAAGATAGGACTACAATTAACGGAGTTATTGCAATTTTCCTAAAGGGGTTCAAGCAAATTTGCTATAACTGCCTTAAAAAAAGCATGTATTCTGTTAGAAACATTGCAATAGCTCCGTTAATTGTAGTTCAATCTTAATAACTCAAAGCACCACAATATGGTTATATATCAGTATATGTTTTTTGCGCAACTTTTTTGTCTCTTGTAAAATTTTCGTAAAATTCGCGGTTTTAAGATATTAAGTTACAAAATATAAAAATGGCTACCATTCTGAAATGATAAAAGTAGAAACTTGATACTCCGCACCAAAATAGGTCCTATTAGTCAGCATATACATACCAAGTTTGAAGTTGATACCTTAAGTAGTTCCAAAGTTATGCAAAATCATGTTAAAAACACATACAGACCGACAGACGGATAACCGAGCATTTTAGGACCCATGTTTATAGGACTTTTTTTCTTAGTTTTGTTGTAAGTGTCCATATATCCCGAAGTCCTAAAGGGTTTGTATTTGTTTTGAAAAAATATAGTGCCGTTTAATTGTTTTTTTATATGTACAAAAACAAATTCATAATCCTGAATTGTTATGTATTAAACAAAATTATACAATCGTTAGTATAAACTAGCAGTTTTAATTCCAATTTTAACAGGTAACCGATGTAATCCTTGTAGGATAACAGCGCATGTCGAAGCAACGGAGACTGAAACGCAGGGTCTACATCTATTGATCCAGGACGAGCAGTCCGATTTTAGTTTGACAACAAAGTGTAGATTTAAGGTTATGTGACGCTCATTTTCAGCAATAATTATTTACTGCAGTTACTTAAAAATTAAAATGATAATAAATCCTTAGTTCCATTTCGTAAAATGAGCTTGAAACGATGACAGCATACCGTAAGTAAACACAAAATTAAGAACTAATCGTGGTTGGGTGATCGAGTCTTAAAATTCATCTATTTTAATAAAATAACAACTGTTTAATTATTTCACTTGTTCGGGGCTTTTAAGTATAAGTTTGCTTTTATACTAAAGCCAATCGTAAAACGCACAGTTTTACTACACCTAGCTGCATTTTAGATATGCTCGCTATATTTTGGTCTAGTTAAACAATAACCTGAAATAAAAAAATTCAGTAATGTATTCTTCTTTAACACGATTAAAATATTTCTATTCTTTCTTACCATTGAGTGACGAAATCTACCATAATTATTGAATAGTTTTATTATTTAATTGGATTATAGCCACAGAAATAATATAACATGAGGAAAAATGATTGTGTGTTTAGTTTACTGACTGCGGTTAGTGATATATGAAAATCAAAATAAATGGGTTTAACTGTTTTATTACACATTGGTTTATGTATAGCCATACTTAAGTTATCAAACCTTGGGGGATTAACATTTTTAATAAATTAAAATAAAGTTTTTATTAGTGATTATTTTTCCCAATATTTATTGTTGATTCATTGGTGAAATTATAGTTACATTTTAATACGGTGAGAGTATACGATATGGGTATTTGTTTTCAATCTGACATCTGACTTATTAAAAATTGCACTTCTTACGTTTATTATGAGCTTTATTTATTAAACTTTACTATGATAAAGTTGAATTTTACAATTTCCATCTTTAATACTATTAATTATAAATTTAATTGGGTCAAGTTAAGTTGGTTTTATATAGTTAGTTTTAGTTGTGAAATTAAATGTCATATAATTTAAATTCACACATCTAGCTTCGAGCCAAAGTACAGTAGAAAAAGTTATTGTCAAAATACTGGATATATTTTTTAATGTGTATATGATTTTTATCATTGTATTTTCATGGCGATTTTTGATAATTGTCATATAAACGTTGTGATGGATTAAGCCAAATATCAACAACTTTAAACCTGTGACGACTTCCACAGCTACATGCGGATATTGATATTTCAAAATTATATAATTCCTACAAATTATAAATGTTTACAAAATACATTTTTAGATCGATGAAAACCCAAATTCGTCAAACCGCCATTCTTATTAAAACGATTGTTTTCTGCCTTAACCTTTGAGACGCACTGCGTGTACATGTATGTGTTGCATGTAACATTGGATTATTGTAGGCGCCCTTTTGTTACTGAATAAAATTAATTATTTAATAAACTTATTTGAAGATCTCTCAATATTCCACGTTAAAATATGGGCACTAGACAAATATCACTGTTAAAGACAGATTTTTTATTGATCATACTGTTTTAAAATAAGTTTTTTTTAATAAGTTCTTAAAAAATATAAAACATAAATAGTTTTCCAACATTTTTAATGAGAATCTCTTGGTTGAAAATGCTGCCCCTCAAATAAAACAAAAACGATGGAACTAAATTCACTAAACGCAAAATCAAGTGAGTTAATTTCCCTTAATTAATGTTGCATATTTACAAAATACATGTAGTACCGAGTATTTAAATGTTTATTTAGCTTATGTTCGAGCCAGCTTAGTCGTGTGTACAGCGAGTCTTCTTGTTTTCCTGGTCTTCTCGGCACAGAACTGGTTATCATGGCTCGATGAAACAACAGTACAGCAAAGTGGAAATGACAGCCTGTTAAATAATACCCTAGCAGAAGGTAAATATTGTAAAATATAAGAATAAGAATTACTAATATGCTAATAATAATAATTCAATTCATTTATTTTCCCGCAAGTACAATTATTTATGATACACTGCAATGTCAAATGTTTACCTTTTCACTTTTTATTTATTAAGGCAATTTATTTTTAGGTTACCTGAAAATAAATTGCTTACCATACATAATTTTCAAACATTAACGAACATTAATTTCCAAAGATTTCAAATAAATAAACAATAGTTTAAAGATATTTCAAATCTAAGTCCAATACAAAGTCATGCAAATTATCTATAGTTAAATAAGTATATACATGCAGAAATAAATTAGATAAATACCCCCGTTGCAGCAGACCTGCATATTCAGCGAATGTAAATCAACATATTTCAATCCCACATAGCGAGATTTGACATGTTTTTGTAAGCTCCACAAGAATAACATGGGGAATGAGTATGCAGATACCCATATCCCCAGCAGCTTATCTGTAGCAGTTGTTAGGGGTGCTGCTACATATATATTAAAACTGGGTGATTTTAGTTCAATGTTTAGTAGATCTGAACTAGAAGAAGCCATTTACCAAGTTTTATCAAGATATGTTGAGAAATAAGCGAGATATAGAATTTTACTTATTTCCCATAAGGTTAACATTGGGACAATGTACTGTGTTTACCACTTTCAATATCTCGGTAACCAATGGACATAGAACAGTGATTCAAAATACTAAATTGTTTTTTTTTTTTTTAGAGCTGAATTGAATGGTGCTAACCAAAATTGGATTATTTTTATTTTTCTATTTTAAAAAAACCCAAAAACCCCATTTTTGGGGGGGTTAATCCCCCTTTACCCCCCCTGCCGGTGTTTCGATCGGGCTGATTTACGAACTCGTCCAATTGATTACCACTTTACATGTTTGTACCAAATATTGGACCTTTTTGCGGCCGCTGTCGTGCTAACAGACACACACACACACACATATATATATATATATATATATATATATATATATATATATATATATATAAATTCGAACGAATGGTGTTTTTTGCTTCTGCGGGGGCCCCTAAACGTAAAGTTATCACAGTCTCGGGCTCGGGCTTAGGTCTTACCATGAGACCTAAGGTAATAGCTTCTTCCCTATAGGGGAAATTCGCTAAAACAGTTCAAACCATTCATATCGCCATCTGGCCACCTAGTTACGAATCCTTAATACTCATATTCATATTATACTTGCTCCTCTTTACAAGTCTATCGCAACGACCTTTAAAATAATATAGACTGCTCATCTCGTTGTAAAAAAGTGAAGCCTTCGTGGGCTCTGCCATGTTGGTTATTATCTAAAAAAAACGAGCAAACCGGAAAACTCACTACGTCACCGGAAAACTCACGACGTCAAAAAACACTTCATCTACCTTTAAATTATTCAAAACAAGGAGGTTAGAGTCCGTTGTACTGGAGTTATTATTACAATGCATTTGTTGATGAAAAAGCGGTTGATGAAAAGATAGGCAATGTGAAGGGGAGTAATATAGTAATTCAGGACTTAGCGTTCTTTGAACAGTAATTTAAAACGAAACGAATCTTTTGAAGACGACTAGAGATTCGAATAAGTTTTTAAAATATGTCAGAAATGCTATACAGATTTATAATCTGAATACTTTTCTGCGTATTTTATTAAATTGAAGTAAGATAACGACAAAACTAATTTAACATCGTCGACTCTTTGAAAATAAGTTTTTATATTCGATCAATTAAATGGTTCAATTCCCATCGCTGAATCGTTCGTTTTTCGTTTATTAATGTAGCTCGAGCTTATTGTATTGTTGGTTGCAGAATGAGTTTCTATAGCGTAGATCAACATGACTGTTTTTCTAGTAAGTTAGAGTTTGATTTGGTCTTGTAATTTAATGTTGATCTTATTTATTATGTTTGCTTATAACGTTCACAAACATTTTTAAACTAAGCGCAAATTATCTACATATATATAGAACCTTAACCCATAGTGTAATGGTTACATCTTAACGCAGGGTCCACATCTATGATCCAGGTCGAGCAGTCCGATTTGCAACATTTATATATAGTTGCCCGTCTCTAGGCATTGCTATAATTTAGACTGATACGGTACCTAAATGTTTATGAATTATGTTACCGGTTTAGAAATGCGTGGATCCATGTTACATACAAGGAATTGCATCTAAAATGACTTGAAATACTACGGAATCCTAAAAGCAGCGTGCGACGATCAGGTTCTGAATTATCACGGCGTATGGGTTATTTATAAATTAGTTATGTTTTACAATATTACTAGTTGAAATATTGTTTATCGATGTCGTCTATGATGTAAGATAAGTATATATTTAATTATAAAAAATAGTAATACAACTGAACACTAATTTTTGATTTTATTTTATAACATTTTGATAACCCAAAAGGGATCCCACCAATTGACCGAATTGATATTTGCTCGCCGTGACACTTGCCCAATTTTAAAAATTATATTAAATAAATAATTAAAAGCCCGAATCCACTTAGTCATATTGATAGCTGGTCGTTGTGACAGTTGCCCAACTTTTTAAATATTAATATTAATAATTAAATAAAATACTGAAACCACTTGTTCGAATTGATAGTTGGTCGCTGTGACAGTTGTCCAACTTAATAAAAATATTAGGTATTAAATAATTGACAGTTGACCGAATTGATAGTTGCTCGCCGTGTCTCTTGCACAATTTTTAAAATTAAATTCAAATAAATAAATAAAAGCCTGAATCCACTTGGTCGAATTGACAGTTGGTCGATGTGACAGTTGCTCGACTTAATAAAATAAAATAATAATAATTTAAAATTTGTGACAGTTGACCGACTTGATACTTGCTCGAAGTGACAGTTGGCAGAAGAGTGGAGGGGGCAGCAAGGAGAGGGAGCCCAGCTCCTATTCGCCCAGTGGGAACATGCCCACATGGGCCGTCCAGTAGTAGAGAATAGGGGCGTTACGGCCCGCCCCCTCCCTCTCCGCGCTGCCCCCTCCTCTATTCTACCTACTGTCACTGCGAGCAAGTATCAAATCGGTCAACTAACACAAATTCTAAATTATTATTATTTCTTTAAAAAAATTTTGGCATTTGTCACATTGACAAACCATCAATTCGACCACATGGATGCTTTTATTCAATTATTTGAATTTAATTTTTAAAAGTGGGCAAGTGTCACGGTGAGCAACTATCAATTCGGCCATGTTTCAATTATTTAATACCTAATATTTTTATAAAATCGGGCAACTGTCACAGTGACCAACTATCAATTCGAACAAGTGGTTTCAGTATTTTATTTATTTATTAATAATAATATTTAAAAAGCTGGGCAACTGTCACAACGACCAATTATATCAATTCGACCATGTGGATTCAGGCTTTTATTTATTTATTTTATTTTATTTTTTAAAGTGGGCAAGTGTCGTGGCGAGAAACTATCAATTCGGTCAACTCACAGGCAACCGATTCAAAAACAACGACAAACGAAGTTAGAATCATGTTCATGTTTTCAAGTCTTTGACGTTTGTGTTTGAAGGTCGGTGACAATCCTCCAGTAAGGCTTCACTTTTTCCTATTTCATAAGCAGCATAAGCAATCTATATATTTAAAGGTCTATCGCCTATCCCCACCCCAAGGTCTGTAGACAGATAAGAGAATAATAATAGATTATTATTCTCAGGTTGCCTAAATCCTTTATGTCCTGTGGAACCAAGTAGTTATAAGTTTCCGGTCTATAAAAGTCGTCACGATCCCAGCTGTAGGTTATATGACTCCGGTCTATAGAAGACGTCACTATCTTAATCTGTTTACATTTTTTACTTTATTTTAGACAGCCTGAGTACTGTTATTCTTCTCTTCTCTTATTCTCAACAGACCCTGTCTGTAGATAAGAAGAGAATAAAAACAACTACGTGGAGTTGTATAGCTCATAATTTCATAGCCTATAATGTGATATTTCGTTTCATAGCTTATAATGTCAAAGAGTTGCATAGCTCATAATGGCGTTATGTGGTATAACACATAATCTCACTTTCATTATGAGCTATGAAACAGTTTGCCAAAAGCATTATAAGCTATGCAACTGTTGCGCATTTTAAAACAATATTTAAAAACAGACTGTTTCATAGCCCATAGTATGGAAAATCGTTTCATGGCTCACAATGGCAAACAGTTTCATAGCTTAGAATGAAAATTCGTAAAGAGTTTCATAACTCCTAAAATCACGATAGTATCATAGCTTATAATGAATTTCATAAACTGTCTTATAACACATAACGCTTTTGGCAAAAAGTTTCATAGCTCATAAGTTGCATAGCTTATAAGTTGTATAACTCATAATGTGGGGAGGATGTACACTCGGCGTAATGGCAAGTAGCGGAGCTGTTATATTAGACAGTAATACCAATCCAGTTTTGTGGTTTACCCTATACCACTGCAGGGCTCCGACCGGAAAACTGTTTGCTGAACGTTTTGTCGAGTCATAAACGCAGTGATTAAACGCCGTGTCGAGGCCAACGTGAACTCTATCGGAGATCTAAAATCCCCACATCACATTTGAATTACCCACGATTGGCAACACTGAGCATAGTGATGCAGTTTTGGACACCAACGGCTGTTCCGCTGCGTGAACTCCCCCCACTATGAGCTATGAAACTTATGAGCTAATGATTTACAAATTACAGTAAAGTAAACATCAAGATTAGATTCGCCCCCCCCCCCCGAAACAGGTAGACGGGCTGTCCTAATCTCCTGTTGACAAACAACGCCTTTCTTCCTTTGTTGTAGGGGTGGTCACTGGGACTCCCGGCATCCGCCCGCTATTCCCTTCCAGGTACTGGCATCACAGCTACTGCTTTTGGCGAGTGTTTCCGGACAGATATAACTATATCAATGCACGTGGAATGCACGCGGATGCCCTCACGCTCCCGAGTGGCCGCCCCTAACAAAGGCATTGTTTGTCAACAGTCAACAGGAGATTAGGACGGCCCGTCTACCTGTTCGGGGGGGGGGCGAATCTAATCCTGAAGTTTACTATACATCTCGGATTATCCGGACCCCACATTATCCGGATTCCGGATTATCCGGATCGGTCCATCCGAGAAATTAAAAACTTTAAATCACGGCAAAAAGTGATTTTAGCGAGTTCACGAGTGAAATGCGCCTTCTAAAAGTAAACTACAAATGCAATACAACATATTATTGTACGCATTTGGAATCACAATAATTAAAGGAGTCGCATCGCCAAAACAGTACACTACAGCATTTCCATGAACGTAGTCTTTTGGTTTGCTGGGCGCCAGCAGTAATCAACATAAGCTTAGCCTACGGTAATTTTGCGAGCTAGTTTATTGCTGTCACTTTAAGTGTTTACAGTTGTGAACTCTTTATGTGAACTGATATTGAATTTCAAAATGGGTGGTTGTAAAAGGAAAAAAGTTTTAACTTTAGAACAAAAACTAAATGCTGTCGAAAGACTTGACGCAGGAGAATCAAGTAAACAATTAGCTAAGGAACTGGGTGTTGGGACAAGTACGGTGACACGAAGAATTGAGCGCAGTTAGAAAAATGGTACTTATGAGGAACAGCTTGAAAGAATAACATGTTGTACAGTCTTGATACTTCGTTTGCAGCATCAATTTAGCAAGGGCTAAGGGACGTGATCGCTATTTAGGCGATATTGCAATGACCTCGGATTATCCGGATCGGTGTTCCGCCACATTAATCCGGATAATCCGAGGTGTACTGTATAAGCTATGTAACAGTCTGCTTTTAGCAATTATTTAACAAATACCAAACAGTTTCATAGCACATAACGCTTTTGACAAACTGTTTCATAGCTCTAACGAAATTGACATGCCTTTATGAGCTATGCAACTTTTTGACATTATAACCTATGAAACGTAATGTCATATTATATGCTATACAACTTATGAGCTATGAAACTTTTTGGCGAATGCATTATGTGTTATGAAACAGTTTGTCAAATTCGTTATAAGCTATGCAACTGTTGGGATTTTAGGAGTTATGAAACATTTTAAACATTTTATTATGGGCTATGAAACGGTTTGCCATTATGAGCTATGAAACTTATGGGCTATGAAATTATGAGCTATGATACCCCACCAAACAACTATTTATTTTATTTATATTGTCAGGTTGTCTAAATCTCCCGAAGACGAAACGAAAACGAGATTGAGATTGCCCGCTCGATTTGATTTAAAACGCGGAATTTCGTCTGTAATCTAAGGTTATTAATAAAGTTTTCTCTGGTTAGGTTAATTTTAAGTTGACCTATAAATATTTATTTAGGGTGTTAAGGGATTTAGTGGTGCAACGTTTTGAGGTGTGTATTTAAAGTTCAGTGAGTTTAAAGTTTAGTGGGGTAGGCCAAACTTCTTTCTATTATCACTTTAGAAGTTCTTTAGATGTTACAGATTGATATAGGAATAAAGTCAATGTGACTGAGCATTGCTTGATGAAGGTAACATTTTAAATTTGGGGACCAAGGAGAAAGGACCAAGCTTGGTGAAAGGAAGAAAAACTTAAAGGATTCATGCAGTTGAGGACCGTGCTTAAAGGGTCAATCCTATTGTGGACAACGATTACTGCTAAATGCTAATTTAAGGTCTGCCTTTCATTTTTGAGGACTGAGCTTTAGTAAATGATGGCCAGTCACGATGCTGGGAGCCGCTACTGCCTGAATAAATGTTTTGGAGTGCAGTCGTTGAAACAGTAGTAATTAATTACAGAAGTAGTTTTTTCTATGTGGCTAAAACTTAGTGATACATATGAGAAATTAAATAGATTGTTTACAAAATTACCTGAGTTGAAGTTTTCATATTATTAGCGAATTTCCCCTATAGGGAAGAAGTTAAGGTCTCTTGGTAAGACCTAAGCCCCAGACCATTTGATAAATTTTTTAACATGAATTTATTATATATAAATTCGAAAATATTGCATATTTAAATATATTATACAGTGTGTAAAAAAAGTCCGTCCCCGCCTCCTTAATTTTTTTGTTTGTAAAGACAAACAATTAATCTTTGGGGAATGAAACTACCTCAACCCAAATTATTTTTTGACGTTACCAAAAATTTTGATTGTCCCCCAAAAACGGGGGATTTTGGGGCCAACTCAAAATTTTCAAATTCAAACCTTTTTTGAGTGACCTCTCATTTTAAAGAGCTTTCAAAAAGTAGATGAATGGTGAAAATTGGAGGTCTCTATCGTGTTTTTATCCAAATTGACAGCTTGTCAAAGTTTTGAAAATAACACATCCTTGAAACCTGGCGTCAGGGACATTTGGAGTTTTAATTCACCTTTGGTGACGTAAAAATGAAACGAGGCTGGGGAAAATGTTGTTAGATGAAAAACTAGTCTCTTTTGGTGATATTTAAAATTTTGAGTGTCCCCAAAAATGGGGGATTTTGGGGGCAACTCAAAATTTTAAAATGCAAACCCCTTTCGAGTGACCCCTCATTTTAAAGAGCTTTTAAAAAATAGGCGATTGGTGGAGGTCGGAGGTCGCTAACGTGTTTCTATCAAAATTAGCAGCTTGTCAAAGTTTTGAATACGACTCCTAGAAATTTTGATAAGCTGCTAATTTTGATAGAAACACGTTAGTGACCTCTAACCTCCACCAATCGCCTATTTTTTTAAAGCTCTTTAAAATGAGGGGTCACTCGAAAGGGGTTTGCATTTGAAAATTTTGAGTTGCCCCCAAAATCCCCCATTTTTGGGGGACACTCAAAATTTTAAATATCACCAAAAGAGATGATTTTTTCATTTAACAACATTTTTCCCTGGCTCGTTTCATTTTTATGTCACCAAAGGTGAATTAAAACTCCAAATGTCCTTGAAGCCAGGTTTCAAGGATGTGTTTTATTCAAAACTTTGGCAAGCTGTCAATTTGGACAGAAACATGATAGAGACCTCCAATTTTCACCATTCATCTACTTTTTGAAAGCTCTTTAAAATATTTATTTAATAGGAAAAATTGGGTTTTGCTGCAAATCTGGACATTTCCATTTCAACTGAGAAGCAGAAGTGGACATTTCCCCGGGACCAATCAAATGAGAGAACGCAGCAGTACTCAGCCAATGAGAGTACTGCTTTTCCAAAGTGGACATGTCCGGTTTTGCATTTAGACCCCTCATTTAGATGCAAAAGTGGACATTTTCTTTCGCAAATATGGACTTTTCAATTTTCAAGTGCAAAAGCGGGCATTTCCAAAATTAAACTTGCAATAATTAATTACAGCTAAACTCTAGTCCCAATCTCTTTTATTTATTTATTTTGTTGGTCAATAAAGTTTGTGAGCAAAAAAAAACGTCTTAAAATATACAGGGTGTCACAAAAATGCGTAGCGTGCTATGCAGAACCAGATTCTACATACAAAAATAAGTCGAAAATGTAGACTAACATTTTTTTCGATTTCGCCTTAGTTTAGCCGTAATCCGCCATTTTGTATTTTTTTGAAAATAATTAACAATTCATCAACCCTTGGAGATATTTTCATGAAACTTGGTATAAGCCTTAAGTCTTTTAACATTAACATTTTCCAAAAATATTTTTGATCAAACTTATCCAATTTCAAAATGGCGGTCATTTCAAAAATTCAAAGTCAAATTTCATGAAAACTAGCAGGTAAAACAAAATTTTACTAAGCATCACATTTAAAGCAATCTTAAAGCCAAATCCAATGACACTAAGATTGTTAAAATCGGTTAATAAATAAAAAAGTTATTTAACATTTTTCAATTAACCTCAAAATGACACTAGATGTACTAATAAAGAACAAAAGCAAAAAAAGTAATTCGATAATGAAATAGTTATCCAAATTCAAATTAAAAGTATTAAAAATGTTAAAAATAATTTTTTTGAAATTTATTGGTGATTTTAAAGGGCTAAAATATTTTTATTTCATGACTATTCAATCCACCTTACTTGTTATCAGCTGGTATTAAATGTAATCAGCTGTTTACAGAATTCATTGTTGTTGACTTATTATTGTCAACATTTTTAACCTTTTTGGATGCTTTTAATTTTAATTTGGATAATTATTCCATTATAAAATTACTTTTTTAGCTTTTGTTCTTCATTAGCACATTTAGCGAAATTTTGAGGTTAATTAAAGCTAAAAAAGTATTTTGATGATGGAATAATTATCCAAATTAAAATTAAAAGCGTCCAAAAAGGTTAAAAATGTTGACAATGATAAGTCAACAACAATGAATTTTGTAAACAGCTGATTACATTTAATACCAGCTGTTAACAAGTAAGGTGGATTGAATAGTCATGAAATAAAAATATTTTAGCCCTTTAAAATCACCAATAAATTTCATAAAAATTATTTTTAACATTTTTAATACTTTTAATTTGAATTTGGATAACTATTCCATTATCGAATTACTTTTTTTGCTTTTGTTCTTTATTAGCACATTTAGCGTCATTTTGAGGTTAATTGAAAAATGTTAAATAACTTTCTTATTTATTAACCGATTTCAACAATCTTAGTGTCATTGGATTTGGCTTAAAAAGTACTTTAAATTTGATTCTTTGAAAAATTTTGTTTTACCTGCTAGTTTTCATGAAATATGGCTTTGAATTTTTGAAATGGCCGCCATTTTGAAATTTGATAAGTTTGATAAAAAATATTTTCGGAAAAAGTTAATGTTAAAAGACTTAATGTTTATACCAAGTTTAATGAAAATATCTCTAAGGGTTGATGAATTGTTAATTATTTTCAAAAAAATACAAAATGGCGGATTACGGCTAAACTAAGGCGAAATCGAAAAAATGTTACTATTTTTGTATGTAGAATCTGGTTCTGCATAGCACGCTACGCATTTTTGTGACACCCTGTATATAAACCACAATGTGAGAGGTTTTTTTTGGTTTACCGAAAATTTGCCAAAGTGGACATGTCCGGTTTTTCATCTAGACCTCTCATATACCGGGTGTCCCAAACCACCCGTCCACCCCTTTTAACTTTTTAACGTTTTGATCTAGAAACACCAGAAAAAAATCTTAATCACTAAATCGCATATGGAGAATCCAATAAAAGTAATTTCATTATGAAATATCTACAGGGTATCCCAGAACTAACGGTCACGAGTTCATATCTCGAATATTTCAAATGTAAACATATGACAAATTTTATGTCGTTATAAAGGTCTCGTCAAGAGAAACATTTTGGTGAAAACAGAAATCAATTATCTCAATCCGTTCTAAAATGGCGGCCATTTAAAAAAGTGTTTAGAGGTATTTTTGACACCCTGTATCTCGTAATCCACTGAATATTTTTTTGTTCTGATTCATAACATGAATTCCTCTTACACTTAGCAATACTACGATATGTTACATAAAAACACTTCAAAATGTCAATTTCTTCAAAAAACAAAAAAGTACCAACAAATTAAAGTTTGGAATCCTGAAAATCTAAATTCTTTAACCGGTATCAATAGCCAAACAAATAATTTGAGTAAAAATCTTTTAAATACTTTTAACCTTTTTTATGTGCAAATCACCAATTTTTTAAGCTATAAATAAATATATTTTATTTATTTAAGATAATTTAAAAATGCTGATTTTGATAACAAAAACTATACTGATACTGATACTGATACTGATACTGATACTGATACTGATACTGATACTGATACTGAACTATACTGATGGTTGTAATGGAGAATCCACAGCTGTACTGGTGGAAACATGATTTTTGACGACACTAGTATAAAGTGAATTAAAACAGCTGATGCAATAAAACAGCTGATTTAACTTTAGTTTTTTTTCAGTGTGTGTACGTTTTCACTATAACACATGTGCTGCAGCACGATGTTAACAGTGAAAACGTACACACACTGAAAAAAAACTAAAGTTAAATCAGCTGTTTTATTGCATCAGCTGTTTTAATTCACTTTATACTAGTGTCGTCAAAAATCATGTTTCCACCAGTACAGCTGTGGATTCTCCATTACAACCATCAGTATAGTTTGTTATCAAAATCAGCATTTTTAAATTATCTTAAATAAATAAAATATATTTATTTATAGCTTAAAAAATTGGTGATTTGCACATAAAAAAGGTTAAAAGTATTTAAAAGATTTTTACTCAAATTATTTGTTTGGCTATTGATACCGGTTAAAGAATTTAGATTTTCAGGATTCCAAACTTTAATTTGTTGGTACTTTTTTGTTTTTTGAAGAAATTGACATTTTGAAGTGTTTTTATGTAACATATCGTAGTATTGCTAAGTGTAAGAGGAATTCATGTTATGAATCAGAACAAAAAAATATTCAGTGGATTACGAGATACAGGGTGTCAAAAATACCTCTAAACACTTTTTTAAATGGCCGCCATTTTAGAACGGATTGAGATGATTGATTTCTGTTTTCACCAAAATGTTTCTCTTGACGAGACCTTTAAAACGACATAAAATTTGTCATATGTTTACATTTGAAATATTCGAGATATGAACTCGTGACCGTTAGTTCTGGGATACCCTGTAGATATTTCATAATGAAATTACTTTTATTGGATTCTCCATATGCGATTTAGTGATTAAGATTTTTTTCTGGTGTTTCTAGATCAAAACGTTAAAAAGTTAAAAGGGGTGGACGGGTGGTTTGGGATACCCGGTATAAACCAAAATTGCACATTTTAATTTGTTGCATTTCACGTTGTTAAATGGCTTTTCTCTTGGTAATAATTAATTACCAAGTCATTAAATGCTAGTACTCTGCAAACAATTAGACCTAAATGAATAAACATTGGTGGGAACAAAATAATGAAATAAGTTGTCAAATTTTAAAAACAAATCTATTGAGCCAACAGCATGAATAGATCTTCGCCAGCTTGTACCGTGGGCCAGCAGAAACTGAAAAATTGAACTGCTGACTTTGAAGACAGCGTGTAGGCTAAACGAAGCGTCTTACGGGAGGATTTTAAATGTAAAAAAGTTTATGTCCTTGCCAACTTTCTCACAGACGAAAATTGTCTGACCAAATAATAAAAACATTCCTAGCAGGTCAACTTTTTAATGTAAAAAAAAAAACTAATTTTTGGTGTTCTTTGATCTTGATTTTTTAAAACTACCTTTGGTTGATTTCCTCACTCAAGTTTAGAGTCATCGGCGATGTCATATTGTTGCCTTCATTACTACAAATTTTCTGAATTTGATCTTAACTGTAACTATTTATTCAGCGGTGTTATTGAAACGCTGCGAATAAAAATACGTGCTAGTGGCGCATGACAGTTTGGTCGTTGGGCAGGCGCGTACCCAGGGAGGGGCTCAAGCCCCCCCCAAAACATGTAAAATTTGCAAAAACATACATTGTAAAAACACAAATGATTTTCAATTCAGGCCGGAAATTGAATTTTATGTCAGGGGGGCCCAAAACTAAAAGTTATCATGATCTCAGCCTCAGGTGTTACCATGAGACCTATATATGGTAATAGCTTGTTCCCTGTAGGGGAGGAAATTTAGTTTTTAACTTTTAGCGAATCTCCCCTATAGGGAAGAAGCTATTACCGTAGGTCTCATGGTAAGACCTAAGCCCCAGACCATGATAACTTTTCGTTTTGCAACCCCCAGAAGCAAAAAACACCATTCGTTCGAATTTTTAGATATATATATATATATATATATATATATATATATATATCTATATATCTATATATCTATGTATATATGTGTGTCTGTTAGCACGATAGCGGCCGTAAAAATGGTCCGATCTTGATTAAATTTGGTACAGACATGTGAAGTGGTAATCGATTGGACGAGTTCGTGAACCAGCCCGATCGGACCACCGGAAGGGGGGGTAAAGGGGGATAAACCCCCTCAAAAATGGGGTTTTTTAGCTTTTTACATAGAAAAATAAAATTTATCAAATTTTTGTTGGCACCATTGAATTCAGCTTAAAAAACAAACAATTTAGTAATTTGAATCACTGCTCTATGTCCATTGGTTACCGAGATATTGAAAGTGGTAAACACAGTACGTTGTCTCAATGTTAACCTTATGGGAAATAAGTAAAATTCTATATTTCGCTTATTTCACAACATATCTTGATAAAACTTGGTAAGTGGCTTCTTCTAGTTCAGATCTACTAAATATTGAATTAAAACCAACCAGTTTAAACATACCTGTAGCAGCAAACCTGCATACTCATTCCCCATGTTAATCTTATGGAGCTTACAAAACATGTCAAATCTCGCTATGTTGGATTAAAATATATGTTGTTTTGCATTTGAAATTCGCTGAGTATGCAGGTCTGCTGCAACGGGGGTATTTCACACATGAGTTCTAACATTAATAGTGATGTGCTCAGGCTCGGTCAAAGTTGAAGTTATGATTTAGAGGGTGCACTTACCCCACCTCACCCATTATTGCAATAATATTTTGATTGATCAAATTATATTTACGACCACCTAATGTGCTTTCACAGCGGGGGAGAGGCGGCAGGTGCAAGATTTCATAGAAATTTCCGAGATCTTGCCCAACTGTGGTATCAAGGAGCAGTGCCCGGACGACTCCTTCCCCGTCCACATCTACACTGGGCAGGACAAGGACGACCAGCCCAAGCTCTGCATCCGTGGCAAATAGTGCGTTCATATTTGGTCTACTGGTCCACTCGTAGCTTTTAGTCTGAGCCTGAAATTTAGTAGAGCTAGTTTAGCTCCTCCACCTACAGAGAGGAACTTAACTCAACTATTTGTTCGTGTTAATTATAATAACTTAGAGAAATGTCACATACTCAAGAATGGTATGAATGATTGATCTTTTTCATACTACAGTAGACTCCCTCTTATCTGATACCTCGGGACTGAGTCCTGTCCAGATAACAGGTTTTCCTGGTAAAATGGAGTTCCCTGAAACACGTTAAAATACAACTCTAATGCCTTCTCAAAGTCCGTAATCTGATTTAGACTTTTGATTACTGATCTCTTATCTTTTCTACAAGAATCATCGATAAAGTACGATCAATTTCCTGCCAATCACGTCCGGTTAAACCGATGTATTCATAAAAAAAAATTTTTGGTTCACACAAAAATAATTCTATTTTATAAATAGTAAGGCAATAGAATGTCAATTTCCAATGTTTCTACCTATCCACGTTATTTACCAATTCAAAACAATAAACTATGCAATTGTATGAGAAAAATTAAATGTTTCTAGATATCAGTACAAACCTGAACTTTTTAAATCATTATTTCATTAATTCTGAATGTAACAATTTTTAATTTTGAAGATGAGAATCATATTCAAAATAAAAATTATAGGTTTGCTTTAGAAATGTGAACTATCAGTAACAATATTTAACTAGACTCAATTATGTTTTAATCTTAACCCCCTCCACTATGGTTATTGTAATACATAAGAATATAGTAAATTTTAGTTTGGGACTAGCTTGGCAAGGCCACTGTGTTTGCAGAGGGGTTTGTTGAAACATCGTGGTCGTAAGAGACATGTGCCTTGTGGTTTGGTGATCCAGTGAAATGTTTTTTCCTGAGGTTGAATTCAAGGATTACAGCATATCTCACATTAAATTACTGCTGATTGTTTCAAAATTTATAACCTCATTACATTAAAGCTTTACTTACTTGAACTGAACTTGTTGATTTCAGTCTTATAGGTAACAACATCAATGGGGGAGGAAGAGGTTTGAATGCTGCCATCGTGGATTCTGTCCACTTCCAAGTCATCGCAGTTCACAACTTTGATCTGTACAGCCAGAATAGTACTTCGCTAGAGTTGTGGCTGGCTAACCAAGTCCTAGACAATGATATCATCATTGTTTTCACATTTGACGAAGCCTCAAAGGAACTCAGCCGCAAAGCTAAAATGTCGCTTTATAGACTTGGTAATAATAAATTTTTATATAATATTTTCCAAAGTAGAATAATACCAGGTATTTCAAATCGAATCACCAGACTTTAAATAACTGTATTTAATCAAACCAAGGCGGTGCATGGATAAATTTTACATGAAAATACCCCAAAAAAGATTTTGTAAGTACTGCACTATGTAAACTATGAGCTCAATTTAAAATGGGAAAATAAATTTCATATTTCTCATTTCTATATTTGTAATTGGCAATTCTCCAGGAAAGAATAAAAATAGTAAAAATGTCAGGGCTTATAATATTTATATAAAAATCAAATAACACTTCTCAATCTATTATGTAACTAAGTAGCTCAGTAGAAAGCACCGTACATGAAGTTCAACTTTTAACAGCATAATTTAGAACTGGAGAAAGATTAGTACCATATGAGTTTAATCTGAATTGAAGGATTCGTGGTTCTAGGTAGTGGTAAGATTCAAGATCTGCAGTTTCGATCACAATGGTATATGATCTCCCAAAAAGGAATCAATGGATTCTCATCTTTTGAAAAGCTGAATTTCGCCAAGAACGAAAACTGGGGGGAGGCCATTGATGAGCGGATTTGTGTACCAAGACAAAGTAAGCATTACAATCCTAAATCAAATAAATTTTTGTATTACGCCTTTTACTGTTCTTTTCTCTTATACTATGTTTTGTTAATTAATTTGTGAGTCTTTTTTTGTTTTCATTTTGATAATCAGGAATGTATTTTTAAATTCTTATGCCAATGATGTAATCATCAGTAATACTATGAATTAATCATAGTATTTAATGGATTTATGTGCATGACATGGATAAAGAGGTTTTGAATTGAATTGAATTAATTTACAAAAAACAGGTCTTATACATATTATGTGTGCATAAACCAATAATGAAATTAAAATGCAAACTTTATGCAGTAGAGTCTCACAGACTTGACGC
The DNA here is from genome assembly GCA_035578135.1 of Flexamia atlantica. Lineage (NCBI taxonomy): Eukaryota > Metazoa > Arthropoda > Insecta > Hemiptera > Cicadellidae > Flexamia > Flexamia atlantica. Next base: position 6,742,700 of record JAQJVK010000007.1, on the reverse strand, counting down.
TACGTGGGCTTGGACCCTGTTGGGTTTGAGGTACGTTGAATTTTCCAGAATCATCCCCCACAATTGTTCCCCCACAACCTCAAGAAAAGCTTTAAATTATATACCGGTTTATACTTAACAAATTTTTGAACTTAACAAATGTGTAACTAAACATAAAATAACTACAAAACACCGTTAATGACTTGAAAATGAATGAAATGAATGAATGAATGAAAAAGCGTTTTATTTCATAAAAACAATCTTTACAAATCTTGTTTCACATAGGAAACTGGCCTAGTCTACGGCGCGTACAACAATGGCCTAAATGGCCGTCTGTCGGGTTGGCTGCAACGTGAAACATCTGTTATGTTTAAATTCAAAATGAAAAATAACTCTTACAAAACACTCTCATTGCGCAAAAAAACGCTAAGTAAAAAAAACCTTATAGCAATCATAATAATAATCAAGGCAAGATCTTTTTTTGTATACATTTTTTTAACGGCAGGGGCCCATTTCACGAAATAACAAGTTACATATTCACAAGTGAGTTTGTATAAATGCTGTATAAACTTGTGATTTTATTTTTCACAATTGTTTTCTTTTTTAACCAGCAAATTTTCACCCATTCACCATTGAAGTCTTACATATTTACCTACCCAAAAATATAAACATATGAGAAATACAGTACAGCTGTGATTTATTATATGAAATAGTATATTTTGAAATGGATGATTTCTTTATCATACGTTTATACCATTGACTTTAGATACATAAGTAGACTTGCCTTTGCCATTTAGAATGTTGTGTTACTAGGATTAAAAGAGGAAAGTACATTGAAAGTAAATCATAATAAGTATTTCATAAAAAAATCATTACATTATCGATTGAATATCATTTTGTTCTCCTTCAACTCCCAAAAAATCCGATTCTAAGCGCAATTATTTTAAGCATCCGAGCTTTACCGTGTTCCTCTCAATGTATACCAACTTTTTCTCTAAAGTTAAGCTATAAAATGTGTATGAAACTACATTCAAAATAGTATAAAATGGTCGTCAAGGCCGTTGCAACTGTTTATGTATTATCGGCGACCCTTTGATGGATAGCAATTTTAATTCATAGCCCTATCATGACAAATGACGACCGGACTCAGTTTCGATCGTGGTCACAATTCGAACAGGTGACCCTCAGGTTATGATGTGAGCACTTTATCCACTCGGCTAGCCAGTTAATGTCTTCAGCATAAGCAAACTCTCGCAGGGATCAGGCGAGTCTTTTTTACATCTTCTAGGCGAATCTTAGGGAAGACATTGAAGCCTTTGCCTTAATGAAACGGATGTATAGAATGAGGCATGCTGTCTGCACCATGAAAACTCTCGAACTCGCTTTGTCCAGAAGACCCTGTCTTCCAAGAGTGTACTTGTATCATAATGGTGCGCTCGGTATGCCTCATTGTATCCCTCTAATCTAGTCAAATTTTTAAAAAACTTTGCCTTTTTTGGTGAAGGGCCTCGGCGATACTGAGCTACCAGCATAGTTCCAATCAAAGGCGTTAGCTAATGCAGTTGTAAATGACAATTAATGTGGCAAAGCACAATTATGTCAATAATTTGTTAATAAAATGCATAATCCTGGCAGAAAAGAACGGCCAAAAACCCATTTTTTAAGAAAAAAAAAAATGCGATGACCACGGTGGAAAACTTGTTTGTAAAATGTCATTTCAACGCCTTATCATTGCTATGGATGAGAAACTATGAAGTATAACGGATCAAAGGTAAAAAAATCAAAGTTACCTAACTCTTGGTTTAGGTGAAAAATTTTAGCTATTTTAACTAGTGTAGGTGAATAGGTGAAATTTCACTAGATACAACAAGACTTGTTTACTCTTACATTTTTGTCCACAAGCACATATGTTCAGTGTTTGTCAACAAACAGACCATTCATTTAATAGATGTATTAAAATCTCTACTTAGTATAATAAATCAAAGATCCTTTGATTATTCCTTAAAATATTAACAAAATAATTCCATATTGGTTTTAGTGTCGTTAAAGTTGGATTTATTAATTTTAGAATCCATAACCTCAAATCCTGATACTTGTGACTATGAATGTAACAACTGTAACTATTTTTCACAAGTGTCAAAAAGTATAAACTTGTGAATATGTAACTTGTTCTTTTGTGGAACAGGCCCCAGGAGATAAGTAAGTAAGTAAATTGTATATGTTGAAAACTGTGTCCTGCTTGACTTACTGAGATATAATTACCATTTGAATAAAAATAAAAATTTACTAAAAATACATCTGATACTCAAGGGAAGTGCGGACGATAATTATTACTTGTACAGCTAATTAATTGTAAAATGAAATCTAATAAATTAATTATTGGCATTAAATTTATAATTTCAATAATAATGGAAATTTAATTGTTAAATTCTTGTATTAAGGACCACCTGTAATGCCATGCTGCTTTCATATAATTTGTTAGAGCACGCCAATCCGTTCCATTCAGATAACTATAATAATCTTGCTCAGAGAGAGAACTTTTACTAAAAAATAATAGTCGAATTTCCTTTAAAATAGGACACCTGGCGATAAAATGGAATGTAGTTTCGTTTTCTCTTAAGTTACAAAGAGAGCAAGATGAATTATTTCCCGGCGACCAAGGTTTGTGGTTAAGCTGTAGAAGTTCCGCTCTAGCCTTTATTGCCCAGGATATTATACTGATATCAGGTTTATCAGTGAAGTAGCTCCTGTCGCCGAGTTCAAGGCCGAGGTCGAGGTTCACCAACTGACTGTGGTGGACGGAGGTGCGTGCACGACCAACTCACTCGGCAAGCCACGCGTCCCTCAGCCCTGTGATCACCATCCCACATTGTTGTTTTAGCAAACCCAGATCACTTTGAAAATTTATATTGATTCCCAGCTTTTCCCCCATTTGTTTCCATTTTTTACACCAGTCTAAGTTTTTCACTATTATTTGTTTTGCTAAAATTAGCGGAAGTCTATTTTCGGAAAAACTTAATACTTTAAACAAATAATTTTGGTTCATCCTCAGGTTGTAATAAATGAGTTTTTCAAAACCAGTTTCTAGGTACAAATAGTAGTTTATGCAACGATTGTATAATGACTGCCTTTAAGCCACGAGTGACATGTAAGTTAGAACACGAGCGAAGCGAGTGTTCTAAATATCTCACGAGTGGCTTAAAGGCATAATACAATCGTTGCATACACCACTTTATCTACGACCAATAATATACGACAAAATTTTCCCTGAAACAAAACTCATGACTTTTACTAATGATGGAATAGGTCAACTCAACTTTGAGGTTAGGCACATAAGCAGACTTAACCATGAAACGGTGTTGAACAATCAGCTGATGGGATAAGTAAACTCAAACATGAATCGTAATGCAACAATCAGCTGATGTGCGAATTGCGTAATTGTTATTATGACACTACTTTCATCAAATGCCGAGCTCTCATTGGTCTAGAACCAGTACTCTATAAAGTGACTCCAGTATCATAAATAGGGGTCTCAATCCCGGACCTAAATTCCGATCCCGGGATTTCGGGATTGACAAAAGCCGATCCCGGGATCCCGGGATTGGTCCCGGGATTCCCGATTTCTATACAGGCCTACGTAGAATATGGAATTGTTGCGTGAGAACAACGCTTATAGAATTTTTTATTAAAACTAACTATAATTTTATTTTACAAAAACGTTAAATCGTGCTTGTTGACGTCTAATTACCTGTTGTTCCAAATTTTTGAATGACTTTCATGCTGTGTGCACTTGACAAATGAGTGTACAGTCCATTCGTAGAACCGCCTAATGGTTTTAAAAACAAATTTGCGAATCTTACATTGCACCGTTTTCCCGTCCTTTTATCCAAGACGAAAAAACTAAGGAGCGATAAGGAAACTATTGAGTACTGTCCCATTACATTTCAGAAATAAATTGTTATTGTAGAACTGAATTTTGGTGTGGATAAAGTAAACTTTGGGAATGGTGATTAACAGCCAACTAAAGGTGCATAAATTAAAAGAAAAACTACTTTGCTATTAATTATGGATATTTAAATACTAATTTCCTAGAACATTTCATTTTTATATGTTTGTAAACACGACGTTTGCAGTAGTTAATACATTCAGATCACGCAAAAATTGAAAACCAATGATTCGTTTGTAATCCCGTCAATCCCGGGATTCAGAGAATCTAATCCCGGGATTATCAGGTACGAAAAAGCGGCCGAAGGGGAAGCGGATCCCGAATCCCGGGATTGAGAACCCTAGGTAGGACCAAACTTTGATATTACGACTCATCATGGGTTGCATTCGGATACGACCTGCTAGCAATAAGAAATGTATAATAATAAAAAATAACATAAAACCGGTTTAAACAAATAACTGAAATATCATATAGCACGAATAATAAGATAGGGCATTGTTATTTTGTTTTGTAAACATCTGTTGAGGATTCACGGGATTAATTTTGATATTTTAAATAAACAAGGTTCATGGCAATTCAAATCAATATGTCTATGAATTTATCCTAATTAACTAACTACATTGTCAGAAACTTGTGAAAAAATGAAACTGATTTTTTGGTCTTAAATTTGCATCCTGTTTCATCCCTTGAGCACAGAATGAATCTCTGTACCGTCGACGTTCTTACTTTTTCACCAAGGCCCTCCTAATAGTTTGGGCTATAGGCAAATAAATTTTGTTACCAGTTCCTTGTTTGTTTTATGATATATTGTATTATTATTTTTTATTATAGCCTCCTGTTACCAATAAATACTAAAACGTGGTGTGAATACCTGCTTTAATGGTAATCCAATGGTAGACGTATTACTACTACTAGGAAACTAGTAGTAATACGTAAACACGACGTTTGCAGTAGTTAATACATTCAGATCACGCAAAAATTGAAAACCAATGATTCGTTTGTAATCCCGTCAATCCCGGGATTCAGAGACTCTAATCCCGGGATTATCAGGTACTAAAAAGCGGCCGGGATCCCGGGATCCCGAATCCCGGGATTGAGAACCCTAATCATAAAGTCGTCATTATGCAACTGCTTGGTTTTTGGTGTTTTAATGTATATCATTATAATGTTTATTGTAATACCATAATTGGTGCTTATTGCAATGGTCGTAGATAAACATAATTATGCGTATTATTTGGCAATCGAAATAATTTCTTTAAAAAGAGTTTCTGGACAGACTCCAAGTATTCATTTTCAAAACAGCCCCAAACTTGAGCTCCATAGCTAATTACTGCTTTTACAACAGAATTGCAACATATTATTTTAGAAGATAAAGGAACTGAACTGTTTATAATTAAATCATTCCAGACAGAATTAATTGCTGATTTCGTTAACCTAGATTTTTCTTGTAAATGCGGGCTCCAGGATAATGAAGGCGTGAATAACATGCCTAGATATTTATAGCTATTGACTATTTCAATACGTTCACCTTTAAACCACCATTTATCTGTTGATGCCAATTTACCCCCATTTCTGAAAACTAAAATTTTTGATTTATTGAGATTGACTATTAAGTTCCAGGTTTCACAGTATTTTTCCAAATTTCTGATCATAATTAGCAAACAGGCCGCTGTAGGTGCTATCAAAACAATATCGTCTGCATTAAGAATGTTTACCCGCGTCCCCCCAAAGTTGCACCCCCCACCTAACACATTTGGCAGATCATTGACGAATAGGGCAAAAGCCAAAGGAGACACTGTACATCCCTGTCTTAAGCCTAAGGAGGTGTCAAAATTGCTCGTGACGCCATCCCCACACCACACTCCCGCCCTGATACCATCATAATAACTTTTCAAAACATTTAAAACCTTAGATGATACACCTATACATTACAATTTGAAGAGCAAAGATTTCCTGTCAATAGTGTCGAAGGCTGATGAAAAGTCGACAAAAAACAATATAATTTTTCTTTCGGCATTGCCAACCTTAACCGAACCATTGCACTCAAATTGAAAACAGTGGCGGCTCGTGAGTTTATGAACTAGGGGTTCACAGTTAAAAAATATATACATGATATAAATGTGTTATATTAGATTTATTGTCTTAAACTAGTCGGTTTAAGTACGATAAACGCTTTAAAGACTGCAGCGCCTGCATTTCTTGAGATACCTGATGTTATACATGACTGTAATGCTTAAAGTATTAAATTTAATAAGGCACTACCCTACCTTTGACGACTACGAATCACATTTTGCTATTATATTAGACATTAACATGATATTAACCCAAAGTTTAACATTAGACAATTCTTCAATATTTTTATTGACTTTAATTTTTATTTTTAATCTTGCTCATAAAAATAACCAAAATTTTATTTTAAAAGAGAATCAGGGCCGGATTTACGATTTTGCTGCCCGTGGGCCCGAAGCATTTCGCCGCCCCTCCTCCCAAACGTGACAATTTGCCAAACCTCATCATACGTAATTCGGAGAGGGGGGGGGGCACTTGCTCCGCCTAATAATTTGGGATTACAATTTATTAGCTAAACCTGGATTTTGTACACTAAAACACAATAATATTTGTGATTGTGTAAATATCTGCTTATGCCAGCTGGCGAAAGGCCTCACAGAATAAAATTATACAAATATTGTGGTGTTTTCTAATGTTAAAATTTGATAAAAAGACTGAAAAATGTATTTACTTTGTGGCCAAAAAAATTTCATGGTCGCATTGCTGCGGTCTAAAATTCTCTCGATTGTTTCGCCGCGATCACCTCTCGGCCAATTCGGGGCTACTAAAGCTTCATTATCGCCTTCTTTTTATTTCGGCCGTTTCATAGCCTCTCGGTTAGCTTCTTCCTTTTAGGAAAACTTCGCTTGTGAACTTGTGAAATGAGTTTAAACATTTGGTCGGGAATTTCGATATTTGAATTAGAACGAAACGAAATATAGCCGTTTTCATCGTTAAAATCGTCATCGCGTCCGGCAAATCTCTCGATCTAATCACAACAAACAAATATTTCGTTTTGCGGCCGGAAAATTGCCTGCTTGTATCGCCGCCGACAGATCTCTTGGTCGCATTGCGGTCGACAAGTCGCTTGCTTTTTTCGCGACCGTCACACATATTGGTCATGTCGTGGCCGAAAAATCGGTTATTTTCCAGCTGTTGGCACACATGTATCTCAGTCATTTTGTGGCAGACAATCCGTCGCTCTTTTGAAGGAGGCATCAGTACTGATTTCACTGATCGTGATTTTTTTTAAATAGTCGGGAGATGTAAGAAAAATTCGGAAAAAATACCTATATGTGAAATTTGGTAAACAACCTGCTTTGGTTTTGCGGCAACTGGCAAATTTACCGGTCATATTACGGCAATAACAGCTCATTTTTAGGATGTATCGGGGCCTGCGATCATGGGTTGTTTAAAAAAAATCTTAGTCGTATAGTAGCCGTAAATCGGTCGGTTCCGTAGCGGTTGTCAAACCAGTCAGTTGTATTGCACACGAAAAATCTCGATCGTATTTTGAGACAAATAACTCGAATATTTGCAGCTGACAAATCTTTGGTAGTATTACAAAACAAATCTTTAGAAATATTAGCGATCGGCGATCGGCGATATTTCCAACGGCCATTTCGTGGCAATAAAATCTAACGGTTGTATCGTAGCCGGTAATCTCGGTTGTATCACAGTTGACGTAATAATTAAATCTCTTGGTGGTACTGTATCGCAAACGCGTTAAACTCTCAGCTGTAAAACTGTTGGTAAAACTCACGGGCATTTCGCAGCCGTCATTTCGCATATATTTTTTACAAAAATAACACATATTGCCCTCCTCGCCCCCTCCTTCTTATGATCCGATTCCACCATTACCCTGAATAAACTCAGCGCCAGCGCCCAGGCCAAAAAAATAAGCTTTCGCATCGACTGCCGCCCTTCCGCGCCAGTGACGCACTACGAAAAATAATGGTGTATTTTCATATAAAAAAATTATCTAATGTACTAAAACACTTCCCTCCGGACTTTTTATAATCAATATTAGTTTATAAATCTGATAGAAAAAAAACATTGCATAACACGTTCTACATTATTTTAGCAAATTTTTAACTGGCCTTCAAAATTTGCCGTCCCTAGAAATTTGCCGCCCTTAGCCCGGGCCCCTGTGGCCCATGCCTAAATCCGGCCCTGAAGAGAATTATTCAGAGTAAACACATAAATAAGGCTTAAAGTTAATGTTGAACATTAATGAATGACTGAAACCAATTTTATTATTGATCTGCAATCCTGAAATATACTGAGATAATTAATATTATAATGTTATTATGGACAAAGGGAAGTAAGCTATAGGAAGTGAACAATTTAAAAATTTATTGCTGCTAAAATACTTTTTCTTTTAACGATAAATCAGAAATCCGAATGTTTTAAAAATAACTGACTGTGAACTGAGGCCTACAATTATTATCTTCCATCATTAAGCTCTTCTTAATTAATCTTCGAAATAAAAATCATTAACATACAATGAATTTTACGACAATACATTGATTACCGAAAGAAAACGCGGCCGCGGCCACGTAGAACTGACTCCTTCTATTACTTACTAACGAACAAAAATATTTCGTTAAAAATTGTTAGTTAATTTTATTCGTTTAAAAAGTATAATATAAGTTTTTCAACAAGTTTTAAATAATTGTACACACGTTTAGTCAATTTCACTAGTGTAAATAGCAACGTAAGTTTAAATAATTTGCAATTAATTCCTACACCAAAAAATATATATTTATATAGCCAGTTATGTTTTGACACGAATAACAATACATTTGCAATAAATTAAATATGCCATTACAATTAGTCATGAGTGTAATAAATATTCTTGCAGAGGGTCAGCCATCGCGCGGCCGCCACGCCAATTAATTGTTTTCTTTCGCTAATCAGAGTATATCATAAAATACCAAAGTATATCACTGAAATAAACATATTTATCACTAAAAACAACATAAGAACACACGATATTTATATTAATAAACTTTAACATCATCGGACCCAAAAAACAACAAGTATCAAGCCTCGTAAAAACGCACATGAGTTGCAGGAGCACACTAGGAAGCAGCTCCTAGGGAAGCTCCATAAGGCACCATGCAATCATGGTTCCTCCCCTGCCGCTGGCCACAAATGGACTCGTCCTACACCTTTATAGCTGCGGAGCTGCTTTTGTGCTCCAACTCAGTATCGCCTTACTGGCTCAGTGGCTCTAGTGCGTATGTCCAGTGCGACGCATGCTCTTCGCTGTTGCTTATTACTGTCACTGTCATTTTTAATTGTTTGGGATATTCTGCATTTATATAGAAGTATTTTAATAGATAACATTATGGTGTTTCATAGGGGGTTCACGTGCTCATGTGCTCCTATGCACGAACTGCCACTGATTGAAAATATTATCAATGGTGGAGTAACCTCTCCTAAATCCTGCCTGGAATTCACTTATTATATTCCGGTTGTTTGCCCAGTCAGTAAGCCTAGATTCTAAGGGACTGATAAATAACTTAGCTACACAGTTAATAAAAGATAAGCCTAATGAAAGTTAATGACTTGAAAATGAAAACAGGTAAAAACATACACTGTCCTTTATGCGAAAGATTACACACTTATAGTAAAAAAACGAAGGTGTTTAGTTGGGAGTCGAGTTTATGAGACTCTACTGTACTTTTGAGAACTAAATAGTTCACTTGGTGTTTTAATTTCAAAGAAACAAGGATATTAGTAATATTAAATTTATAAAACTCAAGTAAGGTTGGCACTTTTTTTAGTATAAAGAAGACTAAGAACACACATTTACATGTCATATGAATATTTAGGTTTCTTGGCTTCCAAAAATATAACAGTGAGTGTAAATACCTACCTACCTTGTACCTTCTGGAGCTTCCAAATGGCAGAGTGGCGTTGGAATTGTCAATATGCCCATGACATGCTAGGACATCTTCTTGAGGTGTTAGTAGGGTTAGGTCTGATGGTATTAGCCCTAGTGGCTACTGCATGAAAAGAAAAAAATTCTTCCAATGAACAGAATGCATTTTGGAGTAAGAATTTTTTGAGGTTGCTCTTAAATTTACAAATTTTGACTTCCTGCCTAATAGTTAATGGTAATTTTTGATGAATTTTTAAACCTGAATAAATTGGCTTTCTTTCAAAAAAGGTCAGCCGATGCTGACATGCAAAGTTATTTCTAGATCTGGTGTTTCAGTTGTGTGTGTTAGACTATATTACTATATTCTAAGGCTTAGGTTTTGATGTACATACAAATTTAAATACTGTGGCGGCGAGCCGATTTCTTGGCTCTTGGCTCACATTCAGAGCCGTGTGGGCCCGAAAATTGCAATTAACTTCTTCCCTCCAAAGCACTGCCAGCTTTATAAGCTTTATTCTAAATTATAAATTATTAACATTAATCTGCCCCTAATTCCTCCTACAAGCTGTGATATGGCTATTACTGCAAATTGTATTGTTATTATTAATTATTGGATTGATAACTTGAAAACTATTATTGATTAGATAAAAATCAAAGGATTCCACTCCCGTAATTTCCCCCAAAATTAATTAACCTACTAAAACATGGTATCGCGGTATATCACCCAGACTGGAACCACCGACAAGCTGCCTTTTCTGACTCCGGCCAACAACAGCGCTGTCCTCTTACCTCCAGGTCGCCAGGATGCGCGTGCTGCACGGCTTGACTTTGGGCTCATGACACCCGATCTTTGACCTACCATGTTGGTTCTCTGGTCCTATTGTGTAGGCTATGTTTTTTTAACCCATCCGAATAATTACTACTTAACATGCCAATGCCAAATAAATTTTATCTATAATGCTGATTTTTTGCAAGTAACTTTCAACGTTAGTGTCACTAAGTTATCCACCAAGGATCAGTCCCAAGTTTGTAGGACTTCACTGTATTTATCTAATAAAGGCTTCTGGTGATTGGGAGCATAGAGTAAGAAACCCTCTCATGGTGATGCTACTAGCATTAAACATTTATTACAGTTTAATTTAATCATACAGAAGAATATCTATGAATATCACATCAAGTGTGCTAGTTTAACAGTGGTTTAACTTTAAGTAGAGATTGTATTGGCAAACTCACATTAACAAACTCAATAGTATTTTCAATATATTTGTCATTTGTACATTTTTGCAGTTCCACCAGTAACAATCACTGCTGATCCTCCTCCAAGGAAGAATCCAATGCGGGAGAAGTTTTGTGATACAGTGAATGAAATGAAGTGCAAAGAATTCTGTGGAGGTATGTTGCTAAATGAAGTGGTGGATAAATAAAGATCAGTATCTTAGAGGTAGGGTCATATTCGGTATGTGACCCTATGAGGTAGGGGACCCGCCCATAGAGGTAGGGGTAATATATTCAGGAGTCAATAATCCGAAGAAGTTAAACTTGGAGAGTTTTGTTGAAACATAATGAAAGCTGAGGGCCATTTTATATGAACGCAAATAGCGTGATAAACTTTTTGTCGCGTCAGCGTTGGTTAACTGGGGATTTTGTATTCCATGGTTCAGTTCAAATTATACGAGCACTAGGGGTGTGCGAGTAGTGATTTTTGAAGTCGAGTCGAGTCGAGTTTGGAAACTTTTCGCGAGTTTCGAGCTTTTTTCTAGTCGAGTTTGTTTTAAGTTTATAATAGACATCATGTTCCTACATAATGGTAAAAAATTATTATTATTATTCAAATACAAATTACAATTTTGAGGTGATTAAATTTAAAGGCGTTACTGAACTAAGAGCATATATGCAAATAAATGATACCGAAAAAGAAAGAAACCCTTTTACTTAAACTCACAATAATTCTTGATTTGATATATTTTTCAAGCCTAACGAGTGTTTAAGGCTTACCTGGGTTTTGAAATGAAATGAAAACACTGACTATAAGCCACGACCAATTGCCTGACTCAATACCTGACTTAATTCATGATTGAAATATTTCCTTTGAGTTATTCACACAGGTACATTTTTATTCATGTAACTGTCAACAAAAAAACTAGTTTTTATGTAAGAATGGTTTTGGTTTTTATGTATGTATGGATGTACTAGTTTTTAGTTAAGAATGGTTTCTAAAATATAAAGAAATAATGTTTAAAGAGATAACCTCAAATAAATAACCTCAAACTATAGAAAAGATAGAGTGAAATAAAAATTAACGTGTCTTTAATTACTACAAAGAACTTTTTACTTCAAGTATAACAAACGAAGTTTCAGTTATATTCGTTAAAAATGAATTGACATTGTGAAAAATGGCCGTAATATTCTTTCGCACGTACCGATTTTGGGTAAACGGCAGGAGAAACTACTCGACTCAAACTTTCGAGTATTTTTTAATAAGCCGAGTCGAGTTGAGTAGTGTATTCTCGGCTCGAAAAAAGCTCGATTCTCAAGTACTCGCACACCCCTAACGAGCACATTTATATTAGCGTCGACGAGTCCGTGCAAGCCAAGCGCGGAGCGTTGCTAGTGTGGCCAGACTCGTTAGCAGTGCGACATATTCAATACAAAACATTGTTATACATAGTGCTATTGCCGTTCAACACATTTGATGCTCTGTTTTCCTTGAATGTTATAGGAATTTCTGTCTCTAGTGTTGTATTGTGTTTTTTCCTCGGCTGTACAAAGAGGAGTTCCTCCGGAAACGACGTGTAAAGCGCAACCTCTCGACAAGACACATGAACATGGTGAAGGACAGGCCGTGGACCAGGCACTGTCATCGTTTCTTGGACAGTTAATTGTTTCATATTTTAGTAGTATACAGATTTCAATTTTTTTCAACAGATGCATTTAATAATGAGTTAAAAAATATTTTAATGAAAAAATAGTACATTTTAGAATCATGAGTATATCTTTAATACTTATACTAGTATATCTTCAATATAAATTCATTAGACTTTAAATTCCCACTGACGGTTATAAAATATTTTTGGTAGCAATGGATTTGAAAACCTTGTTAATGAGCCGACCCGAACAACAGAGCAGTCTGAAACTTGTTTAGATCACATTTCCATTCCAGTAGGGAAAAAGAGCAGGATTGAAGTGGATGCGTCTGTTTACACGCGCCCATTACAGGTCACTTGCTGATAAGATTCATGGTGAGCGTGGTGAGGGGGGGGTGGGGGGGGCAGCAGCGAGTGGCGATCCTGGGTTGTGTCCTTCCCCCCGCCATGCCCTGCTGACGTAATCAGGTTACAGAAAGGATGCAGCTCGTACAGACGAGCTGGAGGCTACAAAGCCTCCTGCTGGTACAAAAAAATCTTCGCAAATCAGAGGGTACTTATTATAAAAACCTCTGATTGAGGCTATATGTTTATCCAATAGTAACAAGCTGGATGAAACCGAAAAATGATCTCCCGTTGACGTCACACAGTCTGGCTCCTCAGGTCCACAGGCAGACCTCATCGGAGTTAGATAACCTGAGAAGGCAGAAAAGTAAAATTGTTCTTGTTTCGAAGTCCATAAATAACTTGTATATCAGTAAAAGATGTTTCTACATTCCTACTCCAAAGTGAGCACTTGTTAGGAATATACATGCTCTAGTGTTTTTAATCTGATATTAAATTTTATTTATTAGGTCTACTAAAAAAGAAGGATTGCACTTTTACTGTGAATAATGTTATAATTATTTAATTTCAAAAGTTTGCTGTAATTAATAAATTAAAAGTTCCTTATAAGCCTTAAATGTAATTGACAAGTTTTAAACATATTAAGATATTTTTAACATTTTTAGAACACATATTTTTAGTTATTTGATTCTAAAGATTTTGTTCGTTTAAAGCTATTTTTATTAACAATTTTTTTCGATTAGAAGGCCTCACACCTAAACTCTGCCGCGGGCCTCAAATGTCTGCCTACAGCCCTGTTAATCCCTAACACCTACCACCTGCACCACCAGGGGAGTGGTAGTAGGATGGTGGTACCTATCACTTTCATATATTAACATTCAGAGTGACTTTACTGTTTGACAAAAAAAAAATTCATTAGAAAACCTAGCATTTTATATTTTTACCACTTCTTCAATCTCTTGCATACCACCTGAAATGGCTACGTGTACCATCCTGAAATGGGTACTGTATATGTACTACTGGTAGGGGAACACTGACCTAAAATATTACATTTTATTTGATTATTAATAATAATATTTTTAAATACCCCTGTTGCAGAAGACATGCAAACTCAGCTAATTTAAAATGCAAAAAAACATATTTCAATCCAACATAGGGAGATAAGACATGTTTTTTAATCTCCATAAGAATATCATGGGGAATGAGTATGCAGGTTTGCTGCAACAGGTATGTTAAAACTGAGTGGTTTTAATTCCATATTTAGTATATCTTAACTAGACAAAGTCATATACCTTATTCCTTATTTCTATATATAAAGATATTTTATTTATCGTCTTATCATCAACATGATTTGCTTATTAACAAAGAATACTAAAGTATATAAATTTTGATTAATTGAAACTAGTTATTTTTGTATAGATGACTTCTGATAATACTAACAGAATACTTAACTGCTGTGAGTGTAATTAAATTTAGTATATGATTTTCTAACTTAAATTTTGTCCAGAATTCTTGAGTAAGTTTGGGTATTGTACCCCTGGCACCGATCATGACGCCGTATACTTGAAATTTAGAAATTTTGTATGTTTCCGAATAGTAATTTATAGTTTTTCGTAGATGGCTCTCTTTTCTTCGTGTACTTCTTTAGGCTGTGTTTCATTTACTTCAAACCTGACAGTTGGATCAACAATTAGACCCCAATCTTCTTTCCTGTCGATGACTATTATGCCACTTCGTCTAATGGATCCCCGGTCTTCAATTCCCATCACTTCTTCATATACCTCATATTGTTTCCTTTTAAATTGTTCGGCAATCATTTTTCTGATGGTGTGGTGACGAGCATTCCGTAGAAGACTGTTGTATGGGCATTGTCCAAGGACGTGAGCTAGTGTCTCAAGGGTGAAGTTCTCAGTTACAGAGCAATGTCTGCACTGGTTTCCGTCCCTGGACCTGCCATACAGACTTCTTACAGGTATGACGTCACCGATCATTTTTAAATAGAACTTAAATTCAGATTCGGTCAGTCCTCTACCTTTTGAAAGTGATTTGTTTATTTTTGGACAATCGCCGAATAAAGTAATTCCTTTACCTTTCTGAGGTAGCTTACACCAACATTGAAATTCTATATTTCGTAACATTTCCCTTAATTTCTGGGATTTTGCTTCATAGTAATCTTTGTTGAGGTTTAAAGTCTTTAGGCAAAATAATATTTCGTTTCTGTAATTTCTAAGTTTTTCAAGGTAGGGGTCCTTTGCTTTTTCTAAAACACGACAAATGTTAATGTGTTGGAGTGATGCTTCCCACATTGACTTACTGAGACCTAGACCTTTTTTATTTGTACTTGAGTAGAATAAAGGGGTTGGGGTGTCATTTGGCAGATCTAATATTTCTTTCGTTGCTGATCTAACTATTTTATCAATGTCGTCAAAGAATTGTAATTTTATTTTTTTAACGGTGCTCTTTGGAATGGGTATATTAGTGAGGGCCAGATAAAATTAGTTAAAACGAACATCTTCTGCTCATATTTTAGGAAAGGGGTGTTTGTTAGTTTATCGATTTTATTTACCAATGATTTTGTAGCTTTTTCAGAATTAAATACTATTTCCTCGGAGAAATTTACTCCCAAGTATTTTATTTTCTCGTTGGGGGCTATAGATCTAACTTCGTTGGAAAATAACTCGAAGTTTTCCTGTTGTAATTTGCCTTTTTCAATATTAATGATTTTAGTTTTTGATATATTTATTGTTAAGCCTATCTCTTTGAACAACTCATTGATAGAATTGTATTATAGTAACGTACTTTCTCTGTTCTTGCCGATTAAAACTGTATCGTCAGCGAACCCTAAAATACTGAGAGGAGGCATGTCATTGCATAACTTATATCCCAATTCTTCAATAATGGACTGTTGTGATATTTCAGAAAGAATATGGTCTATACAAAGGTTGTACAGAGATGGTGATAATGGAGATCCCTGCATAACGCCCCGTTTTATTAAGATGTCTTTTGTTTTTCCTTTGCTTGTTTCTATTTTTGTAATATTTCCAATTTGAAGCTGAATTAGTATTTCAGTCAGTTTTTTGGGGATTGGCAGAGATTTTAAAACTGAGGTTAAGTGTGAATGGCCAATATTATCGTAGGCTTTCTCATTATCTAAAAACATTACGCAACAGTCATTTTTCTTTATTTTGGCAGATTTTAATACCTCGTTTAGAATGCTTGTGTTTATATGTGAACCCGGAGTATTGGTGAAACCTCCTTGAAACTGGTTGAAATGAATGAATTCTTTAATCTTTTATCTAATATTTTCTCTAAAATTCTTCTTAAAACGGAACATATTGTAATGGGTCGCCAATTACTAATTTCTCTGTTATCTCCTCCTTTATCAATCAATATTGTTCTAGCCTTTTTGAATGATGTTGGTATTTGATTTTTTAGGTGAATCGTACTAAAAATGGAAGCGAGGATCTTTGCTACTTTCTTGTGTTTAACAATTCGCATCAATATTCTGTCGGGCCCTGGAGATGTGTCGATTTTTATTTTATTTATTGCCCTTATAATTTCATCTTCAGATATTGTTTGATTGTAATTTGAATCCAAGTCTGTCATTACAATCTCGTCTATATTACTGTATATTATTCTTTTATTTTCGTTTGGGTAGGAAAATCTATTCTTAAAACCTTCGTATAATGTATTGAGTTCTATTTCACATCCCTTGTTCCCGTCTCCGATTATTTTCCGTGCAGCTTTTCTACGCCTATTATAATATTCAAACTGTATCAATTTATATTCATACTTTTCTTTTCTCCTTTTTCTTTCGTTTTTAGTTTTCCTTTCTGGGTTAGACGATTTCTTATAATTGCTGTTTTGGGGGTAATCTCGGTTGTTTCTTCTTAATTTGCAAAACTTGTGAGCAGGATGTTTGGGCCCGGGTAGGTCGTGTAGAGATTGTGCTAAAAACTCGGAGAACTTATCGAAATTGTCAGAAAATTCTTTGAATTCTTTTTCTTCGTCGAAGACCTTCCTCCAAGTTTCAAGATCTTTGTCTAACTGATTGTATTCGTTATTAGTAGGTCTAATGATTTCCTCGAAGTAACTTTTATCGTCATTAGAGGGCTCAGTGTGCACCGAACAGTATTTCTGTGAGAGTTTTCCGCGATGTGTGCTGTAGTGGGTTTTAGAAATATGTATTATTAATCCTTTTTTATTTTTAAAAAACTTTCCACATTCGTTACATGGTATATCTTCATTATATTTATTATCTAATATATTTGTTTTATAAAGTTCATATTCAGAACTATTATCCACTAGATTTTCCCAACATTTACTTTGATGTTCAACTTCCTGGCGTTTATTTCTACTGCACTTTTTTAGGATTTTTTTCCCCTTGATATTTCTGGGTGTGATTTTGAATCATGAATCAAGACCTCTAAAACTTGAAAAATGTTTACCACATGTTTCACACTTAATATTTAATTTAATTTGATATGGGGTTTCTTCATTAACTTGTACTTCAAATGGATTATGTAAATTTTCATTTGAGGGATTAAAATCACTTATACTTTCTTGTAAAATAATTCCTTCGTTTTCTTTTTTTATTAGTTCAATTTGATGATATATATCATCAATAGAAAAGTCTTCTAAGAATTGCTTATTATTAAATTCAGTATTATTCTTAACGCATAAAGAAGAAATGTGTGCATTGTGTAGTACATGTATTCCACATTCCTGATCAGTTTTTTGCCTTCTACATTTTATTTCAACCGTTTCATATTGCTTGTTTACTAAGGGACATTTACAAATTTTTGCAGCAATTTTTGAGGCATGTGAGTTATTCATTGGAGACATTGAATCCAAGTGGTAAAAAATCGACTTATTTTTATTAAATATCAATAGTGATCAGTGATAATTGCCTGAGAGCAAGTTTTGAGATGAATTAATGTTTACCCTATTATTAAGTGGTATAAAGGTAAAATTATAAGGCTTAAACTGTTTTACTATTTCATCAATAGTTTTTGTGTCATTTTCATTTAACATCACATTAGCAACTGCTGCATTCATAAAGAATATTTCATCTTTTAGGCATAAATATTTATTTACCCATAGTTTAATTTCTTCATCATCTAATTTGTGCCATTTCTTTGTACTTATGTTTTGATTTTTTATATTATCATATATTTGTTTTTGGTTTTTTTGGTTCCTTTAAGCAACTTAATATCAATTGGTGAACTTTTTTCGTCGCTAACCGAATCATACTTGTGTGTAGATTTGATATGTGAATCGAGTCTCTTGAAAAACCTTTTACATAATGGACATTCTTTTAGTAAGGTTTCTTCGGCAACATTAGAATCAAGACATGAATAGGGCCCTGGGTTTAGTTCAATATCACCACTTAAATATATAAATGAAATAAGGATGACATACGAATAAAATTTCATTGTAATATTTGAGGATTTGAAAAGTGCGCGCCAATATTTCTTTTTATTCCTGAAACTTATATTTTGAAGTGTGTTGTGATATTTAAATATGAAACGAACAACTTGGAGGTAAGCATATTTTGTCTTGATATCTTCACTGAAAGAATTTTTACTAGTACACATAATTTTCCTCTCGCTGGACATGAGCATTAAGTTTGTTATGATATGCAAAAGTATTGCTGTTTTCAAATAAACACAGATGAATGACCTTTTTGACATTCTAACCTAAATTGTCCTTGAGAAATACAATTTCAAATTTACCTTTAAATTTTTCAAATTGTTTCAGAATTTTACCTACAGTATATAAAATACACCTTGAAAATCTTCATTTTTCACAAATACTACTTACAATCACAATCAAATTGATAAAATATAACGTTTTAGTGGATTAAAATAATTTTGGTTGAATCTGTTTACGTTGTTCACAGATATAACTTATTTTGAAGTTATGTTTAGAAATAAGGAAAATATCAAATTTTTTCCTAGTAACAATTATATATATATATATATATATATATATATATATATATATATAATGTGTGCCCCAAAAGTCCCGGACCGGTTTGATATCTTTTTAAGTAAGCCAGTAAGGGGCAGAAATGACACATACATCAAAAAGTTGTTTTTTTAGTAATAAAAGGTATGCAAAATATCGTTTTAATATCTGGCTTACTGTAAAAGATATTAAACCGGTCTGGGACTTTTGGGACACACAGTATATAATATTAAAATTCATACAAATAGTGTTTTTTGCTTCTGGGGACCCCAAAACGAAAAGTTATCATAGTCTCGGGCTTGGGTCTTACCATGAGACCTACGGTAATAGCTTCTTCCTACAGGGGAAATTGGCTAATAAAATTACATTTATGTAAAAATACGATGACCATTATATTTCAATCTGAAAAAATTGACCCGAAAAAGCTTGGAACAAGTTTTTAAAGAAATTTATAGACTCAAATTCAAAAATCACTACTTGCTCCTCACATTTTATTATTTTTAGCTCTGACCACACTCTGTGGCAAATATTATTAGTGATAATAGTGAAGGCTATGTTTATTCTTTCTTGATCCATGAACTTGGACATTTTGACTTGCATAATTATTACACTTGTCCTTGAAAAACCCCAGACAAAATCATCACTTACTGATTGGTCCTGGGACTGTAGGGGCCAGTCTATTGGGCCATCATATGCAGGTCATGCTTTAGGGTGTGAAACTCTACTCTCTACCTAAAGACATAAAATTCAATGTATATTCACAAATATCATTGAAAGCAAATTGATTAGTTCACTTATCATTTTGTCATCTTCAGAATCAGTTATGTATGTCTTATGTTCTAGATTTTGAAGTTTTCTATTTTTTTTAGGACTCGGTGTATTTGAAAGACATTAAGTAGTTATACTTCAGTGGTGTCAATGATTAACTTATTGGCTATTTTATTAGGGAATAAAGTAAAAGTGTACTCGGTCTCAGTTAAATATCCAAAGGAGTCAGTTAATTTGAGGTCGGATGATAAGTTTTCCATCAGTGTGAGCTGTAACAAAGATTTTGCAGCTCGTTTGAACTTGGTGTTTAATTAGCTTTTCATGTGTTCAGCAATAGCCCAGCATGAAGCTATCTACCCAGCGCTGCTGACTAATCGTAGTTTGATTGGCAACCCAGTCTACTCCACTCCCGTGATCGTGGTCGGAGGCACTTCCGTCAGCACCCTCTCCCTCACCCTGCAGACTCTCATCCACCAGCCCGGCATCCATAGGTGACGTGAGAAATACTCAGCTCCCCATAACTGTTTTTCAATTCAGTTATAGAAAATCGTTTGATTGTTGTATGAACACATTTACATTTAACTGTATCACAAGTCACAAGTAACCGCTTATTCCATGTGTGTAGAGGTAGAGTTTGACAATCATTTGCCGGTTGTGGTTTGCGTATCTTGATTAATATTTTCACGTCAAGTCCTTTTTTCAAAACTCTGATTCTCATTTTAGGCCCTCCACACACCAGAGTGGTGTGGTGTGGTATAGCGTGGCACCTATATAATTAACATGGGAGATGCATCAAGTGGCAGGAAGCTACGCATCTCCAAATCAGCTGATTTTGCTTATAATACAATGTTATTTGATTACTTTTCTGCCATGCAATTCTATGCTACGCCACTCTAGTGTGTGGAGGGCTTTACATGAAACGATCGTGTGAATTTCCTTGACAAATGCCAATTCTGAAGGATTTCATATTTCTAAAAAGTTAATTAAGTTTTGTTCAAATGGTTAGATTGCCAACAGATGTTGGGTACCTTCTTTATTAATCCAAAAATAAATCAATTAATTAATATTTCTGTACTTGTGTAGTTTAACAAAATAGATGTGTCAACAATTATGCCATATTAGAAATGTAAAATATTCGGTTATGTTTATCACGAAACTAATGATCTTTCATGTTGTCAACAGCCCAAGTGTGCTAGTTCTTTACCCAGAGGACAATGAAGACATGGCTGAGTTGGTGAGGTTATTCTCCTTCCAGCCAGTGCCAATTAATTCAACTGCCAACAATGGTATTCATTTAAATGTTTAGTTTTTTACTTGTTAAACCCCTTTTGAAAACAAACATACTCGTAATTAATGATAATTAACCATATGAAATTTTCCTTGGAAGAGTAAAAATTAAATGACATACAATGGGCTGACAATTTCTTGAAAATTTATGATTTTTGTAGGGAGAAAGAAGTTGAGCTCGAAGCCTTCAGTCTAAAAGGAAGGTTTTATCTTTGAAAACACTATTCTAAGTAATTTTAAATTTTTTGCATCTCGTTTTAAGCTGACAATTTCAAAGTAAAACTCAAATATCAAACTTTAACTAACAACAACATACCAAACCTAGATTGTTTTGGTTGTTAAACATGTTTAAATCTTCAATCAGGATTGACTTTTAAGATCTTGAACAATAATATATTTTTTTCAAAACCAAAGAAGATTTGCTCTATTTTTGAGAGGATGAAACACAATCATTCATGATTGTCGTAATAACAATAACCAAGAAGTCAATAAATATTACTGATTAAGATCTTACCCAGAATAAATTAATTTATAAATTTTAAATTTTTTGATAAACCTTTTTACCTGCTTATTATTCACTATGAACCAAAATTAATTCCAAACCACATTTTAATGAAAAAAACTATTGAATTGCTAAGGAGAAGGAAAAATATAAACTGACCTAATCTTTGATATCTCAATATCTTATTAATATAATTAGTTCAAGAAAGTTAAGAAAATCTACAACGTGTTTTAACTTGACCACTACATAGTTTTGTTTTTTTTTTCAGAGCATATATTATTCGGACTACGTTTAGTCAAGAAACGATTTCCCAACAAGAATTATGTCATTGTCCTGGATGAAGGTCTAATTGTATCTCCCGATTTTTTGTTTTACATGGCTCAACTAATTTTTCTCTTTCAAAAGGATGAATCAATTTTAGCAATTTCTGCTTGGAATTCAAATGGTGAGTGGATTTTTGGTATCACTATTGAATAACGATCTGTTTTTGTTTTCATAAAAGAATAGCAATATTTTTTTATTCAAATGATTCAAGTATATTTTAATTTAGATAGTAAGACTTCTTTATTAATGTTTTTCATTTAAATGATTTTACTATATTTTACTATATTTAAGAAAATATGTAAAAAATACTGCATAATGTAAACTTGTCACTTTTTTGGGTTAGTAAGAACTTAAGAGGGGGCTACAGGCAATTCGGTGTCGCCAACGCGGGAGAGACACATACTAACATTACCATGCATTGATAATGGAAAAAGGTACGTGACGGAGTAAATTACCAGTTTTTCTAAAATTATGGTCTTAACCAGCATATTAAGTAGTCTTTTCCACTTTTAATGTCCAAAACATTAATTAAAGAGGCTGAAATAATGTTGTCCCTCATTCATACAGGGTGTTAACAAAAAACCCTTCAGGACTTCGGGATATGGACATCAAACTAAGAAAAAAGTGCCTAAAACATGGATCCTAAATTGCTCGGTTATCCATCTGTCGGTCTGTATGTGTTTTTAACATGATTTTTCATAGCTTTGGAACTATTAGGGATATCAACTTCAAACTTAGTACGTATATGCTGACTAGTAGGACCTATTTTGGTGAGAAGTATCAAGTTTCTGCTTTGTACCATTTCAAAATGGCAGCAATTTTTATATTTTAAAACTTAATATCTTAAAAACCGTAAATTTTACAAAAATTGTAAAAGAGACAAAAAAGGTTGCATAATTTTACTTCCTACAAAACCATAAAAAAATTATTAAGATCGAATTAAAATTAACAGAGTTGTTTTAATTTTACTAACAGAATTCAAGCAAATTTGCTATAACTGCCATAAAACAAGCATGTATTCTGTTGGGAAAATCGCAATAACTCCGTTAATTGTAGTTCGATTTTAATCATCTTTATATGCTTTTTTAGAAAACAAAATTGCACAACTTTTTTGTTTCTTGTACAATTTTTGTAAAATTTACGGTTTTTAATATAAGGTTTAAAATATAAAAATGGCTGCCATTTTGAAATGGTACAAAGTAGAAACTTGATACTCTGCACCAAAATGGGTCCTATTAGTCAGCATATATGTACCAAGTTTGAAGTTGATATCTTTAGTAGTTCCAAAGTTGTGTAAAATCATGTTAAAAACACATACAGACCAACAGACGGATAACCGAGCATTTTAGGACCCATGTTTATAGGAACTTTTTTCTTCGTTTTGATGTAAGTAACCACATCCCGAAGTCCTGAAGGGTTTTTTATCAACACCCTGTATAAGTGACCAAACGGTGATAAATATAGTAAATATTCCTCTGCGGGGTTGGCGATCAGTGCGTGTAAAGGTTCTCGCAGGAGCCATTTACATCAGTATATTTTAATTCGAGTAAATAATTGTATTGCACCTTGATGAAAAATAAATGCATCACTAGGTTCCCGAAGTACATTTTTCACTTTATTAGCGAATTTCCCCTATTATTAGCGAAGAAGCTATTACCGTAGGTCTCATGGTAAGACCTAAGCCCGAGACCATGATAACTTTTCGTTTTGGGGCCCCCAGAAGCAAAAAACACCATTCGTTCAAATTTCTAGATATATATATAATATATATATATATTATATATATATATATATGTACATATATCTACTGTGTGTCCCAAAAGTCCCGGAACGGTTTAATATCTTTTAAAGTAAGCCAGATATCAAAAATATATTTTGCATACCTTTTAGTACTAAAAGAAACTACTTTTTGATGTATGTGTCATTTCTGCCTCTTCCCCCAAAATTGGGTTTTGGGGGGGTAGCTCCAAAATTTTAAATGTAAACCCCCATCGTGCGACTGCTTATTTTAAAGGGCTTGTTAAAAGAAACACAATGCCGCAAACCGGAGGTCGATATCATGCTCCAGTCCAAAATGGATGCCATTCAAAAATTAAAATGCTGTCCGTCAATTAAAATTGAGTATTTTCTGTGTTCGGCAATTCACATTTAAATCGAATAAGAACGACCAGAACACATTTTAACTACTTAAAAGATACAAAAATAATAATAATTTCTTGTTGTCATCATCAAGCCTCAACCCTCAAAAATGGTTTTGGGGGGGGTGGGGGTTTGTCCAAACAATTCCAATATCAACTCACATCGTATGACCACTCATTTTAACTTGCTGAGTAAAAAAATAAGCCAAAGCTTGTTTTAGTTAAATTTCAAAAAAGTTACCTTACTTGTAATAAATAAATGATTTTTGTTAGTGTCAAAATTTTTTAACTAGCGTACTAATAGATATCCGCCTTAATGCGACCTTTGGCTCAGCGGCAAAGGTCTATGCAGAGGGTCTTCTATGCGTTACCTTTTAGAAAAGCCCCCATACATGAAGTACCAAATATTTGCCACAAAAATAACTAATTTTTTAAAAATTTCATTAAAACAAACTTTGGCTCATTTTTTTCATTCAGCATATTAAAACGAGTGGTCATACGATGTGAGCTGATATTGGAATTGGTTGGAAAAACCCCAACCCCCCAAAACCAATTTTGGAGGGTTGTGCCTTGATGATGACAACAAGAAATTATTATTTTTGTATCTTATAGGTAGTTAATATGTGTTGTGGTGGTTCTTATTCGATTTAAATGTGAATTGCCGAACACAGAAAATACTCAATTTTAATTGACCGACAGCATTTTTTAATCTTTGAATGGCTACCATTTTGGGCTGGAGCATGATATCGACCTCCGGTTTGCGGCATTGTGTTTCTTTTAACAAGCCCTTTAAAGTAAGCAGTCGCACGATGGGGGTTTACATTTAAAATTTTGGGGCTACCCCCCCAAAATCCAATTTTGGGGACAGGGACAGAAATGACACATACATAAAAAAGTAGTTTCTTCTAATACTAAAATGTATGCAAAATATCGTTATTATATCTGGCTTACTTTAAAAGATATTAAACCGTTCCGGGACTTTTGGGACACACAGTATATATCTAAATAATATACAGACCGATGTGTAACTGACTCACTGATTAATAGATACAAATTCAAACCATACTTCCCGACGAGCTAGAGACTTGAAATTTTGCACGAATTTTCCTTGAAGGGTCTATGTACAGGAAAAATTATCAAAAGTCGATATTTTTTATTTTAACCCTCTCAAAAAAATTACTAAAAAATCGCTAAAAAAGCTTTTTTAAAGAAACATTATTTTGAGCTCTAGTGGTCGAACGGATGGTCCTATCGAGAAACGGACTGCCCCATGTGCCACGGATTTTTCAAGATCTACAACTTTGGTTCAGTGACCTTTTGCCCTATCTCGTCTCCTTCACCCTTAGATTGCTCTAGAAATTTCAATTTTCGAAGATTTTCCTTTGGTTTTCCAGCTCCAGTTGGCTTGATATTAAACGTACAGGGCTGAAATTTGGTTCACATCGTCTGTATAGCATATATGTTACAAATCACCAATATCATAATTAGTTCTTAACATATAAATGCATCTAAAGCTAAAAAATCTTTGAAATTTGCCTCGTTAAACCCTCCTGACATGTTCTTTTAAGTTAATGTTTAATGCAGCTTTCATAACTGCTAATGTGTTTCTTACCGGTATAAATAATAAAAATAAAAAAACTTTTATAGATAAATATACTTTACAAGCAAAGTTGATGTGTTAAGCCTGAAAATACTTCAATCGTATGATTCTTTCATGCGCTAATTGTACTTAAAACAATGAATTTACTTTTAGGTTCCCGCTGTTTTCACTTCATAGCGGCGCCGGTAATACAGTACGTGCCCAAATCAGTTAAAAGAATCAGTAGGTTTTTATCTGGTCGTGTGGTTCTCTGGTTCAGTTTTACCATTGACAATACACCTGTGGGATAAGAGGATAATGGTTTTACCGCGCTTGGATATAGTTCTGTTCTACGTTATCGTGAAATGTAGTACGTTTTTGTCGACTTGAAATTTCTCCGATTTTTCTATGTAGAATTTTAATATTAGAACACCCGTCAAACCAAATATTTGTATTATTTAAACTTAAACATTTTTAACACATCTTTAAATATAGCCTTCATTCCGTGTATTGCAGTGTTTCAGTACCAGTAACAACTATTATGTTTGTTATCAGTAAAAGAGTAACAATCTCTCTCTATTAATGCCCTATTAAAATAATGACGGGTGGTCAAAAAAATCTTCCAGTCTGGTTTGTTTGTACTAATTAGTAATGGCAAATGTCTGAACAAAATCTATATCAAAACATAAAAAACCGATCTTAGAGTTGATATTTGTATTACTCAGTTTATTTTTAAGCGAATAATGCCATGTTTTCTAACAAAGGTGGTTATCGAAGCAAAAACCTTGCTCTTCAGGTAACTCAACGTCCAAAACTCAAAGGGTGTTATGTTTGGAGACCAGACAGACTCTTGTTAGGAGTCACTGCCAAACAAACATTGCTTAGAATTAACATAATAATTTTTTTGTATTCTGTTTCCGCTTGGAAATCCGAAATAGTTTAAACCACCGGCGTTACTGAAAATGGCATTAAATAAGGATTAGTTCACAGCAACACTCACGTCTCTAACCAACAAATAGCTGAGCTGTAACAAAATAAGACAACTAGTTATCCTATCGAAAAACAAAGATCAATACTGTATTGAAATAAATTTTTCAACAATTTGTGTTTTTATTTTTGGATATTTTGCCCTATCTCTCCTCTTTCACCCCTAAACTGTGCCCTGAAATAAATTTGTTTGTAAATTTCCACTTTTTTGGTTTTTCTTTATTTGTGTGTTTATTTTTTAAAAAAGTTAAAACTTTAAAAAAGTTGTTTTTTAATTTCCACTTTATTTTTTAGTTTTTTTAATCTTGATTAAAAGTTTTGACATGACGAGAGTCAGTTTTACCGTTCAGGTTTAGGCCCCATCAAAGGTCATTCCCCAAATTATTCCGTTTCAACCGCTAAAAGAGTCCTAAAGTTGAACGTTCATCAAATTTGAACTTTCCTCGTGGTTTTTGTAATATATTCTTAAATGATAGACCCAAGTTTTGACTTGGTATTACTCAGTGTCCCCGCCCACGTTTAAGCGAAGTCATTGGCCATTTCTCAACCCTTTCAACCCCTACATACAACCAATAATGAAACAAATTAAACTATTTTCAAATGTTTGGCATTGTTATTTTTATACAAATACTTTTGCCTAACCCCCTGGCCCCCGACCCTCTTCCCCTTCGAATAATTAACCTTCCACAACCAACAGCTCCCACCACCAAACTAGTAGTTCTATCGAAAAACAATAATCAATATTGTATTTAAATTAGTTTTTCTACAATTTTGGTTCTTATTTTCGGATATTTTGCCCTATCTCACCTCCTTAACCCCTAAACTGTGCCCTGAAATAAATTTGTTTGTAATTTTCCACTATTTTGGTTTTTCTTTATTTTTGTGTTTATTTTTTATTTTGATTCAAAGTTTTGACATGGAGAGTCAGTTTTACCGCTCAGGTTTAGGCCTCTATCAATGGTCATTCGCCAATTTACTTCGTTTCAACCCCTCAATGAGTCCTAAAGTTTAACTTTCATTAAATTTGAATTTTCCTCGTGGTTTTTTCTAATATATTTATTAAATGAGAGACCCAAGTTTTGACCTGGGATTACTCTGTGACACCGCCCACATTTAAGCGGAGTCTTTGGCCGTTTCTCACCCCTTTCAACCCCTACATACAACCCAAAAATGAAGCAAATTATCCTACTTTCAAATGTTTGACATTGTTATTTCTAAACAAATACTTTTGCCTAACCCCCTGGCCCCCGGACCCCCTCCCCGTTCAAATAATTAACCTTCCACAACCAACAACCCCCACCACCAAACATCCTCCCGAACACCAACATACCATATGCCGAGAATTCGTACATAGTTTTATTAACTTTCCCTTGTGACTTTTATATCTAAACACTCCTCACCCGAGGGATTTTTACCCCTCAGGTTTATCAGAGGTCATCCTCCCACCTCCCATGATTAACCCTAAGTTATTTGTCATTTATAAACGCTTTCGACCCCTAATCCCGCCAATACAAAAAAAATCAAGTACTATTCAAAAGTTTGGCAATAATATTTTAAATCGACAATTTTGTCTCACACCTGGCCCGGCGTTATTAGAGGTCAGAGGTTCATCAAGGGCTACTCACCAACTTTACCCCATTTCAACTCCATGATAAAGTTCTCTAAATCTAAACTAGCAATGAGTTTACAACTACACTGGTGGTTTTTACCATGTTAATATATCTTGAAGTAGAAATTTCAAGCAAAACAATTAAATTAATTTGGTCTTGTGTCTATTCAAAATAAAACCCCCTTCTTAGGGACTCATAATGGGAGGTCTGGGGGCGGAGTATTGTTCAACTGCGGGAGAACACAAACGGGGGCCTGGGGGCGGAGCCCCCAGCGAGCCGTAAGGCGAGTATATATATATACAGCCGGATGTGTAACTCACTCACGTATACAAATTCAAACCATACTTCCCGGTTGGCTAGAAACTTGAAATTTGGCACGAATAATCCTTTGGTGGTCAAACCCCCGGAAAAATTGTCAAAACGAATCATTTCCACCCCCAACCCCCCCAAAGGGGGGAAAATTTGAAGTTCGAAAAAAGTACTTTCCGTTTTCGGGCTATAGCGGCTAAACTAGAGGTCCTATTGCAAAACGGACTGAACCACGTGCTACCAGGGACGTAGCCAGGACTTTGGGAAGGGTGGGGTCCAGACGACGTGACCCCCCAATTTTTTGACGAGAGGGTCGTAAGTTTGAGGGCACGAGATTATGCGTAGCAGATAGTAGATACTGCTTGGTAGACTTTATTAGGCACCATTAACTTAACTTGACACTTAAACCCATACAATTTAAGAATAAACAAATAATATTAAACTCTGATATTAAAATATGAAAGAATTGATCAGTAAACAACAGGATAATATTAATATTACAACTCAAGTGGTAGTATACAATAATAGTGAAATTCGTCCCGTGTAACAGCACCGAGACTTACATAGGCCTAGTTATCAAATACCACAATTAGCTACTTTAGCACCTTAAATATAATAAATTCATTTTCAAAAATGTGTCATTATATTTTTATATTAACTAATAATTTTAAATGTTTACATAAAAAATCTGAAATTATTTATTTTTGTTTATATTTGATCTCCTTGTGAAACTTAAAAAGCACCGATTATATTGCATTTCAATTTCAAAGAATAGATTTTACGAAGTAAAGAGTAAGTTCGGGCCGGGGATAGTTATAAGTCAATCACAGGCGGGTAATTATCTGTAATTGGAATTTTTATTTGTAGAAGTGATCAATTTAAAAGTTGTGTAGATGAAATACCTCATAATCAGGTTCGGTGACTTAAAAACTGTCGTCAATAATGCGTTTTGGTGTTATTTGCATTATCAGAGATATCAATAATTCTTCCCTTTCACTCAAAACTTGTTATTGTTTAGCGCGCACAGTGATGGGTTAGGCTAGTTTTCAATTGTGACCGACCCCTAATCATGAGGTTTGTAGTGTGTTATGTTAAGCACCGGACCAGTAGGATACTGCGTTGTGAGTACGCGAAGCGACAGCCATGGACGTGTGAATAAAGATAGGATTGGCTCTTGCGTATCTCGTCGATCTCTCGGTCAATATTATTTATTTTGCCTTCATTACGGTAACTCTTGATTATAAAACTCTTTTCTGCTCTAGAAATGCAAGTTTTAAATTTATTTTTATTAAATCATTATTATATAGCGTGCAAATGGCATTCAACACTATTCATTCGTTTGACTGCAATTTTTAAAGTTTATATTTCTCATACAGCGTATTCAGTCATTAGTAGTCAGTTAAGGTTTAAGACCTTCATAGATCCGCCAGATAGTCGGGTTAGTCGGGGTCCTACTTTGCAAGAATGTAATCTTGTATTAATTATAATTTAAATTATTTGTAATGTTTTTTACTTCTTACCTCTTTCACATTACTGGATGTAGCCTTCTTATTTTCTTCTATATCATAAAAGCATCCATTTTTCTTTCTAAACATTACACGTTACATGCCACACAATAAAACGCACGTTGTTACTCTGGTGAAGAGTCGATTATAAAATGACTCTCCCAAAGTGGACTTCATCAGAGGTTGTAAATAATCTCATATAATGTAAAAAGGCAAGAAATACGAAAGTAAGATAAGAATCATTTTAATCGTCTGCTTCTAAGAACTGGCCTGGGAACGCAGCTGGAAAGATAGCAGGCGTCAGCTTCAATTGCGATAAGACATTTTTGTAGGAATTGAGGAGTTTCTATTTTTGGCATGAAAATCGGACCGTTGAATTTCGTTTCTATGGACTAATATTCTTGATGAGTTACCTGTCACCCTAATTCTCAACACTTTTGCCTTTGTATTGCTTATATTATTTTTGCAACATGCACTTAAAAAATAGGAAGTGTAATTCGTAACTGGGTTGAATATATCATAATTAATAAAATAATTAGCGGGAAGGGGGGGGGTCCGGACCCCACGGACCCCCCCCTTGGCTACGCCCCTGGTGCTACGGATTTTTCACGATCTACAACTTTGGTCCTATGATTTTTTGCCCTATCTCGTCTCCTTCACCCTCAGATTGCTCTAGATTTTTCAATTTTCGTAGATCTTCCCTAGGTTTTCCAACACCAGTTTACTTTATATACTACTTAGGCCCCTGTAAATTTACAGAAACATGTATTGGGTGGTCACTCTAAATATAAAATTCTCAAAAACAAGCAATTTTAACCCCTTCACCCCCCAAAAGGGGGTAAAACGGAGGAAATTTTTAATTTCAATAAAAGTACTTTTCGTTTTTTGCCTCTAGCGGCTAAAATAAAGCATCTGTTCAAAAACAAAGGTTATTTCCTTAGTTGAAATTAAACTTCCTACAATTTTGGTCATTACGTATTTTGCCCTATCTCACCTCCTTCACTCCCAAAATGACCTCTAAATTAAAATTTTCATAGATATTCAGTTTATTTTGGGTTTTGCTGATTTTTTATATTTATTTTTATTTTACAGACCTCTATTTTAACACTGATATAGTAAGTTTGATCCTCTAGGGTTATCGGGGGTCATTCCCAAAATTCACCCTGTTTCAACCTCAAAACTTAAACTTTCGTTAAATTTTAAGTTTTCCTCATAGTTTTTATTTTTTGTCAACTTTATTTTTGGCCGGGGATGCCGAATTATTGACACGGAGATAGTCAGTTTGACGTTTCCGGTTAATTATAGGTAATTTGCAATTTTTACCCCATTTCTACCCCTAAAAATGTCGTATCAAGTTGAACTTTTATTAAATTTAAGATTTGATTCGTGGTTTTTTTGCCAATTTATTCATTGCTGAAAGACTCAATTTTTGACCAGGGATTCGTCAATACATTAGATACATACATAAGATACATTATCTGAAATGGCGACCTATCCAGGTAGGTATTTTAAGCCAAGTATGAATGACAGATGAGTGAAGGATGATTGTGGCGCGATCTTGTAGTCTTGTTACTGACTAAGGCCGACATATTCCCTAGACAGGACTTTTAATTAATAGCCATTAAATGTGACCAAAAAAAGAATCAAAAGCATTCTTCAAATTAAGGCAATGTTGTTTTTAAACAAATTCTTTTGCCTCACCCCTCACCTCTGACTCCACTAACCCTCTTTCAAAACGATAAAAATAAACCCAACCCCCTCCGCAAAAACCCCTCTAAAGTAACCCTTTAACTACATCCCACTAACTACCCTCCCAAACATTACAATGATATATTTTGCTGAGTATTTGTAATGAGTTTAATCGCAATTTTGTGACTTTTCAATACACACCCCCTGCTTTAGGGCGAAGAGCAACAAGGGGGCCTGGGGGCGTTAAACTAATTTTGTCTTGTAACTTTCAACATCCAAACCCCCCTCTGACCACGACTGAAGATACCTGATATGAAGACTTTGTATGTTAACATATATACTAATTTTGCTATGTGCCTTTTCAATATCAAAATCCCTATCCAAGGAACTCACAGTAGGGGGCCTGGGGGCGGAGCCCCCAGCGAGCCGAAGGCGAGTATATATATATATATATATATATATAATATATATAATGTATATATATATATAATGTATATATATATACATATATATATATATAATGTATATATATATACCGGGTATCCCATAATAGTCCCCCCCTAACTTTTTCCTATATTTTTTCAAATATCAATTCCACAACACCCTCAAACATTATTGGATAGTTAATATTTCATTTTGAGGGGGTACCCAATTTTGGCCGCCATCTTGGATCCGCCATATTGGATCCAAAATAATTTGTTCAAATGTTAAAGTGGTGTTGTGACCCATAATTTTGAATTAGATTTTTTCACTGATTACAATGC
The DNA here is from genome assembly GCA_035578135.1 of Flexamia atlantica. Classification (NCBI taxonomy): domain Eukaryota; kingdom Metazoa; phylum Arthropoda; class Insecta; order Hemiptera; family Cicadellidae; genus Flexamia; species Flexamia atlantica. The sequence goes on along the minus strand of JAQJVK010000007.1, from coordinate 6,710,196 downwards.
CGCAGTCCGTTTTTTTAATATCTCAATTGGTTCTCAAGATATGGGTACTTTAAATTTATTTATTTTCAACCAATTTAAACATTACAAATTGATAAAATAGGCCCATAACCACAAAATAGTGCTAGATAGTGACAAATAACAACCATCAGTCATTGTTGAGCGATTTACACTTAACTTTTACCAATGTAATTTTTTTGGCCGCCATCTTGGATCCGCCATTTTGAAATGAGGTAAGTTATTTCAAATATGAAGTTGGTATTGTGACCCATCATTTCAAACTAGCTTTTTACGCCGAATTCAGTGCCGCAACCCGTTTTTAATTATAGCATTTCGTTTTCAAGATATTGTCATATTTCTAATAAAAATCTCAAAAAATATGAATTTTTCAAACACCATATTTTATAGCTAAAAAAAAATCTAATTCGAAATGATGGGTCACAACACCACTTTAACATTTGAAAAAATTATTTTGGATCCAATACGGCGGATCCAAGATGGCGGCCAAAATTGGATACCCCCTCAAAATGAAGTATTAACTACCCAATACTGTTTGGGGGTGGTATGTATTGATATTTGAAAAAATATATGAAAATGTTAGGGGGGGACTATTATGGGACACCCGGTATATATTTATGTGTCTGTAAGCAAGATAGCGTGCTCGCAAAAATGGTCCGATCGGAATAAAATTTGGCACAGGCGTGTAAGGTAGTAATTATTCGGACGAGTTCGTGAACCAGCCCGATCGGACCACTGGAAGGGGGGGGTAAAGGGGGTTAAACCCCCCAAAAATGGTTTTTTTGAGTTTTTTACATAGAAAAATAAAATTTATCGAATTTTTGTTGGCACCATTTAATTCAGCTCAAAAAAACAAACAATTTGGTATCTTGAATCACTGCTCTATGTCCATTGGTTACCGAGATATTGAAAGTGGTAAACACAGTACGTTGTCCCAATTATTGGAAATAAGTAAAATTCTATATCTCGGTTATTTCTCAACATATCTTGATAAAACTTGGTAAATAGCTTCTTTTAGTTCAGATCTACTAAATATTGAATTAAAACCATCCAGTTTTAATATACCTGTAGCAGCAGACCTGCATACTCATTCCCCATGTTATTCTTATGGAGCTTACCAAAACATTTGAAATCTCGCTATGTTGGATTGAAATAAGTTGTTTTGCATTTGAAATTCGCTAAGTATGCAGGTCTGCTGCAACGGGGGTATTTTTACATTCCAAGTTATTTTAGCTCAAAATATCAACCAGCTAAAACCCACTATTTAAGCTGAAATGCCAATTACTCATGTATTTTTAATGATATCTTATAAATAAATATTGCATATTGAGAGGAATTAATTTCTTTTCATTTTGATATGCGGCTTGTTGTCGTACGTTGAAAAATAACATCAGCATATGGTTTCGCAAGATGGTGTAACTGTGAAAATCACCACACACCCCTTTGTGAAGGAACGTGATCCGAGTATAATTTTCGATCGAAAATCACAACGCTATATATGAAATTAATAAGGAGAAAGATTCCTACAAATTATTGCATTTGCTTCTACGATTCTTAGAAAAATGTAAGAGTAATCAGCCCCTGAATTTACATAATCGAATGTACCTAACTAAAAATCACGTAAAAATCATCGCCTGAACCTAAGGGGTGATAACTCTTTTACTTTTTTTGGAATCAACGAAGCAAATGGTAATATTTTGTAGAATTTTTGCTCTTTTTTTTCAAATCCAGTTTTTTGATTTTCGATCAAAATTTATAGTCGGATTGCATTCCCGCCCACAAGGGTGTTGTCGTGATTTTCATGGGTTTCAACATGGTGTGAAACCATATCCAGATGTTATTTTTCAACGTATCATATATCAACTCATTCTCGGTGATCAGCCCCATTCTCTGGCCTCCTGCCGTCCATGGCTCCTGAGTAAGAGCCACTCCCATACAGCCAACCAGGATCTTCTGGCAAAGCGTAGCCGTAGCTGCCTTGCTGTGCTGGAGGTTGATCTTTTAGTTAGAGGATTCTTTCGCTCCATGCAACCTGAAGGTAATTCTCTCGCAACCCAGGATTGGATGCTTCACGAAAAACCTTAGCTTTTGCAAGGAGGGATCATCGATGATCATAACCAGTAATTGGCCATCGGGATTTGAGTTCTCCCCAACTACCGCCCAGTGGTCCGTGTCAAGGCCATTCTGATGCTTGAGACTCAGCATCACATCCTTCTTGGTCGTGGCCCATGTTGAGCTGGGGATGAACGTTGAAACCTTCACAACTTTCACCAGGTTTGTGGCTGGGGCAAGCTGGAGTGTCACACCCCCGAAGGGGCTCAACTCTTGAACCTGCTTGACCAGCCAATCCTTGGTGGTTGCATTGGCACAATCGACTACCAAGGCTCCGCCCTCAAGATGACAGCTGCTTATCCTGACGTCTTTGCCATGGATGGCATGCCGGGACAGCTCCCCCTTGATCTTATTGGCTTCTGCCTCCATCAGCTTTACATCCAGGTGTTCGGATCTGGCGATGGCCATCTTCTCCACGGACAGCTTCTCTGAGTAGGTAGGTGCCAGTGCCCTCTGTGGAACACTCGACCACTCTCCTTCCTCCAGTCTCGTCTTCATGGCGTTTCCGGCTTCTTCAGGTGTCAGGTGCTCTCGCCCCCTCTTTCCACCTTTTTTCCTGGAAACACTTGGAGAATCAGCTTTGGGGGTGCTACCCTCGCCCTGCATTTTCCCAGCTTCCTGGTTTCCGAAGGTACCGGCTTCGCTGGGGACAAGGTTAGGGTGCTTTGCAGCCCATGCCAGCCTCCTCTGCTTTCTGGATAGGACCTTTTCACCCTTGGCTAAGGTTTCCTCTATCCTTTTCCTCTGCATCTCACCCCTGAAAAGCCATATCTTCAGTTCCTTTCCGGCTTCGGCGAGTTTGCGTTCCTTGTCAGATTGAAGCAGGACTCCCTCCTCCGTTGGGGACAGTTCATCCACGCTTAGCTTAGCAAGAGGAATGTTCTCGACCTGTGGGTCACACTCCTGCTGCACGTCAGTGGTGTTTTTGGGTTTTTTGATTGTTTGCACGCCATGTTGCTCCCAAGAACAGCCCCCCCAGGGTTATCTAAAGGTCCACCTTCCCAGTGACCCGATTAGAGAGATAAGGGGTGCTTATGACTGGGTTCCCCCAGGTTCCCAGAAGGCTCTGTTAATGACACTGAATATTAGGTCCCCAGTGCCATGAGACTCTCAGCACGGATGGCATAACACCTTAATCTAGGGCCCACAGTGCCTAGGTAACTCACTCATGTGACAGATGCCCAGGCATCCAGCTTGAGCCTGTCCGGGTCCAGGATTCACCCCCACATCAGCAAGGACTCATCCTGAATCGGTTTTGACTCATGCTGGTACTGGTAGTTCTGCTGCCCCCCTACCAGGGAATCATTCTGAATTCCAGCCTAGATCCGCTGGGATCTGCATATCAGGGCCATGAACGTGAATGGTGCAACCATCGGCTACACAGGGCAGCACATTAACTTTTGTACGCCTCTTCCCGGATGACTTGGGCACCATGACTGGAGCCCCATGGGGTGAAGGTTCTACACATCTACGCAGCTCCTTGGCTGTCCAGAAGACACCCACACTCCCTTCACCCCTTCATGGACCTAGTGTTGAATTTACTTTTCTTCAAGATGCAATAACTCTAAATTAAAATATATTGCCCTAATTAGCTTCCACGTGAACGTTTACCATGCTGACCGCCAACCCCGTGGAGGAATATTTACTTCATTCATCACTGTTTGGACACTTATATGAATGGGCAAAAACATTATGGCAGCCTCTGAATTTATATTTTGGACATCAAAAGTGGAAAAGAACACTTTATATGCTAGTTAAGAGCATAATTTTAGAAAAACTGATAATTTATTCTGTCGCACTACCTTTTCCATTAGCATCGTGGAGTAATGTAGTACGTATCTCTTCCGCAAGGGCAACAACAAATTGCCTTTAGCCAGTGACGGATCTACACTTACTGTCGCCTGGGGCAAAATCGGAGTTTGGCACCCCCTGCCCCCCGCATCAAACACAAGAAATATATTATATTTTTTATGCATCTTTGATGTGATGGATAAGCGTATTTGATGTGATACGAAAATTATCTTGTACATCATTATATGATTTTACATTAGGGTTCTTATGATTTTATACAACCGATGTACCTATGCTACGATACAGCCTAACCAAGAGTTGTTATTGCCATAATATGACTGAGAAATTTGCCAGCCGCTGTAAAACCAAATCAAGGTGTCTACCAGATTTTACATATGAAACTTCCGACTTTTTTCTGACATTTCCCGACTGAAATCAATTCTCGACCAGAGAAATCGGCCATGTCTCCTCTTAAAACGAATACTTGGGTCCAGTATATGTTAAGTGAAATGCGATATTATTTGACGGCCGCAATGCGACCGAGAGTTTTAACAGCCGCGATGTATACAACAAATTTAACAGCCGCAATGAGACCAAGAAATTTGCTGGTCACAGAAACACTGAGCTATTTTCCGGCCAACATGCGACCGAGAGATTTGCCGGCCGTGGTATATACGACCGCGACTTAACAACCGTGATGTGACCGCGAAAGGTGTAACGGCCATGAAAAGGGCAAGCGGTTTAGTTGCAAAGTGACAAATATTTGCCCGCCTTGGTCTAAACGACCGATTTTTCGGCCGCAATGTGGTCAATAAATATGACGACCTCGAAAATACCAAAATACTTGTCGGCAGTGAAACAACAAAGACATTTGCCTGCCAGCAACGACTGATTATCTGGACAAGATATAGCCAATAGATGTGACGGCCGCGAAACAAGTAGGCGATTTTTCGGCTCATGATATGAGCGAGCGAATTTTTGGACGCGGGACGAGTGAACTATTCTCTGTCCGCGAAATAAGCGAGCGGCTTTCTTGCCATCAAACAATGAGAAATGTGATGGCCACGAAAACAGAGACAGGCTTGACGGATGCGATGCGACAGAGATTTTCCGGCAGTGATGCTACTGAGAGGTTTTCCGGCCGTGAAACAAAAAATTTGAATTTAAATTATATTTTTTAACTTTTCACTTAACCGGAGCCATCCAGTTGGGGCGCTGCTGGCGCCCCCTACTGGCCGGCGCCCGGGGCAGGCGCCCCCGCGGATCTTTTCCGTTAATTCACCACCACTATTTTTTGGCTTACGATTCCATTAATTCACCACCAATTCTATTTTGAATTGAAGTAGGTTTAGTTTACAACATATTACAGTATTTCCTATTTAAAAACCACAAGAAAAAAATTTGGAAAATAAATAACGAAATTGAAAACTCTCACAATATATTTATTGACGAGTCCCTCTTTACTGTGGTGGCTGAACTGTGAAATATGTTCCAGCATTTTTTCAAACAGATTTTCTGGTCCGTATTTTTTACGCTACGTGTACTCGCGTAAGTAGCTATTTGAGGGTCTTTTCTGTTATATCGCCGCATTTACAAACTACTCTCCATAGAATGAGAATTAATCGGGATAGAACTAATACAGCGAAATAATATATTTACTCACCATTTGAACGTTCAATTGTTGGAAAAAAGTATTATAACAACATTTTAACATTAATCTTGACACACAAACACAAAAACAATACACATATTAATTACGTTGTTACACTTTAAAGTTACTTTGGTGGCCAGAACTACTTAATGTCTTTGATGAGTTGGTTAGGTTAGGTTAGGTTATGTTAGGTCCTAACATCAACTGATAACAAATCCTACAGCAGCTGGCGTTCAATGAAAGTACAAAAAATGCTCAGAACTCTCCTCACTGTTGCATTCACTTGTGAAACTTAAAAAAATCATTGTTGCCGCTTGATAATCACTGTCTAGACTGGCCGCTGAGCGCGCGGTCCGGTTATCACTGTGCGATAAGGTAAGGCTTTCACGAATACTGCGGAGTAAATATATTATTTGGTACCCGAATTCAATATTCCTAATTACTCAAAACGACTTTCTTCGCTGTATTTTAGATTCTGAGTGGCGGTGAACTAACGGAAAACAAAAGAAAATAGTGGTGGTGAAGGTCCGCCCCCGCTACCTTTCCTAGATGGATCCGTCACTGCCTTTAGCCCCATCTTAATTAAATAATAATAATTTTTTTTAACCAGTTGATGTAATTGAGATTTATCGGGTATCATAACTTCACGATGTTACATATTAGATCACAAACAGATCCTATGATCTAAGATTTTTATTTTACCAGTTTGGATGGCATGATACTATAAAAATTCTATACCATCAAGGAAATTGTTATAAATTTATTTCAATAAATTAATTTATCAGTGACACTTTTTTTTGGTTAGCTTGTTCAGGCTGGTTAACTAATTTACTGGCCTTCTTTATTCGCTCACTTCTTAACTGTGGTATCTAAATCAAAGGAACAAAAACTTGATTTTTTATTTGAGCTTAAATTGATTTTAAAAACTAAAAACTAAAGATGACTTACGTAAAATTTAACATGTTGAGCTTTAACAAATTTTCAACTAAAATCAATATAAGTTATATTTGAATAACATTAGGCTATGTTTGGGTGGGGTTCATAACTCCGAGGTTTCACAACTCCGAGGTCTATAAAAATGAGTAAATTTTAAGACACTTACTACTCCGAGGTGTCACAACTCCGAGGTCGGATTAGTTTATAAAAACTGCAATTCAGAAAACAACTCCGAGGTTTTATATTTCTGCGTTTTCGTAGTTCCTAGGTGTTTTAACGAACTAAATATGAAGAGCAAAACTATTCCGAGGTTTCACAACTCCGAGGTATCATCCGCGCCAAAAGTGGCTCCTACGGTGTTGAGGTGGTTGCCGCTTTCAGATCGTAGGATCTTATCAGACTTATGGTCTCGTTCATTATATTTTTAAAAGATATAGCGTAAATCCGTCAAATAATTGTTTAGTATTTGTATGAATGGTGTTTTCATCAGCTTTATTTAGGATAAATAATATTCCTTTGTCTAACGATTAAAGATAAGCAGGTGACGTGCCCTTCAACATTAACTCACATAATCTTCGCAATTTTACACGTTATTTTGGTGCTTGAAGTGTAACTTCAAACAATAACAGTACTGCTGCTTTTAAAAAACTACGTAACATGTTACCTGTGGCCTCGCCCACGTTAATTTGAATCATCTGATGTTTTTCCTGCATTATTTTTTTATATACGTCTGTTGGAATTGGGTTCATTTGTACATTCGTCTGCCTGGATGGATACGTTGTCGCTGGAAGGCCCATAGTTTAAACTCAGTCTCCCTCAAAACTTGAATAATTGGTCATGGATAACTAATTATTTCTTTCACAATGTAGTTTTATTTTATTTTGTGCGAACCAGTAATAATTTCTCCCATGTTATCATCCTTATTCCTAATCCTGCATATTTCTTGTTGGAGTGAAAACCCCTTGTTGGAGTACCACGTAGTGTAACACTTATTAAATAGAACTTCTTTATTTGTATTCGTTTATCAGGAAATATGTTTTATCAGGATTTTTTTAGACAGGCAGTTTGAAGTGAATATATTCGTTTGATATTGGTGGAATGAAATTTATTGGATTATTTTATTAAGTTTACTTATTATAATTATTTTAGGTAGGGCCTAGCTGATTTATTTTCTACAACAGATTTATATTTTTATCGTATTTGAATATTCAAAAATCTACCTGGATATTAATGCTTTTATAAGGTAGTTGTTTTAAACTGAAAAATAACCAAAAATGTAAATAATATCAAAGTGACAGAAGAAGGCATATATTATGGTTTTCCTCAAGACAGCTGATTACTCAAATAAAAATAATTTATAGACTAGCTGATCAACACGGTTTCACCCGTGGGAAAACAGAACAACTTTCTTGGATTCATGATTTAGGTTAATGTTTAGGTTGCCATGACAACTTCATAAGCTTCCCTATAGGGTCAAAATCAAATAAAATTCGCTTTTTAGAAGCTTACTGTTTAATTTCAAAAATACTTAAGCTAGTCTTAATCCATCTAAAACCTTCTCATCTGTTCATACAATCAATACGGAAAATAAGTTCAGCCTTACAGTTCGCGCATTATATCTCCGGCCATGACTACTACGCTACCAACCGCATCAAATGATATTCTGAACATATGATATTAGTAAGCATAACGTTTGACAAGCAGCGGTGTTTTAGAGCAATGTTTACAAAAAAGTACCCCCTCTCCCCCCCCGCACCTTAAAACCAGCTGACTCGGTCATAGTCGGAGATATAATGCGCGAACTGTACCAGTTCAGTTCGCGCATCATATCTCCGGCTATGACCACTATGCTACTATCCGTGTCATATGATATTTTTAACATATTGGTAAACACAAGATTTGAAAAGCCGCGGTGTTCTATAAAATGTTTTCAGAAAAGTACCCCCTCTCCCCCCCCCGCACCTTACAATCAGCTGACTCAGTCATAGCCGGAGATATAATGCGCGAACTGTACTCTAGTTTTTGCGTGAAAAGCGGTCTAATGTGTGATGTTGAGCGTTACCAACAGAGTGTTAAAAATTGAGATTCGGATTCTCTGACCTTCAAAACGCAAAAATAACCAATAATTTCATAATTCTAAGCAATTTACAGACACAACTCTAATTTTATTTAGATATACCATATGTTTGGTCAAATGTAGCCTACTCCCATTTAAAATATTTATGGGAACTTTAAAGTCCAGTGGGGCAAAGCAAATTGAACTGAGAGTGATGAAAATTATTACATGACTTTTGCAGGAAATTCCCTTTAATTTATCACCTCAATCATCAAAATCGGTTTTGCTGCATGCTTACGAACAAGACAAATGGAAAAAGGTTTTATCGTCGACCAAAAAAAATTAATTATTTCGTACAAAAAAGTGTTCTGATGCTTCAGTTTACAAAATTTAAATCAGTTTAATGTTTTTAAAAGTTTGCAAATACAATTTATGAAATAGAGATAAGAGATAAGCAAATTCTTGACTTAAAAAATAATTTTATGAGGACAAGGTACATCCCAAGAGATCATCGAAGAAAATCCTTCAAACTGAGATTATCTATAACTTCACCAAGTGAAAAAAGTTGCATTATTCAACTCAATCCACTACAGTTTGTACTGCAAAATTTAAATGCTTAGAAAATTGAATTTCTGTTATTTTTGAAGTAAGATCATATAATTTGAATAATCTGTGATATTGTAAACAATTAACGAATAGCAGTGTCGAGCAATATAAACACACCGTTAAGATCTACAACATCGTGCGTTTCAGCACTAGGCCACTAAAACTGAAACGAGCAGTGAGAGCATCGATTTCTTCTAATCAAAGGCTAAATAAATTGCACAATTGAACTAGAGTAGATAGCCTATTGCTCGAAGTCGAGCAAATCAAAAGTTACATAGTAAAAAAACAAAGAAGGAGTATACGTTTTGAAAGTTTAATCAAAGGACTAAATTTAGTGACATATTTATGCCCCAAGTGCAAAACATTTTAAAGTTCATTTGATAACCGAAGGAGTTCCCGGTATGCGATATTTTTTGTGAACACCTGTTGGGTTTTATTAATTTTCTTTTGTTCTAATATTTCTGAAATGTACATTTTAATACCTGGAAAAGATAGTGTTCTGCTTTTAGCAACAGTCGTTGAAGGTTATCCAAATAGTTTCTGGATTTAAGTTCAACAGCCCTGTTATAAATTGAGAGTTTTCTGTTGAATAAACGAATCTAACCCGTTTAAAATGTTGCCGAAACTTGGAATGCTTAAAAGCCAGTCTAATAATACACCTGTTTATTTTTCCTTCAGTAAAGAAGCCAATTTTAGCGAATTTCCCCTATAGGGAAGAAGCTGTTACCGTAGGTCTCATGGTAAGAACTAAGCCCGAGACCATCATAACTTTTCTTTTTGAGGTCCCCAGATGCCAAAAACACCATTCGTTCATTTTCATATATATATATGTGTGTGTGTGTGTGTGTGTGTGTGTGTGTGTGTGTGTGTGTGTGTGTGTGTGTGTGTGTGTGTGTGTGTGTGTGTGTGTGTGTGTGTGTGTGTGTGTGTGTGTGTGTGTGTGTGTGTGTGTGTTTTTAAGCACGATAACTCGCGTAAAAATGGTCTGATCTTAATGAAATTTGGCATGGACATGTAAAGTATTCATTATTCGGACGAGTTCGTGAACCAGCCCGATCGGACTACCGGAAGGGGGGGTAAAGGGGGGTAAACCCCCAAAAAATGGGGTTTTCGAGTTTTTTACATAGAAAAATAAAAATAATCAAATTTTTGTTTGCACCATTGAATTCAGCTCAAAAAAACAAACAATTTAGTTTTTTGAACCACTGGTCTATGTCCATTGGTTACCGAGATATTGGAAGTGGTAAACACAGTACGTTGTCCCAATGTTAACCTTATGGGAAAATAAGTAAAATTCTATATCTTGCTCATTTCTCAACATATCTTGGTAAAACTCGGTAAATGGGTTCTTCTAGGTCAGATCTACTAAATATTGAATTAAAACCACCCAGTTTTAATATACCCATAGCAGCAAACCTGCATACTCATTCCCCATGTTATTCTTATGGAGCTTACAAAAACATGTCAAATCTCGCTATGTTGGATCGAAATATGTTGTTTTGCATTTGAAATACGCTGAGTATGCAGGTCTGCTGCAACGGGGGTATTTATTTGTATTATTTTAAAACTAAATAGCTGGTAATCCCTTAGCAAGGAGGTAATAATTTTAATCATGGTTTTCCTCTTTCACTGGTGATCGAATGATATAAAAATCTAGGTTAAATCTTAAAGCCGCCAAAAAACTGTAACTTTGGAATAACTTGTTTCGGGGTTGCGTTGCCCAATTTAAAATCCGATTCAAATTAAAAACGTATTTTTACGTTTTCTTTACAGACTATCTGATTACTGAGACACATTGTACGATACCAATTAACACTGTAATATTTGACATGAATTTCATAGGGTAATAGCTTACAGAGTTATCAAAAACGACTCTTAAGCACTTATCTAGCTGTAAAAAGGTAGCATGTTGTTAAAAAGTCCGTGCGTCCTCCGCTGAAACGGGAAGTTAATGTGAATTGAAAATATAAAAGTTGCTGATACAACTGAATTCATAATAATACCGGTATAATACGCTTAAACCTCTGATCTACTGATGAACAACTGATGAACCTCTGATCTAAATAACAATTATAAAATAGCCATTCGCCGTAAACTCAAATTATTCAACTCTCATAACGGTCAAGGAATAAAATTTTCAAACTGACCCGCTTTTTCGTTTCGCATATTAAAGACATGTTTGGAAAATTTTTACCTAAGCAAATAACATAAATTTCTATGAAATGCCTTCATTAAAATAGGCATATTGTCATTGAAGGATTTTAAAATAGAGTTAATTGGGCAGGTTAGCCCTTAACACCTCAATATCCTTCGCAATCCATGTACATTTAAAAAATACAGGTTTTAAATTTAAAATGTCTTTTAACTCTTGAATTTTTTAGGTTAATATTCAACTAATATTTCAAAACGTTAAACGTTGAATCATCCATCAATGAGTTGAATCATGTATCAGTGTATATCCACTGTCAATAGTTTGTTAGAAAATCCCATCTCCAGAGCACCTCCTAAGTTACTTTATGTTCCTTTTAAGTTTGCTTTTTATGAAAAGAAATACAGTAAGTTGATATGATTACAGACAGTTGGTCTTAGTTTCAAAAGGGCAAATACTCTTCCTTATTTTCAGTTGTCTTAAAAAAATCAATATTTTAAGAAATAAAAATCATAATAAGGATGAATTGGGCGTCTGACTTTTACTTAATATGTACTGACTTTTGCTGGCACTGCATTCTGAGGTGTGCCTCTGGAACTATTTCATATTTATCTTGATCATCTGTTTTGTTAAAAACAAATCTGAATTGGAGAAAGTTCACAGGTTCTAACACAGATATTAGCACTTTAGCTGAATTTTCAAAAGCCTCCTGTGTGGAGGCTTTTAATGGGATATTTTCCAAACCCGAAAAAGGAACATCTAGAGAATAATAGCTTTAATTTGATACCAAATATGTGCAGAAAAATTAATTTCTAGAGGTCGATTTGCTCTGGACAAAATCCCAGAAATTCTTTTAATAATATAGATGTAAAGATATAATAAAGAAATAGGATTTAAATAGTGGTTTGATTGCTTGGTATTTTTTAACAATCTTGTATAACCTGATTAGTTCATTGCTGAAGAGAAGAATATGTTGTTTGCAACCTATGGTCTAAAAAGGAAAAAAAGTCTAATCGCTTGTGCACACACACAAAGAAATAATTCTCTTAATGTCGCGAGCACCAAATGGGGTGGGTGAGTGGTTGCAAGCGGTCAAAATGAAGAATTTACCACCGACGAATTATCAGCGGTGGTCCCACGATATCAAACTCAACTAGAAAACCTGGAAAAGATAGTGCTCTGCTAATATTGATTACAATTAATTGTAATGTAATGTAGGTATTTACAATTGTAGGCAAAAAATGAGAAGAGGAAGCAATTTTCAAAATTTATCCCATTACAAACGAAAGGCCATTTTGAAACGTGATTTTATAGATGTAAAACAGCTTTAATTTTTTGGGGACTCGACATATCTTTATTTATAGTACTTAAAAGAAGCCCTTATAAAATTTTCGTGAATGTACATTGGTTTGACTCGAAATGTGTAATCATTGTAATCAGATCGGTTAAAAAGTGGGCGAGTGGTAAAAATAACCTACTCGGCTGGTTACTCGTTCAGTGTGATTCTCCCATCTAACTCACCCGCCAACACGACCTGTCTAAATCCGCCCTTAGTGACAGTTGTTTATGATGCCCGCAGGGTGTTGGCCTTTGATGCCTAGGTCCCTAGCGAGAAATTCGTCGCTGGGCGGGTAGGTAAAAAATATGCAGGGCTGTCATAAATTATTGGACTCATTTGAAAAGTAAATAGATAAATAACAAAGCACCGTCAACACGTAAAAATACTATATGAGCAATACTTGTATACATCAATGTATCTAAATCCTACCTCGAAAACTGCTTTAACGATTTTAGATGGATTTAGATGTAGTTTTTATTTCTAAGTTCATCTGCTTAGTTGTATTTGCAGTGGAAATGCAACATATTGGTAAAAGTGAAATTGAAAGTAGACAAACTTTGGGGTAATATGAGTTGCCATGTTGGTTACGTAAAAACAACGAAATATTAAACAAAAGAATCATCCATCTGTCATTTGCCGACAAAACGAACCCCCAAGCACTCAATCGCCATAAACTGACAACTTTTATTGGCTCTGTTTTAGTTCATTCCAAGTAAACGTGTGACACATATTTAAAAGCTAAAAATAGCTTAATTTTCCACATGATACCTATGATTAGTAGGTTCATTTGAAAATTGGAATGAAGTCAAAGTAAGTAGACTAATCTGTAAATATTTTAAATCCTCCTTCAAATTCCATCGACAAAATTCAGGTTTTACATTTATAATACGTTTTAAGCCTTCGATTTTAAAAATTAATTCTTAAACTAATGTTGTATGCATTGAAACACTCAACTTTACGTTTTTTATTTAGCCATCTCCTCCACCTTCAACGCATCTCTTTGGTTGACTAAGTCCCTAAGTTTACTTTTTTAAGAAAATAAAAAAGTCAATTAACTTGACTGGTGGTAATGGTTTCAAAGAGGAGAATATAGGCTTCTTTTCCTTCTAATAAGAGGATGTTATTTCATTTTCTCTGATAAAAATATAAGGTCCTTCCCAGACTGATGAAATGATAAGGTCCTTCCCAGACGAAATTTTACAGGACAGAAAGTTAAGGTAGAAAACACAATTTCTAATTTTTATTGTTTCTTACTCTACACATGTTTCCGAACAATATTTGATCCATCCCTCTCTTGAATTTAACTTTTAACATGGTTAAATTTATCTTTTTCTAAACCCCTGCAATCTGGAGAAAGGGGGCCTTGACTTCTCCATTTCTATTTTAGCGTTTCGAAGTTAAGAAAATCAAAGAGTTCTGTGAGGAATAAATGCAAAACTTGCTAAGCCCTGAGGCAGGAATCAGAACATGAAAATGTTCAGGATCTTCCAGGAAAATAGTTGAAGTAGCTCCTGGTCGAAGTGAAGTTTCAAAACAAAAAAATGTACTAGAAAGTAAAAACATATGAAAGTAAAAGCTCAGACAGCCAATACAATGTCGTATTTTGTTAAGATAAATTGTGATAAGTTCTTATTTGAGAATAAAATTTAAATTAAATTATTTTTAATGATATATGAAAACATTTTGTCTTTAACATTTTGTGGGTTTTTTATTACTCCCATCTATTTAAGCAGCGTTCGACAAAAAATGCGAACAATTACCACAAATTCAATGGAGGATTCGATATTCAGCTTTAAATTTCTGGAAAAATGATATGTGAAACATAGCCAATAACACAAGTAGTAACAAAAAAATTAAAGTTAGAAATTTGCTAAACTTTGGACCGCGATTTCCTAAAATCACGGTTTTTAATATTTAAAATTAAAATATTTATAACTCATATCAGGGGTTTTTTAAGATATCTTGGAAATTCATTCACCAACTTGATTGATTTTTAATGTAGATTAAGGATATACTAATAACAACGGACAAAATCCGCCAGTGGATGGCCCGCTTAGCCGGCCTAAAAGAAATTACAGATATTACTGTGACTGTGTCGCCTTGAGTTTGATAGCTTACTATAATACAGTTGCTTGCCAGCGCATTATCAAAAAATATCAGTCTATATCATGTTTGATGTCGATACAAAAATGAGTGGTTCAAAAGTTATAGACTATCATCTGAAAAATTTTACACGCAGATACCCGGAAAACCAAGCAATTTAAGACATGAGTTAGTACGAACGTTTATTTGATTTGATGTAAGAAGTCATTTTAAGGAGTATATGCACATCCTTGCTGATCACCCTGTGTCGAGCTAAACCGTGCGCGAAGCCATTATTATAGCCCTTCTAAGAGGAATTCATTGCTTGCTTATAACCTCTTGCCTGCTTTCTTGCTCAGTCACGTTATAAACAAATCCGAGGAATCTCTTATTCGGAGCGTTCATCGTAAATCTTTGGAAATCAGTCATATCTGGGTTATAAACGTGTTTGATGGCAAACAAAAATCTAATTACATAATAATTGAACCCAAGAGGCCCAAGAGTTAAAATTTCAAATCTTTTTAAATATAATATATATTTAACATATGCCAATTTAAGTTGTGACTAAACCATTAAACGTTCGCAAAATAATTCTTTGTTCCGTGGCAAAGAAATAATGCTCGTTATGTGGACACCCTATACACAATTTTCGGTTTTCTTCTAATTAACCGGGAAAGTTTGATAATTGGGAATGTGGCTTAGCAACTCTAAAAAAGCCGCGATAAACGTAGGCATTTATTAAAGTATTTTATCAGGCCTGTTTGCGCCACTTAAAAAATAGAGGTGTTATGCAAAAAAAATTTGGATTAGCTTTTACATTGATTTTGATCTTCTAGGGAGAAAACGATGATGAAGAAGTTGTTTGATGTAACAAAATAAAGAGAAATTATCTTATCTAAGTTTCCACATACACGCAATATTGACCTGAACCACGGTTAGCATTTCAGCAATATTTCAGCCTAATCAGTTCGGTATTTTTATTTTTACTTGAAGCAAACATATACACATAAATACAAACATACTCTCTATTTTTAAATATACTAAGAAGGTACGATAAGGAAATTATAGTTCAAACCTTGTCGGTATTTTTTAACTTTCATAAAATGGCCTAGAGTGAAGGTTATGAAATAGATGTCTCAAAGAGGAATTAAAATTAATTTAGTGTACAAACATAGATATTCTTGTAGTGAGTTAAATCCAAAACTTTGGTATTTATTTATCATAAGGTATAATTCGAAAAAATTACCCATTATTGAAATTGTACAACGAGGCTGCAGAGCATTAGGAAATTTGCCGACGACGCGCAGCAGTGAAGTGCCTACAACCTGAACGTGGGCAACAACCGCAACACATTTTGACTCGGGCTGTACACCTCGGAGTTGTGAGACCTCGGAGTAGTTTAGTGTTCAAACTAATTTAATTTTAAGACCTAGAAATTGTGAAATCTCGAAACTGTGAAACCTCGGAGTTATGATACATAAATTCTTTGCTACCAAACTACTCCGACCTCGGAGTAGTGAAACCTCGGAATAGTTACTACGTTAATATTATTTCATTTTTCTAGACCTCGGAGTTGTGAAACCTCGGAGTTATGGGACGCTCCCCTATGTTTTATATCTTTTTTTATATAAAACATTACATTTCTACATTACTTTACTTAATTACATTTTTACGTTTTACCTTTTATTAACATTATATTTCTATTCAATTTTTTAAAAATCTAAGTACTGTACCCTTAAAATAGAGAGTAAAAAAATGAAACCTAAAACAGATATTACGAGTATGAAATACATTTTAAGGCTATTGCTTTCCAGGTTACAAAAATGTCTCCAGCAATCCTCACTTGGCATATCGAGCTGAGCACTTCCCTGGTCTAGGGTTTTTGTTGCCCATCACGGTTTTTGACAAATACTTAGATAAGAATTTCTCCTCCTGCTGCAGTCAGCCGTAAGTTTTAACTACTTAAATCCTTTAAAAAAAATTAGGTACTATGAAACTGATGTATTTGTGGATTTTTTGAAGGGCTGTTGGTTGGTTATACATGTCGTAGCCACTTGCTGTAATCGGGCACTTCATGAAGTACCCAACGCAGCCCGGACACTTCATGAAGTGCCCAGTGCGCCTGGGCACATGGTATAACTGGATTTTTTCAGTCAAAATTACAGCATCTGCCCAACGAAACTGGACACTTCATGAAGTGCCCAACGCTCTTTGGACTCATGCTATAACTATCGAGGCATGTTGGGCAGTCGATTTTAAATCTTTGTTTAAGTAAATCCCAATGTTTACATAAAACCCCAACGTTTGTGATAAAGCAGCCAATGTTACTGTTTGCTATTGAACCTTTTAATAATTTTCAAATCTAAAATTGTTAATACTGGTTTTAGTTGCATACACATTTTGAAAATATAATTAGTCTACGTTATATTTGGATGATAAATCTTTTGGTGTATAAGTTGAGTTATGAATAAAATAAACAGTTAACCCCAAACGTAACGTAGACGTAACGTTTTGTAGACGTACGTACGTGACGTAACGTAGTTATTTTTCAAAATGAAATAGTAACCACTTAATCTAGGATAAAACTTAAACACTTATAATTGGTAATTTAAAGTTTAATATAAATATTGTGGTTTTAAAATGTTATAAAATCAAACGATAGTAGAAAATTATAGGTAATGCGCTATTAAATAAATATAAATGATAATTAAAAATGGAAACGCTAGAATTTTCTAGTGACCGCTTACTTTTGAATAACGTTTAACATTCATAGGTTATCCCTTTAAAAGAATTTTTCATGTACATTTCTATATATTTGACTTAATAGTAAAAACTTAGATTTTTAAGCTACTGAAGTCAGTAGGAATATAATAAAAGAGTTTAAGCATATTTATGAAAAGCTGTTAAGTAAACAGGACACTCTATACATTTTTTAATATTCTATAAACAAATTAATACAATTACAAGGAAAAGGTTTGATGTAATGATGTTATGTTGATTTATTCATACTGACATAAAAGAACAAATTAAACGTAAATTGTCGTTAATGCTAATAAAATTGTAAAAAGAAGAAAAGAAATAGTAAAATTGTATATAAATTAACTGCTGTCAATTTTGATATAAAAAAGAAACTAAAGAGTTTTTTTTCAAGACTGTTACGGCACTCTCTGTAAATATGTTTTACCTTGCTATATTTTGATTTGTTATACGTTTTATTAAGAGTGACCAAGTAAGAAGTTAATCAATTAAAACATAAAAATAGGTTAATGTCAATGTTTATGTGTTATGTTACATATAAATGTGTCAGGTAAAATGTTTCATCCATATTAAACATGTACCTTATTTTAAATCGTCAAACGTACTTTATTGTATTAAAGCATCAAATTTAAATTACATCCAGTAGATTTAAGAATTGTCTAGTTTATGTTTTCTGAGTTATTTTGGCTACACTTCACCATTAATATTATTTTTTTAAACAATATACAATTTTAAAACAGTTTGTTGTTTCAATAATAATAATAATAATAATAATAATAATAATAATAATAATAATAATTTTTTTTTTGGGTAGGAGGTGGAATGCGTTTACGCACACTGAGGGGCTCGTTGTCCCCTCAGTAGTGTCGGACTCCCACGAGCTCGATGTCCCGTGAACTACCGACTAAACCACCTCCCTCGGCACCGAGGACACTAGCCTGGAACTGTTTCACACATTACTTCGGGCTAGGCCTTTGATATTACGCCGCTAGGGCAACCTCCGTGGGGAAATGCTGAGGATTAAGGCCGATCGAGGTCGACCTTTTTCGCCCGAAGAATGGCCTGGACGTAGTGCTGGACACAGTTCCAGTTGCCCTCTCCCTGGAGCATAGCTCCGACGATGTTGTTTGGGCTGACGACCACGCCGATCTCAGATGAAAGCGAGGCTCGGCGGACGTGCCAACGGTCGCACTGAAAGAAGGTGTTCTCGGACGTGTCTGGGATGCCGGGGCAATACAGACAGTCCGGGCTGGCGACTTTGCCCATCCGGTGCAGATAGGCTCGGAAGTACCCGTGTCCAGAAAGAAACTGGGTCACGTAGTAATCGACCTCGCCGTGCTGCCGCTCCACCCATGGTCGGATGGAAGGTATGAGCTGGAAGGTCCAACGTTCCCTCGGCTCGGCTTCCCAGTCAGCGCGACTGGGAGTCGAACTGCGTCGACTGGGAGCCAGGAGTCGAAGCTGCGATCGCGCTCTTCCCTGGCAGCTGTTTCCCGGTCCACTTCAGGCCTCCTCCGGTAAATCGCCTGCCTCTTCCTCGCGAGGAAGAGGACGGGGATGACTCCGGCGATCACCATCACAGCAGGCTCGGAGACTGTGCGGTAGGCCGAAGCGACCCGCAGAGCTCCTCGACGCTGGACTCGGGCAAGCCGGTCTCGGAAGACTCGCTTCTCGAGTGCGTGAGCCCATACCTCCGCCCCGTACAGCAAGACTGACTGGACGGCAGTCATGAGCAGACGGCGCTTGCAGGAACGAGGACCGCCGACATTGGGCATAAGCCTACCAAGGGCAGCGACACCCTTAGCGGCTTTGTCGGCGGCGCGCTGGATCTGCTCGCCGAAAGACAGTCTGCTGTCGACCATGACTCCCAGGTACTTTGCAGCAGGCTTAGTCTCGAGTGTGACGTCACCTATCTGCACCGGGAACACGGTGTTTATCCTCTTTTTGGTGAGGACGACGATCTCCGTCTTTCTGTTAGCCAGGGACAAGCCGTGATCTCGCATCCACCCGTTGACCTTGGCCATTACGCGTTGAGCCTCAGTTTTGCCTGCTCGACTTTCCTCGCAGCGATCAAGGCAGCGACGTCGTCAGCATAGCCAACGAGGCGGGTCTCATCGGGCATGTCTAGCCTCAGCAAGCTGTCGTAGGGCACGTTCCAGAGATCTGGTCCGAGAATGGACCCCTGCGCAGCCCCGGAAGTGATGGGAATGCGCCGCTGACCTTCGGTCGTGTCGTACAACAGAACGCGGTCTGACAAATACGCTTCTATCATACGCAGGAGGTAGGAGGGAACTTGGAACGTATGCTCAAGCGCCCACAGCATATCGCTCCACCTGGCGGAGTTAAAAGCGTTCTTCACGTCGAGCGTGACGAGAAGGACCACGCGGCGCGACCAATGGTTGTGGTCCTCCGCCCTCCGCACTGCCTCAAGTACCTCCTGAATAGCGTCGATGGTAGAGCGACCGGATCTGAAGCCGTACTGCTGCGGGGACAAGTCCCCCGCAGAGACGATGGCCTCGGTCAGCCTGACGCGCAGGAGCTTCTCAAGCACTTTCCCGGCCGTGTCGAGCATACACAGGGGTCGGAAAGAAGAAGGGGTCCCCGGTGTGCTCTTCGCCTTGGGGATAAGAACAAGGCGGGCAACCTTACACGAAGAAAAGAAAACGCCTTCCGCCAGACATGCGTTGAACATATCGAGCAGAAGCCTTGGATTCACCTCCGCAGCGAGCTTGAGCACCTCCGCCGGAATGCCATCGGGACCGGGCGCTCTTCTGGGTCGTAGGGATCGGACGGCAGCGGTGAGTTCCTCTTCCCGGAAAACTGGAAAGGCGCCTACCTCTCCGAATTCCCTGACTGGCCGAACTGGGTGGCTGGGAAACAGTGTATCGACGACGGCGGCCATGGCTTGTGGTTCCATGACCGCAGGTGGTGAGCGAGCCCCTAGCTTCTGGGTTACAAGTTTGTAGCCCATCCCCCAGGGGTCGTTGTCGATATCCTGACACAGCTGCTTCCAGCACCTGACTTTACTCCGGTTGATGGCACCGCGGAGCTCTCGGCGGGCCGCTCTGTGCTCAGCCGATCTGGCATTTGCATCAGGGCGGTTCCTGGCTCGCTGCGCTGCTCGTCGGAGACCAAGGCATCTCCTCCGGAGTTCCGCGATTTCAGGCGTCCACCAGTAAACCGGCTTCTTCCTGTGGCGGCGGGAAACTCCGGGCATCGACTGCTCACACGCGGTCGCGATGAGACGCATCGTCGATGCTGCCAGATCTTCGGCACCTGTGAAATTCACAATGCTCTGGTCTTTAATTACTTCTTTAAAAGTGTCTTTGCTCAGACGACTGGTGTTCCAGGTCGAGCGAGAGGAGCAGGTTCAGCGCGCAAGCGCGCACCCTCGGGAAGGACCTTGAAGAGGATCCCCTGGTGGTCGCTAGAGGAATACTCCTCGCAGACACGCCAGTCGGAGATCCGCTGGACAATCCCTTCAGAGGCAAGGGATATGTCAGGGATCGTCTCTCTGCACCCCGGACGGCGAAAGGTGGAAATGCCGCCCGTGTTAAGGATACAGAGGCCCGACCTGGCAGCCGACTCGAGGATGTAACGACCTCGAGTGTCGGTCCGCGGGGAACCCCATTCCACGGCTTTGGCGTTAAAATCGCCACCGACTATGACCCCGCCAGAGGTGTTCATGATCTCATCCTCGATGGAATCGACCATGTGGCGGTAGTCTGCGATCGGTTGGTTAGGCGTGAGGTAACAGGAGAAGACAGTGAAACCCCTGCTCCTCACCCAAACGAAGCCGTTGCCCGATCCGGAATCGAGAACAGGCACCTTCCCGAGGTCCAAGATCCAAATCGCCGCAGTGCCGGAGGGATCCGAGAACCACTGCGCGGAGCGTCGGTTCTGGTACTGCTCACTGAGAAGCAGTAGGTCAGCACCCTGCTCCGTGGCGAATTGGAACAGCAAGTCGTTTGCTGTCCTGCTCCTCTGCATATTAAGTTGCAGAACAGTGATCATTTCTTTTGTGTTTGGCGAAGCTCCTGGATGGCCCGTCGGTACTGCCCGCAGCGACCTGACCCAGCGGAATGCTTGACCTGCTCGCCCTTCAAGCCGGCTTCTGTACACAGGACACAGCACAGCGCTACATTGCACGCGCTGGCCTTGTGGTCCTGGCCGCCGCACTTGAAGCAGAGCTTGCTTCTATCGGGTCCGGGGCAACGATTAGCGACGTGACCGAACCCCAGACATTTAAAACATCTGGAGGCCACGAGCTTCTCGCGTACCCGACAGCTCACGTACCAGATCTTCAGGTGGCCCTTCTCCAGGAGCTTCGCAGCCGCTCTGGCTCCCAGAGTCAGGATCGCCACCTTCTGGCCTCGAGCATTCGCCTTCGAGACGAAAGTCTTCACCTCGACGTTGCCGATGGCGGATTTAACGGCTGCAGTCACCTCCGCCTCGGTCGTCAATTCGTCTAGGTCCCTCACCTCCAGCGTCGACTTGGGCTCCAGAACGCTGACAGTCGCGTTCGCCCCCAAGATGATCTTCAGGTCTTCGCTGAAGGCGGACTTGCTTTCAGAGGTGTCCCCGAGTTCGACCAGAAGATCGCCGGCTCGGGTCTTCCTCATAGATTTGATAACGGCGCCCTTCTCATCGGGCTTCGCTTTGCTGCGAATCTCGCCCAGCACGTCGGCGTAGGATTTCCCCTCCGACGGCTTGATGAGAAGAGCGTCTGGCCGCGTCTTGCGTGCCCTCTTCTTCGGCGCCTTCTTGTTGTCCTGGGGGCCGGGCTGGCTTCCAGGCTGCTGGGGTGGAACTTTCTTCTTCTTCCCCTTCCTCTTAACCACGTCGGTCCATTTCTCCGAGTCCTTGTCCTCCAATGAACCGTCGCTCCTCTTCTTTTTCTCTACCTCCGGCTGGGCGGGGCTGCTGGCTGCCCGCTTTGAAACGGCAGGCTGGGCCTTGACCCGCAAGGATGGCGTCGTCTGGGTCGATGCGGTCACCGACTCGCACGACTGCCACGACTTCCTCAGCTGAAGGATGTGGTTAAGGCTAGTCTCCAATTGGACTATGCCTTCCTGCACATCCCTGCTGATGTTCTTCTGCCTACCAGTCGCGGCCTTCATGACAGTGAGGGTGGCGAAGCACTTTTGGAGGTGCTCCTCCTCCTGCTGCCTGGCCAGTGCAATTACCGCCTGGAAGGGGGACGGGTCGGTGTGCATCAACTCAGCGTCGCCGTTGGGTGCTTGCTCGTGTTCGACCGCCTCCAAAACACCGGCGGTCCTAGACGAGCAGTGGCCTCGGCAGAGCCCCCCCGTGACCGCAGCAGGGCCCTATCCGGTCGCCAACCGGCACCGCCACGGCCAAGGGGATTTTCGCCGGCTGATAGGGCAGCCAGGTCAGCTGGCTGGGCTAACCCGGGCCCCTGTACTATCCGACAGCCTGGGAGGTGCAGAACCCAGTTTTTAAGCTGTACCCTCTGCTCATCCTAGACCTCCAGCGCAGTGGAAGCTGAAGAACACAGAGTCACCCCGGCAAGTAGGACGGAATGATTTAGAAAAACAACCGGGCTATTGAAATGATTCGGAGAATGGAGTTGTGAAAAGGAGACGCGAAAAAGGACCAGTGCGCCCCCCTCCCCTTTTAGTCGGCTCTTACGACAAGTAGGGGGTACTGTTGGACATTCTGTCCCGGCCCAACACGGGAAAATAATAATAATAATAATAATAATAATAATAATAATAATAATAATAATAATAATAATAATAATAATAATAATAATAATAATATAATAATTATGTGCAGCCAAAATAACTCAGAAAACATCAAAGAAACCATGGTAAAAACATACAGGCCAGAATTGTCTGGTTTAGTGGCAGACAATCTTATTCTGACTAATTCTTAAAAAATGTTCCTATTTGGTATTATTAAAAATAATACATCAGATACTACGAACAGCAACGTAAACAGCAGTTTTATTTGTTTACATCAAGTGCCCAGCATCTAAGCTGGACACATAGTGTAAAAGAAATAATTACAGCATGTGCCCAACGGGCGTTGGGCATTTAGAAGTGCCCAGTTTTGTTGGTCACATACTGTAATTTTTAATGAAACCGTTCAGTTACACTAAGTGCCCAGGCGAGCTGGGAACTTCATGAAGAACCCGGAGTAGTTGAAAATAGTTGCTCTTAGCACAGGCTGGTGGCTGGAAAAAAGGTGGCTGGTGACGTCACGAGCCCCCCCTCCCCCCCTCCACCCCGGATTTTTAAATTTCTATTTTTAAATTTCTATTTTTAGATTATTTTAGTTCAGGTTGGTGGCTCGTGACGTCACCAGCCATTTTTTTCTAGCCACCAACCTGTGCTAAGAACAACTTCAGGTTGGTGGCTCATTACGTCATAGTACTTAAGGTAGGTGGCTCATAACGTCATACGTATGTAAGGCAGGTGGCTTATAGTTCTTAAGGTAGGTGGCTTATAACGTCATACGTGCTTAAGTTATGTGGCTCATGACGTAATACCCGGAAAAAACCCAAGAAGCCGACCACCCACGAAGAGTACTTAAGGTAGGTGGCTCAGCCGACCACCCATGAAGAGTACTTAAGGTAGGTGGCTCATGACGTCATAGTACTAGAACTTAAGGTAGGTGGCTCATAACATCATACGTAATTAAGGTAGGTGGCTCATGACATCATAGTACTTAAGGTAGATGGCTCATGACGTCATACCCTGAAAAACTCAAGAGGCAAACCACCCACGAAGATACTTAAGGTAGGTGGCTCATGACCATATTGGTATGACTTTTCTATGTTCAAAATGTGGGATGATGAGTAACCGCCGTGATAGACTTCTACATCACGAACGAACTGCCCACAATGCAACTGCATTTAATGATACAACCCAAAAGCTAGGTAAGGGAAAATGAATAACTCTTAAATGTATTTTTCATTACCTAGTTTAAAAACCTATAGATTGATTTTTTGTATATACGTTTGATTTAAATACATGACGTCTGATTCATATCATACTAAAAATCAATATCAATTACAACAACAGCTCATGCATTATAATGTAGGAATAGTTCAGAAATTGTTTGTTCTCAGTTTGTTTTGTGTTAGACAGAGCGCTGTTAAACCGTTGTCAATTGGTTTTTTATCATTTACTGGAAGACTACAATATATTGACCTGGTACAAAATAGATCGGAGAACGTGCACACGTGTAGGAAATGAGTTAAACAATGGAATGTTCTAGAACTCTGAGAGACATTTTACAATAGGGAAAGTCTGACAGTGATAAACCTACACTCTCACAAGCTAACGCAGTGCTTGTGAGAGTGTAGGTTTGTCAAACAAACAATGATTTATTGTTGAATTGATTTATTGTTATGATTTAACGTTGAATTCTCTGAACGTAAGATTCGTCCATCTACAATAAATCATTTTGTTTAACACACTACAGGTATAAACTATTATGTCTGTAAGTTAAGTGTGTAAGGTGAAACGTATATTGCTTATACTGTTATATTTTGGATGACTTTAGCAGATGAACACCAGTGAGAGCTCAACCACTGAACAAGATGGATGTCTGTGGCTGTCGTAATCCTATCTCCTATCGACAGCGTAGATCATCAAGTGTGGTTTTATACTTTCAATCATTCAAGGACAATAATAATGAGTACATTTTAAAGGAAGTCTGTGTGATTGAGATTTCAACTGGGACAATTCTCTTTCATTGTATAGCGAACCCGCCATATGTTCGATCTCAGCTGAATCAAGACAAACAACGAGAAGTTCGATGGCTGTATAAACATTACCATGGTATTGATTGGGAAACTGGTGACAAAGACTATGAGGAAATTATAGCAAAGCTAAGACCACTTCTCGCCTATCGACAAAGTGTCTACATTAAAGGATTGGAGAAGAAACTGTTTGTTCAGTCCAAGCTAATCACAACTTCAACCAATGTCATTGATGTATTTTACTTGGGATGTGAATCGCTCTCTGTACTAAACTACAGTTCAAGCACTCTGAGATGTGATCATCATAAGAGTACTAAACATCGCTGTGCTCTCGCCAACTCTACCTCTCTACGTAATTGGCTTTTACGTACAGTTTTGGACAATGAAGACGAGATTCTACTACCATAAAGTGAAATAATTAGGTCTACCATACTATAGTGTATATGTGGTAATTTGTTATCGATCAACCATTGACTCACTGCTTGTCGTTTGCATAATGAAAAGACCAACATCTTCATCAATGTTTATGAGCTGTAACTCAGCAGAGAGTCTACTACTGCCACGGTTATTTGTGTTGCAAATCCACTATACGGTGGGGTAAAACCGGTTTGTCTGTCTACTTAGCAGAAACTGTTCAATAAGCTCAGATATTGTAGTCCAGACACTAGGTATTTCACCGACATTTGTACTGGAAAGGTTTTTAGTGATATCAACACGTGTGTTAGTCTTAAGTTTCAAAATAAATGCTTTTCTATCTTTAAAACATATATTTATTTGTTAACCTTGTTTCTTATAATGAATACCTCACTTGAAACAATCATGGTTTTTGTGATAAAGTGACACACAGGATAATAACAACTGAGTTCGCTTTTGGTTAATAAATTCATCTTTACAGCTAGAAATGACTAGTGCTGAACAGTTAAGTTAGGTCAGGTTAAGTTAGGTTAGGTTTGTGAAGACGTTAACCTAAAGAGAATCCATCTTGCGTGATGTTGATAGATAACGTAATCGCTGTAACACCAGTTGCGCTGTAACAACGAGAAGTTCGATGGCTGTATAAACATTACCATGGTATAGATTGGGAAACTGGTGACAAAGACTATGAGGATATTATAGCAAAGCTAAGATCACTTCTCGCCTATCGACAAAGTGTCTACATTAAAGGATTGGAGAAGAAACTGTTTGTTCAGTCCAAGCTAATCACAACTTCAACCAATGTCATTGATGCATTTGACTTGGGATGTGAATCGCTCTCTGTACTAAACTACAGTTCAAGCACTCTGAGATGTGATCGTCATAAGAGTACTAAACATCGCTGTGCTCTCGCCAACTCTACCTCTCTACGTAATTGGCTTTTACGTACAGTTTTGGACAATGAAGACGAGATTCTACTACCATAAAGTGAAATAATTAGGTCTACCATACTATAGTGTATATGTGGTAATTTGTTATCGATCAACCATTGACTCACTGCTTGTCGTTTGCATAATGAAAAGACCAACATCTTCATCAATGTTTATGAGCTATAACTCAGCAGAGAGTCTACTACTGCCAGGGTTATTTGTGTTGCAAATCCACTATACGGTGGGGTAAAACCGGTTTGTCTGTCTACTTAGCAGAAACTGTTCAATAAGCTCAGATATTGTAGTCCAGACACTAGCTATTTCTCCGAGATTTGTACTGGAAAGGTTTTTAGTGATATCAACACGTGTGTTAGTCTTAAGTTTCAAAATAAATGCTTTTCTATCTTTAAAACATATATTTATTTGTTAACCTTGTTTCTTATAATGAATACCTCACTTGAAACAATCATGGTTTTTGTGATAAAGTGACACACAGGATAATAACAACTGAGTTCGCTTTTGGTTAATAAATTCATCTTTATTATCATTATGAATACTATTTACAAACATGTACAGCATAGTTTATGTATACATCATAACCATTTTATTAAAACCTAAAGGTTGGTTGTAGTTGCTTGAGTTTGTGTGTTAATACCACGAAGCTAAGCAAGATTCATCCTTACAATGATTCATCACGTGACTAATTACGTTTACATAATTGTAAGACGTATATATTGTGTTGTATGTCGACTCAAAGGGAATATCGTAGTAAATCATGACTTCTTTAGCCCTGTTTAGTATGTTTACTCCATTTGGAACGTCTTCTTTGTAAAAGATCAACTCAAATCCTTCTTCTTTAGCTTTTCTTAAGGCAGATTTCAGACTTCTCTTTACTACACGGATACATTTATACCCGCAAAGTCCACCAAGCATATTCTCTTTGAATACAATGCAAAAGACATGTTTTAAATATGGGTCTTTTGTAAACACTGCAACTTTCAGTTTCTGCTCAGTCAGAATTTGATCTAGAGATTCGATTTTTGATTGGAGCTCTAATTTAACGGTTTCAGGTTGGTAATTAGTCTCCAACGAATGATTAATAGACTGTACCAACTGCTGGTTTTCATATATCAGTTTATATTCTTTTTGCCTCCTAACTGCAGGTAAAACCTGATCATACACCCAGTCTTGAAACTTCTCCGAAACAGGGTTCTGGGACATAGTAATAAACCCATATAATCCAGGTTCATTAATAAACACAGAGCCAGATTCACTATTCAAAGAGGTTTGGAAATCATTGTCCCATATATCCGCACCAGTTTTATAGTTTTTAGATTTAACATGGGTTGAAATGGACTCGTTTGTGTTATTACAACCCAGGATCTTGAAAACTTGATCACCTTTAAACCAAGGGTTATTATCATCATCAATCAATATAGTCACTTGGTGGTTTTCAAAAGCAAATGTAGGGATGTTAGACGGTTGTGATGAAAATTGGACTTGTGAATTCTCCAAGCCTTCTTGAAGTGACTCATTGTACCCTGCTAAAACATCTTCAGATTGATGACACATGTAACCTGCAACACGACACAATATTTCATAGCCTTTTTTATAAAGACAAATAATCAATCCAAACAAGCTTAGACTTTAGTTAGACTAAATAACATGCATTATCTACAGGTTTTTCCAATTTATGAACTATTCCTAGCTCAGAAAACAACATCTATTTAAGCTCAGCTCTCTAGTGATACATTTAAGAGTTATTCATTTTCCCTCACCTAGCTTTCGGGTAGTATCATTAAATGCAGTTGCATTGCGGGCAGTTCGTTCGTGATGTAAAAGTCTATCACGGCGGTTACTCATCATCCCACATTTTGAACATAGAAATATCGTACCAATATGGATTGATCTAATGTGACGACTTAAATGTTTCTTTTGCTTGAAGCTAGTGGAACAAGTCCCACAGACAAAACGCCTCTCACAACTCATGATATAGACCAAAAGTAGTATAAGGCCTCCGTTAAAACAGCACAACCGCTCGGCACAGCGTCTCGGAGGCAAGTAACGCAGTGCTTGTGAGAGTGTAGGTTTATCACTGTCAGGCTTTCCCTATTGTAAAATGTCTCTCAGAGTTCTAGAACATTCCATTGTTTAACTCATTTCTTACACGTGTGCACGTTCTCCGATCTATTTTGTACCAGGTCAATATATTGTAGTCTTCCAGTAAATGATAAAAAAGCAATTGACAACGGTTTAACAGCGCTCTGACTAACACAAAACAAACTGAGAACATTTCAAAAGCTTCTACAGAGTCTGGTGTAATCGATTCACAAAGCAGATGCAATGACAGAGATTAAATATTACCAATAATACCAGATCAGTATATTGTGGTCTTCCTGTAAATGATAAAAAATGCAAATGTACAGCAGACCACTCATATTCAAGCCACTTACACACCGCACTTACTATACTCAAACGTCGCACAATCACCAATCCTCAGTAAAGTGATCTTAAACGAATCCCTTTATAAACACTGATTATGTAATTGGATAAACAATCATGGTTAAAGTCTAAATACCGAGGTTCATAATAACCTATCAATAAATCGATTTTAACGAAATATCTATATTTTGAGTCTTTCCTGTAAAGTAGTCTTTTTCGGTTTTTCCCCTAAACATTGGTTTTGTCAAAAGGTAGTGCACGATTTATAGTGGCTAAATATCGAGTTTCATCGAAAAAGTCCGAGTAGTTTTAATGCTACGATTTTTCAAAAATTATAGCGCCTTCAATTCTCCAGATAGGCAACCCGCAATACACAGGTGTCCCATATGGTCATGGAGGGTGGGGGAGGTTTCAGCACGATTGGACCATAAATAAAAGAGATCCAGCTATTTACATGTTAACTATACAGGGTATTTTACAGGGAGTGATAGCGTGACGTAACATGGACGGTGGTGTTACGATCAATAGTCACAATATGCATTTTTATATAAAGGGCTCAGTATGTTATAGATGCAAAGCAATATCTTTGACACAAGGAAGGTCTAACCAATCCCTTTGATTACTCAATACTTTCGGCATAGACTCATCCTGCCTCGAGCTATAAGATGTTTATCTTTAGTCACTTTCTCTCCCACCAACAGTTATGGGTTGACTTACTAGTTTTCCTTTTGGGAACCCTTCTCTCAGAATCAATCAACACTCTGCCGGTTGTTTCCCGAGTTGTAGGCAGTGTTCGCTCCGCATGTATTTTGATTTTTTATTTTCATTTTTATTTTTTTAAATTTAATTATGTTAATGTCCAAGCGAGGAGGAGTCAGTGTCCTCGTCATACAGGCGTATGTCCGCGATTAATATATAGTGCGAGTGAATTGTGCGAGTGGGTGTAGGTAAGTACTGTTATCTCAGTAATAAATTTCCGGGTATGACATCATGAGCCACCTACCCTAAGTACTCTTCGTGGCTGGTCAGCTTCTTGGGTTTTTTCCGGGTATGACATCATGAGCCACCTACCTTAAGTACTCTTCGTGGGTGGTCAGCTTCTTGGGTTTTTCCGGGTATGACGTCACCAGCCACCTTTTTTCCAGCCACCAACCTGTGCTAAGAACAACTATTTTCAACTACTGCCCGGTTAGCGCTGGACACTTCATGAAGTGCCCAATTACAGCATGTGGCTATGACATACATATTAAGATATAGATAAATCATTGTAAAAAAAACAATGTTACACCTCAAATTTTATTCAGCGAATTCCCCCTATAGGGAAGAAGCTATCCCCTCTGGAGAAGAAGCTATCGTCTATAGGGAAGAAGCTGTTACCTTAGGTCTTATGGTAAGACCTAAGCCCGAGACTACGATAACTTTTTGTTTTGGGGCCACCAGAAGCAAAAAACACCATTTGTTCGAATTTATAAATATCTATACATCTATCTATCTGTATATATATATAATATATTTATATTATATAAAAAATATATATATATTATATCATATATTTGTGTGTGCGTGTGTCTATGAGCATGATGCGGCCTTAAATATGGTCCGAGGTACAGACATGTAAAGTTGTAATCACTCGGACGATTTCTTAAACCAGTCCAATAGGACTACCAGAAAGGGGTGGCAAAGGGGGATAAACGACACGAAAAATGGGGTTTTAGAGTTTTTTACATAGAAAAAAAATCAAATTTTTGTTACCGCCATTTGATTCAGCTCGAAAAAATGAACACTTTAATATCTTGAACCATTGCTCTATGTCCATTCGTTACCGAGATATTGAAATTTGTAGACACAGTACGTCTAATCTAATTCTAATTTTTTTTAAGAGTGTGGCGGCCTCTTTTTTACCTGGCCATTGCCCCGCCTACATAGACTATTGGTCTGAGCATGGACGTTATCAAGCAGAGGCAAGGAGTGAGCCGGTACAGTACAAGGGTGAACAGTACTGCTAAAAGTATGCGACAAGCCCAAGTCTCGAACCTGCGACGCTTTGAGGCCACAGTTTCGAGGCCATGTGCGCTACCAACTGCGCCACCGACTAACTCGTCGGTGATTTTTTTTAATGTGATTGGGAAATTTTTTAATTGAAATAAATTTATAAAAATGTCCTTGATAGTATAGCATTTTTATAGTATCATGCCATCACCAAACTGGCAAAATAAAAACCTTAGATCATAAGATCTGTTTGTGACCTATTATGAAACATAACATAGAACATTGTCCTTATGTTATGTTGATCTCATGGGAAATAAGTCAAATTCTTTATCTTGCTTAGTTCTCAACATATCTTAATAAAACTTGGTTTGTGGCTTCATCTAGATGTGATTTAATGTATATTAGTCTGAAATTCCTGATATTTCAATTTTTGTGGCAGCAAACCTATATACTCAATCCCCAGTTATCCCTATGGGAAATTAAAAAAAAATTCTACATCTTCCTTAATTGTTAACATATCGTGATAAAATTTGGTATACCCTATATCTATGGCACAAAAATATTTCAAAACAGTTTTAAGATAAGCTTTTAAAAACTTTAAAAAATATTATTAAATATTTTTTAAAGTTTACTAAAACCTTTTAAAAACTTTTTACTGCACCCATTTTCATTGTTCAAATTTTTTAAAGATTTAAAATGTTTTCTAAATATTGTATAAAACATTACAAAAATGTTAAAATATTGCAATATTTATAAAAAAGTTTTCAAAATATTAAAAACATATTTAAAATGTTTAAAAAATATTTTAAAATGGTTGAAAACTGGTTATTTTAAGTGTAAATAAGCATTGATTACATTATAGAATTGATTAAAAATATTATATGGACATGTAAAGAGTTTCTAAAAAAGTAACATAGGTAAAGTAAAAGGTAAGAGAGAGCCTAACAAAGTTATGCTTAACTTTAATTATATAATACAGATCAAGCCAGCAAGTTCTAGAACTTAATCCCTAGGCCTGGTGTTTGCTAGCCTAGCTTATCTAGAACAAGCCTCAATTTCATAAAATGAGTTACCCTAACTTAAACGTAAGTCAAAGGCTAAACCTATCCATCTATGACTTTTTTCAAAATTGTAATTTTAATTTAAAGAACTGATGAACAATAGAGTTACAATTAGGTCTTTTTAGGACAGTTATAAGCAACAATTAATAATTTAACTTAGTCTTGGTTGCCTAGTTGGGAAAAAAGTTTAATTTATATTTTCCAGATTTATCAAATTGGCCACTGGCATAGCCTAATTAGTTTGCCAACAATAATAGAGAAAGTACTTCTATAAGGTATCATAAGCTTACCAGCATTAGAAATAATAAAGTGCTGCCTATTCTTTTATTGAGAAACTGCAACCTTTTTAAAGAGGTAAGCTAACCTCAATTAATTGTTCTGATCTACTGTGAGTGTCAGTTTTTAGCGAATTTCCCCTATAGGGAAGAAGCTGTTACCGTAGTACTCATGGTAAGACCTAAGACCCAGACCATGATAACTTTTCGTTTTGGGGCCTCCAGAAACAAAAAACACTGTTCGTTCGAATTTATATATATATATATATATATATATATATACATATATATATATACATATATATATATATATACACATATATATATATCTATACTGTGTGTCCCAAAAGTCCCGGACCGGTTTAATATCTTTTAAAGTAAGCCAGATATCAAAACAATATTTTGCATACCTTTTAGTACTAAAAAAACTACTTTTTGATGTATGTGTCATTTCTGCCCCTGCCCCCAAAATTGGATTTTGGGGGGGTAGCCCCAAAATTTTGAATGTAAACCCCCATCGTGTGACTGCTTATTTTAAAGGGCTTGTTAAAAGAAACACAATGCCACAAACTGGAGGTCGATATCATGCTCCAGTCCAAAATGGCGGCCATTCCAAAATTTAAAAATGCCATCCGTCAATTAAAATTGAGTATTTCTGTGTTCGGCAATTCACATTTAAATCGAATAAGAATCACCAGAACACATTTTAACTACTTAAAAGATACAAAAATAATAATTTCTTGTTGTCATCATCAAGGTTCAACCCTCCAAAATGGTTTGGGGGGGAGGGGTGGGGGTTTGTCCAACCAACTCCAATATCAACTCACATCATATGACCTCTCATTTTAATTTGCTGAGTAAAAAGTAAGCCAAAGCTTGTTTTAATGAAATTTCAAAAAAGTTACCTAATAATTATAAATTTTGGAGGGTTGAGCATTGATGATGACAAGAAATTATTATTTTTGTATCTTTTAAGTAGTTAAAATGTGTTCTGGTGATTCATATTCGATTTAAATGTGAATTGACAAACACAGAAAATACTCAATTTAGCAAATAAAGTTACAAATAAATATCCGCCATGATGCGACCTTTGGGTCAGCGCCAAAGGTCGATACTTGCGGACAAGGCCGTAGCCAATGGGGGGGGGGGGTTTGGGGGGTCAGAACCCCCCCCCCCCCCGAAATAGTAGAAATAGCCTTGAAATTGTATTAAATGGGGGTGAAAACCCACTCCGAAATCACCGAAACCCCACCCGTAATAGTCAAAAATCTCGCAGGCAAATGCATAGGGGACTGAAAGCGGACAAAAAGGCACCAAAATTGAGAATAAAAAGCACACGCGTGAGTAAAAAAAAGGCCACCACTTTTGGTGAGCCGGAAATTCAGTCGCCGGTACTGACCAAACCCCCCCGAAAAATTCCTGGCTACGGCTTTGCTTGCGGAGGGTCGTCTATGCGTTATCTTTTAGGAAAACCCCCATTCATGAAGTACCAAATCTTCGCCACAAAAATAACTAATTTTTTAAAAATTTTATTAAAACAAGCTTTGGCTTATTTTTTACTCATTCAGCATATTAAAACGAGTGGTCATACGTTGTGAGTTGATATTGGAGTTGGTTGGACAAACCCCCCCCCCCCCAAACCATTTTGGAGGGTTGAGCCTTGATGGTGACAACAAGAAATTATTATTTTTGTATCTTTTAAGTAGTTAATATGTGTTATGGTAGTTCTTATTCGATTTAAATGTGAATTGCTGAACACAGAAAATACTCAATTTTAATTGACGGATGACAGTTTTAAATTTTTGAATGGCCGCCATTTTGGACTGGAGCTTGATATCGAACTCCGGTTTGCGGCATTGTGTTTCTTTTAACAAGCCCCTTAAAATAAGCAGTCGCACGATGGGGGTTTACGTTTAAAATTTTGGGGCTACCCCCCCAGAATCCAATTTTGGGGGCAGGGGCAGAAATTACACATACATCAAAAAGTAGTTTTTTTAGTACTAAAAGGTATGCAAAATATTGTTTTGATATCTGGCTTACTTTAAAAGATATTGAACCGGTCCAGGACTTTTGGGACACACAGTATATATATCTACCGGGTATCCCATAATAGTCCCCCCCCTAACTTTTTCCTATATTTTTTCAAATATTCCACACCACCCCCAAACATTATTAGATGATTAATACTTAATTTTGGGGGGGTATCCAATTTTGGCCGCCATCTTGGATCCGCCATATTGGATCCAAAATAATTTTTTCAAGCGTAAAAGTGGTGTTGTGACCCATCATTTCGAACTAGATTTTTTCACGGATTAGAATGCCGCAATCCGTTTTTTAATATCTCAATTGGTTCTCAAGATATGGGTACTTTAAATTTATTAATTTTCAGCCAATTTAAACATTACAAATTGAAAAAATAGGCCCATAACCACAAAATAATGCTAGATAGTGACGAATAACCACCATCAGTCATTGTTGAGCGATTTACACTTAACTTTCACCAATGTAAATATTTTGGCCGCCATCTTGGATTTGCCATTTTGAAATGAGGTAAGTTATTTCAAATACGAAGTTGCTATTATGACCTATCATTTCAAACTAGTTTTTAAGCCAAATTCAATGCCGCAACCCGTTTTCAGCTATAAAACTTATTTTAGAAAAATTCATATTTTTTGAGTTTTTTATCAGAAACATGTCAATATCTTGAAAACCAAATAATATAATTGAAAACGGGCTGCGGCATTAAATTCGGCGTAAAAGACTAGTTTGAAATGATGGGTCACAATACCAACTTAATATTTTAAATAACTTACTTCATTTCGAAATGGAGGATCCAAGATGGCGGCCAAAAAATTTTAAATTGGTGAAAGTTAAGTGTAAATCATTCAACAATGACTGATGGTGGTTATTCGTCACTATCTATCTTTATTTTGTGGTTGTGGGCCTATTTTTTTCAATTTGTAATGTTTAAATTGGTTGAAAATAAATAAATTTAAAGTACCCATATCTTGAGAATCAATTGAGATATTAAAAAACGGATTGGGGCATTGTAATCAGTGAAAAAATCTAGTTCGAAATGATGCATCACAACACCACTTTTACATTTGAAAAAATTATTTTGGATCCAATATGGCGGATCCAAGATGGCGGCCAAAATTGGGAACCCCCTCAAAATGAAGTATTAACTACCCAATAATGTTTTAGGGTGGTGGGGAATCGATATTTGAAAAAATATAGGAAAAAGTTAGGGGGGGACTATTATGGGACACCCGGGTATATATATGTCTGTTAACACGATAGCAGCCGTAAATATGGTCCGATCTTGATGAAATCTGGTACAGACATGTAAAGTAGTTATCACTCAGACGAGTTCGTGAACCAGCCCTATCGGACCACCTGAAAGGGGGGTGAAGGGGGATAAACCCTCCAAAAATGGGTTTTTTGAGTTT
Organism: Flexamia atlantica; assembly: GCA_035578135.1. Lineage (NCBI taxonomy): Eukaryota > Metazoa > Arthropoda > Insecta > Hemiptera > Cicadellidae > Flexamia > Flexamia atlantica. The sequence goes on along the minus strand of JAQJVK010000007.1, from coordinate 6,674,411 downwards.
TTTATATAGAAAAATAAAATCTATCGAATTTTTGATGGCACCTTTGAATTCAGCTCAAAAAAAACAAACAATTTAGTATTTCGAATCACTGCTCTATGTCCATTGGTTACCGAGATATTGAAAGTGGTAAACACAGTACGTTGTCCCAATGTTAACCTTATAGGAAATAAGTAAAATTCTATATCGTGCTTATTTCTCAACATATCTTGATAAAACTTGGTTTGTGGCTTCTTCTAGATGAGATCTAATGTTTAATAGTCTAAAATCCCCGATATTTCAATTTTCGTAGCAGCAAACCTGCATACTCATTCCCCATGTTATTATTATGGAGCTTACAAAAACATGTCAAATCTCGCTATGTTGGCTTGTGCTGAATTCTTTCACATTTGAAATTCGCTGAGTGTGCAGGTATGCTGCAACGGGAGTGTTAGCGAAATTTCCCTATGGGGAAGAAGCTATTACCGTAGGTCTCATGGTAAGACCTAAGCGCGGGACCATCATAACTTTTCGTTTTGGTGCCCCCAGATACTAAAAACACCATTCGTTCAAATTTGTATATATATATACATATATATATATATATATATATATATATATATATATATATTATTTTAATGTTCACTCCTAGGGCTACTATTGTAATTGAAGAGAGAAAGAAATTCCTTAAGTACCTTTTTTTAACATTTTATTATACACAACGCGTTTCGGAAATTATTCCATTTTCAAGTGTGTAAAATGTAACCTTAAAATTAAATACATATATAAAATAAATATACAAAGATCATATGTTTAAAATTCAAAAAAAGTATAAATTAAAATTAAATTGTATAGATATGTAGAAATTTGTCGTTATATATATACATTTGTCCTTATTTCTTATTTATGTCCATGATTTTGTCGAAGATTGGATTTTGTCTGTCAATTTGCATTACATTAAGAATGTTGTTTGGTTCTGTTTTTTTATGTCTGTAAATATGAAACTCTTCGTATAAATTCATTTTTTCTCCTTTTTTCATTATATTTAAAACGACCATATTTTCATTAATAGTTTTGTATTCATGATCTGTGTCAAGGATGTGTTCTGCAAATGATGATTTTTGTGTGGTTAACCCTTTTAAGGCCGACGGCCGTAATAGGCCCCCGCGGTAAAAAGTACGTTCAACGCCGGCGGCCGTAATAGGCCCCCGTGGCGAAAACTACGTTCGCGGCCGACGGCCGTAATAGGCACCCGTCCACTTTTTTCCGTTTACTGGCTGGTTATATTTTCCAAAGGCCACTAAACTTGATATTCCCTTGTAGAGGGACATCTGGGATTCATGAATATTGGCAAATACTGCCGTTTTAGCCTAAATTTCCTAGTTGTCTGTATAGATTTTCATGTCATGATCGTCTGCTGGCCATGTGATGATTTTGTTGCTGTTTAATTTTCGTGATTTGTTGGTTATGTGATGAGGTTATTGTTTTAATCGACCAAATATAATTTATTAAATGAGTTGTGTGTGCTTGACTTGTGTTTTCAATGAAGAATGAGCAAAAGAAGTCGAGATAAATGACCTGTAAGCGAAATCACCCTCCTGTATGCAAATAACATGGCGTATGCCTTTAGGCCTAAAACATGGAAGTGTCAATTTTTACATTATCCCTTATAGTTCTGTTATTAATTAAGGTAGGTACTTCAAAATTGGCATAATTCCTGTAAATACGTTTTACTTTATAGTTATAAATGGTTTTTGGATGTAAAACAAAGTTATATATTTTTTATATGCCGTCAAAGTGGAAAATTATAAATTAGCTCATTAAAATTTTCTTATATATATTCGTTAACAAAATTTCTTTCTGATAATTTCATAATATATTCTAATGCATTTTAAAGCCCATTTAATTAGCAACAATTTAAAAAAAGAATTATGAGTATCTGATAAAAATTGTGGAAATTATAGCCCTTTAACTAAAACTATGCATAGCACATAAAAAGTGGCTTGTCTTTTTCGCAAGTTTGCATTTTATGTTGTTTGGAATGTGTTTGGGAGCTGGCCTATGATTTTATTGCTTGTATATGTTCTTTGTATCTGCAATTCAAGCTACGTCCTGTTTGTCCAATGTATATTTTAGGGCATTGGTGACATTTTAATTTATAGATACCACTTTGGTCATATATATTAGCTTGTTGGTTGTTTTTTGGATTACTTAGTCTTTGTATCATTTTGAATGTGTTATTTTTTGCCCTGTAGCTTACTTTCATAGGTGATCCTTAAAATGTTTTTCTTAAAGCTTTATTTAATATCGTATTGTAAGGAAGACATATGTATTTATTTTTGTTGTCTTTTTACTATCAAAATTATTTTTCATTTTATTCAACATTTTATCAATCATTTTTGATTTATATCCGTTTTTCACTGCTAAAGTTTTAATAGTACTTTTTTCACTTTCAAAATCTTCTTTCTCCATTGGTACTTTTAAAAGTCTGTGTATCATCGATCTGAAGCTTGATGTTTTTTGTTGCCAGGGATGGTTTGATGATGCAGGTATTATTAAATCGGTTTGGGTATTTTTACGGTATATCTTAAATAAATGTTTATTATTTTTCTTGTATACCGTTAGATCAAGATAGTTTATATAATTATCTTTACTTTCCATTGTGAATTTTATTTTTTCGGATAATGTATTAAGATATTGAAGTAATTCATCACAAGTTTTTTTATTTCCTTTTATGAGACAAATAATATCATCTACGTATCTGTGCCAGTACATTATATTTTTATTGAACGGATTTATTTCATTAATAATTTTTGTTTGTTCTAAATTGCACATATATATATTTGATATTAAACCAGAAAGTGGTGAGCCCATGGCTAATCCTTCGGTTTGCTTATAAAATTTAGAATCAAATTCAAAATAGTTTTGTGCCATTGCAGTTTTAGTTAATAGTATCGTTTCATCGATGTAATTTTTGTTGAGGTTGTGGTTTTTCTTGAGTAAATTTCTAAGTATATTTAAAGTTTCATTGGTTGGTATATTGGTATACATGTTTGAAATGTCAAACGATACAAACATGCAATTTTCAGCAATATCTATTTCTTTGATTTTCTTGATTAATTCATATGTATTTTTGATACTTAAGTTGTTTTCTAGTTCAATGTTATCTGAAATTCTTTTGTTTAGGTATTTGCATAATTTGTAGGATGGGGCACTCATAAAATTGACTACTGGTCTGATTGGGATGTTTTGCTTATGTATTTTGGGTTGTCCTCTCATTTTTGGTGCATAAGGGTTTATCGATTTTAAGTTTATTTTTTCACCATTCATGATTGTTTTACATTTTGTAATTACTTTATTCATTTCTTTATTGTATTCTTGAGTTGGATCTTTATTTAGCTGTTGAAATTAATTAATTTGGATAAACTCTTCAATTTTCTTATTATAATCATTGGTATTAATTATTACAACTGTATTTCCTTTATCCGCTTTCGTTATAATTGCATTGTTTTCTTTTAATTTATTTGATATGGATTTTACAGTGTTCATTTCTATTTTAGATTTGTTTATCCTGTTCTTATTTTTGACTTCAATTCCAGATTTATTCATTTCATGAACAAAATTATGTCTTACAGGATCTTGCATATCTTTTTTAATAGTTCTTACTGCTACATCGATTTCCATTAGTTCTTCTTGAATGGTTTTTTTTGGTGATCAAGATTTATATTATATTTTATTGACTTTTCTAATGTTGTAGTTTCTGTTTCATTAAATTCAATATTCGTTAAGTTTTGCAATTTATCAAAGAATGAATGTTGATTTTCATTGTTTTCTGTGATTTCATGCAAATTTGTTTTCTGTGTTTTAATTAAATTTTCCAGTTTCTTCTCTTGTACTTCTTTCTTATTTTTTAATATAGGTTTAATCCATTCCTCAATATACTTATTGAATTCCTCAATTGATTCTTGATGATAATAATTATTAAGATCTTTTTGTAACTCATTCAAGGTTTGGTTAAGATTTTGTAGTTTGCTGTACAGAAAGTTTATCTCTTCTTTTAACCATATCTTTTCTGCTGTTTTCATTGTTTTCATTACAGCTATTGATTTAGATTTACAATTTATCTGGATGTAGTTCGGAGTAATATTCTCTTTTAACCATCTTTTGTTGAAGTAAATGTTTTCTTTAGTTGTTGCTATTCTTACGGTAATATATTTTATTTTGTGAACAATTTGTAATTGGTGATCCATTACTATTATTTTAATGTATATTCTAACGAAATACAAGAAAAATAATAAACATTTATTTAAGATATACCGTAAAAATACCCAAACCGATTTAATAATACCTGCATCATCAAACCATCCCTGGCAACAAAAAACAGCAAGCTTCAGATCGATGATACACAGACTTTTAAGAGTACCAATGGAGAAAGAAGATTTTGAAAGTGAAAAAAGTACCATTAAAACCTTAGCAGTGAAAAACGGATATAAATCAAAAATGATTGATAAAATGTTGAATAAAATGAAAAATAATTTTGATAGTAAAAAGACAACAAAAATAAATACATATGTCTTCCTTACAATACGACATTAAATAAAGCTTTAAGAAAAACATTTGAAGGATCATCTATGAAAGTAAGCTACAGGGCAAAAAATAACACATTCAAAATTATACAAAGACTAAGTAATCCAAAAAACAACCAACAAGCTAATATATATGACCAAAGTGGTATCTATAAATTAAAATGTCACCAATGCCCTAAAATATACATTGGACAAACAGGACGTAGCTTGAATTGCAGATACAAAGAACATATACAAGCAATAAAATCATGTAATTTAACCACACAAAAATCATCATTTACAGAACACATCCTTGACATAGATCATGAATACAAAACTATTAATGAAAATATGGGTGTTTTAAATATAATGAAAAAAGGAGAAAAAATGAATTTATACGAAGAGTTTCATATTTACAGACATAAAAAAACAGAACCAAACAACATTCTTAATGTAATGCAAATTGACAGACAAAATCCAATCTTCGACAAAATCATGGACATAAATAAGAAATAAGGACAAATATATATATATATATATATATATATAACAACAAATTTCTACATATCTATACAATTTAATTTTAATTTTATACTTTTTTGAATTTTAAGCATATGATCTTTGTATATTTATTTTATATATGTATTTAATTTTAAGGTTACATTTTACACACTTGAAAATGAAATAATTTCCGAAACGCGTTGTGTATAATAAAATGTTTAAAAAAGGTTACTTAAGGAATTTCTTTCTCTCTTCAATATATATATATATATATATATATATATATATATATATATATATATATACTGTGTGTCCCAAAAGTCCCGGAACGGTTTAATGTCTTTTAAAGTAACCAGATATCAAAACAATGTTTTGAATACCTTTTAGTACTAAAAAAACTACTTTTTGATGTATGTGTCATTTCTGCCCCCGCCCCCAAAATTGGATTTTGGGGGGGTAGCCCCAAAATTTTGAATGTAAACCCACATCCTGTGACTGCTTATTTTAAAGGGCTTGTTAATAGAAACACAATGCCGCAAACCGGAGGTCGATATCATGCTCCAGTCCAAAATGGCAGCCATTCAAAAATTAAAAAATGCTGTCCGCCAATTAATGTCCGATGGGGGTTTACATTTAAAATTTTGGGGCTACCCCCCCAAAATCCAATTTTGGGGGCAGGGGCAGAAATGACACATACATCAAAAAGTAGTTTTTTTAGTACTAAAAGGTATGCAAAATATTGTTTTGATATCTGGCTTACTTTAAAAGAAATTAAACCGTTCCGGGACTTTTGGGACACACAGTATATATATATATATATATATATATATATATATATATATATATATATATATGTGTGTGTCTGTAAGCACGATAGTGCTCGGAAAAATGGTCCGATCGGAATGAGATTTGGCATAGGCGTGTAAAGGAGTAATTATTCAGATGAGTTCGAAAACCAGCCCTATATGACCACTGGAAGGGGGGTAAAGGTGGATAAACCCCCCCAAAAATGGGGTTTTTTGGGTTTTCACGTATAAAAATTAAAATAATCCAATTTTAGTTAGCACCAATTAATTCAGCTCGAAAAAACAAACAATTTAGTATTTTGAATCATTGCTCTATGTCCATTGGTTACTGAAATATTGTAAGTGGTAAACACAGTACGTTGTCCCTTTGTTAACCTTATGGGAAATAAGAAAAATTCTATATCTCGTTTATTTCTCAACACATCTTAATAAAACTTGGTTTATGGCTTAATCTAGTTAAAATCTAATGAAATGTATTTTAGTCTAAAACCCCCGAAATTTCCATTTTTGTGGCAGCAAACCTGCATACTCATTCTCCATGTTATCCTTGAGGGAAATAAAAAAATTCTATATCTTCCTTATTTTTTGACATATCTTGATAAAAGTCGGTATATGGTTTCTCCTAGTTCAGATATACGAAATATTGAATTAAAATCACCCAGTTTTAAAGGACCTGTTGCAGCAAACCTGCATACTCATTCTCCATGTTATTCTTATGGAGCTTACAAAAACATGTTAAATCTCACTATCTTGTATCGAAATATGTTCTTTTGCATTTGAAATTAGCTGAGTATGCAGGTCTGCTTCAACGGGGGTATTTTTACTTTTAGATTACCGGTACAGTACTAGAAGTATAATAAATAAATTCACTTACCATTGTCCTTGAAAGTCCAAACTTGTGGGAATAAAAGAAACTTTAGTTAACATTGCTCCGATCAATACGGAGTAACGGAGAGGCAAAAGAAAATGGTGGGCGAATGCAGCAGGAGCACAGAGCCACCGGGCCAGTAGAAAAAGAAGACGAAGGCACGCTTTCGTGTAAGCGCCGCTAGGGTCGCTAATTACCTTCGCATGCGCAGTAAGCGTATAGAGGTTTGACAACTTTTTAACATTTTGTGATAGTATTGTTGCAAAAATATTTTAATCATTTTGGTATTTTGCCCCTGGAATGGTGTGACTTAAAGTGGTTTTAATTTACCTGGTCCGTCTCGCTTCTAAAGGGGCACTGGAGACATCGCTTCCATCGTCGCCAGTGCCCACGCGCCGCCGGTAACGCAAACGCGAGTACTCGCTAACATCTAATTTTGTGCCCAGTGACCGTCCCCATTTTACCTCGATGTCTTTATTCGTTACGTGTAATATGTGTGAGTGTTTGTATGTGTTTTTAAACTTTCAACAACGTCATTGCGACTACATAATGTGTCTTCTTCAAGCTTGACTCGACGCTGACTTCACGTGAACATGGCACAACTTGGTGTCGAAACCAGGTCGTGATCTATTGACAAATTATTGGACTGGAGACGGACCAGGTAAATTAAAACCGCAAAAATATTGTTTATACAATATTTTATCAATTTTGTCAAAACTTTATCAAGAATATTGTTTTTACAATGTTATAAAAACATTAAAAAAACTATTTAACACGTGTTTAAAATATTTACGCCAAAACATTTGTAGAAATGTTGTGACATTTTTTTTAATTTATGAAATATTTTTGTGCTATCAGGGATGGCTTCTTCTAGTTCAAATCTGCTAAATATTGAATCAAAACCACCCAATTTCATTATACCAGTTGCAGCAAACCTACATACTCATTCCCCTTGTTATTCTTATGGAGCTTACAAAAACATATATCAAATCTCGTTATGTTTTGAAATATGATCTTTTGCATTTGAAATTCGCTTAGTATGTAGGTCTGCTGTAACGGGGGTATTTGTTTTACATTCGGTAATTTTATCATAAAATATTAACATTTTTACATATAGTACAAATATAAATAAATCAATCCAACAGCCATTACAAAATAAGGAGATACTATAATATAACTTAATCTCAATTTTCCCTACAAAATTATGCCATTCATTTATATTTTCCAAGAGAGTGGTGGAAATTGCTTATAAGATTTTCCTTTGCATACTGTCATGACCCCTATTGGGCATCATAATTATCCATTAGTATAAAATGATATATTTTGTTATCACTTATTTTAATGTAGCATACATAAACATCACAAAGAAGTAGGTTTTTAAAACTACATCATCTTTGTAATTGACTTAACAAACTTGTAAAATTTAAATTTTTTATAATTCAATTTTTTTTGGTTTCTTGAGGTGAGGAACCAAGTTCCACTATATAAACTTAGCACCTTGAAAGGGCCCCCTGCTGGGGCCTCCTTTTGTCAGAGAGGCCCCTGGGCCGACCAGCCGACCTGGCCTGACTGCCCCTGGGTGTATGAGATGGACGGGGGTTTCGTCACCAAAACCATCTTTGTGGTCCAATTTATCACTACCCCTTTACATGTTAAACATACTTAAAAATTAACCAACACTAGTACCAAGAGATTAAGGAAACAGATATATCAAGCAAAACCAATGAACGGTAAAGGCAATACATAGAATACAAATAGTTTTATATCATAAAACAACAAACAAACTTGTATTTAAATAGTTCAGTTAAGTGAATATACCTAGTTATCTTTGTGGTTTGGCAGATCAGTGCTTGGCTGGAATGTTAATGGCAGTGTTATTGTTCCTGATGTTTCGAGAGTTCTTCGAAGACCAATGGACTTTCTTCATTTCCCTCCTGGAGACCCTCAGTTCCAGCTCTTCACACAACCAAGGGTTACCAATATGTACTGAACAATAAAAACCATTTTAATTTACGTATAAAACAATATTTATATTAAGGAATTTTCATCTCTTCTAATTCCTTTTTTTCTTTATTTAAGAATGTCATATACCTATGATATCCTTTAACTGTTAATTTGTTTCTAGTCCATATAAACATTGAAAATGGATTAACCAATTGAAGACTGAATATTTAAGTCACTGGCAGTATCTGAAGAACCCTTTTTAAATGGACCAATTAGTAGATTTTTATTAAACGGTCACTATACTAGGCATCTAAGGAATCCAATCCCGGGATTCTCATGCTCAATTCCGGGATTTTCGGGATTATCAAATTTACTTGCAAAATCGATGTTTATTACATTTCCATCAGTTATAACAAAGAACAACCAGTTGGATGTTGTTGTTGACCAAGTAATCATGGTTTGAAGAGTTATTTTTCATCTTACCTATCTGTACGAGTGATTTACAGTTGTTTGAAAAAATGTACGAAGAGTTTTTTTTATATAAGTTTCATTACGAAGCTCTTATGAATATTTTTCAATAGCTTTTATTTTACTTCTAGTTTTTTACTTAAATCTTTTAACGAGGATTTACTTCTAGTTCTGATATTGTTGATCAACTAACAAATATTTTCATATTTTGTGTAAGTCTTTCTTTAACTTATGATTGATTACATATTTCTATTGTTCTTTTACACATTTTACGTTTATTTATGGCCTATATAATAATGTGTTCTATTTACATTCTGATGTATATATATATATATATATATATATATATATATATTGAGCGTTTCATGATAAAGCTGACCACGTCGATAATTTTTTTAAGCTGTAATTTTTGATTGAAAAAAAATTACAACTCAGAACTAGCGGAAAACTGCTTTATACACTGTACCATGGTTGTGATTCCACGTATATCTACGAAAGTATACTAAAACCTTCTTTTCGTATCGGGAAATATCATGTTAGGTCAATCCCGGGATAAGATTTTTCAGTCATGTAATCTCGGGATTGAAAATATCTTCCGGGATTGGATTCCCTATAGGCATCCCAAAAATGCAATGTTCAAAACAGGTAAATGTTTCCAATGTAATCATATGAAAAATTGGTCTGCTGTTTAAGTTTTTTGATTTGCAATTTCATGACGCCTAGTATAACTAACAGTTATGACTAAAACTCACAAACAGGTGACCAAAATAAGCAATGACAACAAACTACTTTCACAACAAACAAATATGCATTCCATAACTTAAAACCAACAATAACAAAGCTGAAAGCAGACAGCAATCATGGCGATCGCGGCGAAACAAAAACTTTGAATAGGTGTTAGATGTTTACTTCCTTACATAGAGTAGGCCTAAAACCATTTAAAACCAGACATTGGAGCGAAGCTAAGCTTCTGCTGTTTGTGTTTATAGGCCTAACAAATTCATTCCATTTTGGTATACCTTGAGCGTATTGAAAGCGTTTATCTGATCATCTGTAGGCTCGTGATAGGGCTTTCGTGCCATATAACCCTCTCACGAGACAGTCTCGAGAAGTCTCCAATGGGTTAAAAGAATGAGAATAATCTGAGAATTATTTAAAGACCTATAATACAGGGATTTTAAAAACGCAACCCATTCTAAACTTGTCACCTGGTAGATTTTGTGTGAACGGGTTTGCCCGGTTCGACTCCTGGATGCTACGCTATGGAGCAGTTGTTGTTTTGATAGGGGAAACCCCATTTTCCCTATTCGAATAATCCACCTCACCAGGATCTCCTCCTCTTCTTGCGTGATAACTGAGGGCCTTCCGATGGTGGACACCTCTTGTGTCCTGCCTCAGTAGTCTGGGCGGGAGGATAGCAGGGGTTTTTCCCATGACGTCATCAGCTGCGCCAGCGGTCATGGGACCGTGACGTCATCAGTTCCGTGATCTGTATCTGTCACGTGATCCGTCAGTCAAAAGATGACGTCATTTTTTGAATTTCTAACCTCAATTATAGTACACCTCGGATTATCCGGACCCCACATTATCCGGACCCCACATTATCCGGACCGGTGGTTCCCCACCCCTCCTATCATTAAGATGGCTCATGTTTTTTTTATTTTATTTTGACCACATGTGTTTTAGCGAGCTTTTGACGTCATCAAGATGGCGGCGGCGGTTTGATTTTTCCTATCGGTGTTTTTAAAAATGTTACCGTTGTGGTCGGGAACCCTGGTCTCTGAGTTGGTGTACGCTGACCGAGGTAATCATGTTTATCTATGTCTGTAACTGTTGTGGATGGTTGTCCAAGATGGCGGTGCCCATGATTTAGAGAATTTGGCTAAGTGATAGTGTTCGCTCCGTTTCCACACCACGGTAAGCCGTTAGGCTAGGCCGTATGAGCGTCGGCGCGTTTTTTATTATAGTGAGTATCCCCAGTAGGCCTATTCTCACTTTTTAAACCACTGCCCCAACCAACGCAGTGGCTCGTGGCAACCATTCCATAACAATTTGCTGCCTCCGATATATTTTTGTTCTGTCTTCCCCGTTAGGCTATTTACTTGGATATTATCCGTTCATATAGCCTAGAAGGTTGACAGAATTTTTTGTTTTTATATTTTTTTTTTTGGCCCTCTGTTGATCTGTTCATTATGTATGAGGCATTTAGCCATTTACTTGGACTGTGTTCTTTTCTTTTGGCCTATAACCCCTCCATTTACTTAGACAAACAGAGGATTTCTTTAATTTTTATATTTTTTTTTGGTCTCTTACAAATACTAAGGTAATCCTAAAGATGGGTAGTAGGTACTAGGGGAAACATTTCACGTTTTCTAGGTGTTATCCAAACCCTTATTATGTTCACCCTGGTCTTACAGGTTTTACGCCAGCCTGATGGTGAACACTGTACCTTAAAACATTCATACTTGGAGATTTGCTAGAGGGAAACATTTCACGTTTTCTAGGTGTTATCCAAACCTCTTTTACTTGCCCCAGGTCTTACAGGTTTTTACACCAGCCTGTTGAGCAAGTCGCAATCTCCCACACACACACACACACACACACACACACACACACACACACACACACACACACACACACACTGGGCTGTTCAAAGGTGTAGCCAAAAACCTCCTCGGTTCTAGGCGCCACAGTTTACTAAGCCCCACACATTCATTCCCATCTTGGATATACCAAAAATATATGTAAGAGACCTATAATATTTTCTCAGCATAAAATTGCGCCGATTTTAAGGCACAATTCTCGCTATTTAATTTATGTCGCTTAACTATACAATCTACTGTAATATCATTATCTATATACAAACTTTCATCAATCTCTAATACATTATCGTGAAACTGTCTTAAAAACTTTGCCTTTTCCAGACCTTTAGTGTGAATAGCCTCAAATGGCTTACACTAATTTTTAATCAATTCTTTACTATAATGAACATTACCCTCCTCCCACTTAAGGTGGTGATAATGGCGAGAGAGCCATCTAGCTGTTCGCTTCATTTTACTATTTAAAATATCATAGTCAAAAGGAGGTTTGAACAAAAGTTGGGCTCTGTAAGATTTCCCCACAATAGCAAACTCTTTGACTATAAATTTATTGTTATTGTCTTTAAACCCATGAAATTCGACTACTGCCTCCATAGTGACAACTCGCTGTATAGACGGTCAGCAACGCTAGAAGGTAGCTGGTCTGTGCGGTGTTCGGCGTCAGCTAGTACTTGATCAATGTAAACTTTAATTATATCCTCGATATAGAACAACTCTAAGAGACCGCGGCAAATTAAGGGAACATTTTTTACTAGTTGGTCCCACTCATACCCATTGAGGGTCACAGAGTGTTCACCATCAGAAACAGTTGCATAGTAATTGCCAAATACACTGTGAACTTTAATACTCTCACCGGTGTTTGTCTTATAACAGTATGAATATTTTCCCAACAGTGCTAGAGTAATTAAATTGAAATTATCGCATGCCTGACAAAAACTGTCATATGACCAAAACACACAGCCCTTTTTACCTTTGATTAAAAATCCCAAACTATTATCACGGTTTTTAAAGACCCCAGTCACAGCGCACTTTGTTAGCTCGACATCCAAAAAGTAAACTGACTTTAACAGAACCCCGGTTAAAAGATTTATAGGCTCTTTGCCCTTTGGAATAGGTATGGGCTCGGTGCTTACCTCGGTACTTACCTCTGTCTCCGGTGATGACATGTCTGCTACTGACCCCTTAAGCTAAAATACCCTCAGCTAGAACCACCCCCTCCCCCTCTTCCTCCGATGAGAAATATTCATCAAAGGAGGAGGAGGAGGATCAATAAGACGATATGCGGCCTGTGGTTTGCCATTTTACTTTAATGTTTTGAGCCCCGGGAGGAATAGAAAATTTTCCCTCAACAGGAGCTAGGTAATTACTGTCTAAGTAATGCTTCTTTACCAAGCCCCCGTTTGAAGTGTAAAATTCAATTTCAATCCACCCGTGACGAGACATGATGTTACCTCTCCCAGCGCTGATCCCAGACTAATCTCTAATCCCGCATACATCTACTCCCTTATCCTCATGCTTAATGGTTGATGACTCTTTGTCAGAATAGTAATCAAAAATAGGTCTAAATTCTTCCCCATCGTCAGAGTCATTGTACCTTGAATTACGTAACTGTATGACCACACTTTCAATATCGTTTATGTTATAATTTCTTAGATTGATTGCATATTCATTTAGCCCACGTGTCATATGTGTACTTTGACGCGAGTTAATATCCCAATCAAATTCATGCTTACAAGCCCAACAGTCGATTTTATTAAATTTGGAAAAATAGTTAACTTTATTAATATCTATGGGAAACCCGCTGAGTTTCATGGCTTCACAAGACATAGGTTCAAGACGGATCTGTGTAAAATTATAATTTTCCTTAATGTTCAAACGCAACGGATATCCATGATATTCAAATTTTTTAACCACCCTACCATCTCTGAATAAAGTTACAAAAACTGCAGCGATGCTGTCTTCTGATAGAGCCATGATGAATACTCACCGAGAGCTAGCTACAGATTGATCCCTGCTTTGTGATGATTCACCTTCCATTAATTCTATCATAGCTTTGTAGTGATCATGTTTACGTAATTTTACAATAGTTTTAAGAGTACCGGATGGAGCTTCGAAAGTTTTATCGCCATACTCTTTAAGAAAACAATCAATACATAACCTTACTGTATCAATTAAAGTGTTTTCTTTATCATAAAACTCTATAAGCACCCAATCCATGTGACTGCTGGCCTCGAAGTAACCAATTTCCTCCTACCCAGTAACCTTTCTTACATCCCCAGTGATGGGTGTGTACGAATAATGAGCGTCGTGAATTATTAGGCAATAAGCAGTAGTACTAGCTGGGAAGGCATTTTTAGTTTGAATCTCAAGTCTGACATCTACCGGGCCTGTTTTAATTGAATCATCTTGCTTTGAGCAGTCAATGAGGTACAAAGGGCACTTTGTTTTGAAATCATCATAGTTGAACACAGGTGAACCAACCCTACCATAGTATGAAATCTGAAAATTTGCATACATATCATAAAACAAGCAGGTGTTCCCGCGTATGTTATCATAAGGATAAAAATTTGAGTTTAAGTATAGTTTAACATCAAGCAGATCGCACGCATCAAATTGAGACATATCTTTAGTTAAATCGTTTTTTCTATCGGTTTGGAAGGCTAACACAATATACCGAGGCTTTTCAGTCTGATTACTTGTTTTTAGTGCCCAAGAAATTGTATCAGTTGTTGGAAGAGTCGGGTACTCGATCAACTCCCACTGGCGAAACGGGATGTGTATTGCTGCATCGTTTTCAATAAGCTTAAACATTTTAAGTTTTTGGCCATCGTTAAGTGTGACATGAGGTAGCCGCCAGTACATTTTTTCAATGTCCATGGTTAAAGTACCAACTGCTGTTGTTATAACTGCATTTTCATCTCTAGCCGAGCGCAAAAAAACCAACTCTTGTTTAACATTTACCATTACCTTCTTGTAATCCTCAGCAAAACCAAGTAAAAGTCTTAGTGGTATGGAATATGTAAATTCTGTTGTTTTATCGGTCTTTTTGCCAGGGCCTAGCCAGCAAGCGTTAATTAAGGAGTTTCTCTCCTCTTCTCGGATTGAAATAAGATTTTTTAAAGTTGTAGTGATACCTACATTTTTTGTTCTGTCTATTTCTTTACCGCAAATTTCGTAGCGTATTTCTTCAAACAAAAATGCTATTGCGTTGTTAATCAATGAAACATCTTGAGCTGTTCCATCAGCTTTTTTGGCACTAACTTTACCGTGAATTAGAATATAGCTTTCAAATGGAGCAGTTATTATGTCTTGTTGGAGCACTGGAATGCGAATCTCATCATTTGATTTATAAGTAGTTGAAGCATAAGGCTGATGTGTATGAAATTCCACCCCAGTGACAGAATCATCGTACAAGACCTTGTTGTCTATTGATAACATGGCCATTTTGAAATACTTTGAAACCAAGAGAGCGGAGAAACTTAATATTTTTACAACTTAACCCAACGGATTTCTGAACACCACTGAAGCTACCCTCCAGGGGTGTATCCCTAAATACCAGACCCATTATTGCGTCTAAGTTGTAGTCTCACTGAGATTCTCTCTCCGCGAAAATTAACTAAATCTCCGTCTTGATCTTTTAAAGACACTGTCAAGTTGTTTATCCTCTGACTGATCACAGGCAAATAGATTACATTTCGAGGTATCTCAATAATTTTATAGCCAGGTGGAACTGACGGATAGAATTCATGTATTACATGTCCCTCAATACCGTTCAAGTAAGACCCACGGGTGACATTACACTCTACTTGTATCGAATTGACTCTGATTATATCCACGGGTAATTCAGAAACATGATGCTCATTGGCTTTATACACTTTTTTCTTAAAACCCAACATTTTCCCCAACTTTTCCCCTTTTTCAAAGTCTACAAGCTCAGAGCAAAACAGTTCAGACTGTAAAGTGTTATTATTAGGCTTTAATGTAAACTTAACATTTTTTGGAAGTTTGGAGACTAAAAATTTTTCAATATCTTCAATTTCATATGATCCTTCAGGTATAGTTATTTTTTGATTATCGCCATGATAAGACTCATCATTAATACCTTTCCCAATGTTTGGTATAGAGTTATAAGTTCTCAACTCTAGTAAACCCATTTCCCAGTCCCCACTGCTTACATCAATTGGAAATGTCAATTCATGAGATAAAATACTAGTGGTGCCTGTGAGACAAAACATCATTGCAAAGGAACTTCAAGCACAGGTGGCCACAAATCACTGAATCAAAACTTTGTTGTCTCTCATAATTATAGTGAATATCACACCCAGTCATATAGTTGGTTATTTCAAGTGGTGGCCTCAGGTTCCCAAAACTATCGTAGTAGTAAACTTTTTTATCGATTTTTTGTAACATACCCAATGAGTTCCTTGGCCTAATGAACTGTCCAAATTAATAATTGCTGATTCAAATTTCCTCGGGTATTTAGGTAAGCCGTCTCGCATGTAAACCCATCTGAAATGTGGAATTTTCAAAAGTTTTGCATACTTGATCAAGTCATAGTTGGTAAGAGGTTTTACCGGTATTGAGAAGCTTTTTTTTTCTTCTGAGGTCTCTTCTTCTTCTTGCTTTTGCCTGCACCTTCCTTTCTATATGGTCTTAAATAAAGTCCTTTGCCTCTTGATCTTTTTACACCGCGTTTCTTCCTACGGCCACCACCTAGTTTCGACTTTGCCTTCATAGCTGTTGTCACCGCCCAAGCTGCTGCTCTCTCTCCTACTGATGCGTCTGAGGCTTTAAATCTTTTCCAAGCGCGTTCCGCTAACTCCTGGTCTGCCTGTCTACGTCTCTCTGAATCTTTGTATCTTGAGTATGCTATATCGTGTTCCTTACAGGCTTGGTCTAATTTATTGATTCCCGGGTCTCCTCTGGCTAATCTCTCCCTTAACCTAGTTCCCGGTCCGCAATATTGATAACCACCGGGTATATGAAGTTCTATAGGTAATAGATCGATTGCCTTGTTCAGGACAGATGAAACTATACCTCCACCCACTTTCAGTGCTCCTTTATGTCTGATTGATTTCCTCTTGGTCTTTGTCATTTTATTGTAAGTACTTGATCACCTCGTACAGTTTGTTTAACAGTGTTTCCCTGATACACCCAATCCCCAACACATCGAATGTAGTAGGCACAGTCCGAACCACAGAATTTGTGAACTCGTTAAACTCCAAAACACCACTGTCAGTCATAAAGTAAATCATGCTATTTATATATTTGAACGCACCGTAAACTTTGCCCGAGATACCACTCAATACACTGAGAACCATACCCATAAAAGACCCGGAAAAGTTACACTCATAGATTTCAACCAAATAATAATCATTATATATCATAAATGTTTTTGCTTGGTTTGTGGAAAATACAGCATTAACTTTATTAATCTTTCTACCGGCAACCAAGACGACATTATATTTATATCTAAGTGATAGTGCTGGGTATGTAAATACGTATACATCATTTCCGGTAAATAAGGCAATACTCCCATCTGGTCTCTGATAAATAGCTGAAATTTCTTTGAAATCCCCAGGAAGAAATCCAAGCCAATCGGTGATTTTTCTTACCTCTGTAAATTGATCAGGAGTTCTTTCAGTAGGATTTAAACTTGTAACCCATACATATTCCTTATAAAAAGCAAATATCTTACGGTTTACAACTACATACTTGGTAATTTGGTTATTTTTAAACTCGCAAATATCTTTCTCTTCTTTTAATTCAACTAAATCGGTTTTAGGTGTTGTGGAGGTTGTAGTAGTGGTAGTAGTGCTAGTAGTACTAGTGGTACTAGTGGTAGTTGAGGTACTGGTTGTCTGAGGTCTACCATACAAAAACTGTATTGCCAATATATCGTCTTTACCAAGATCAAACTCGGTCAAGTTAACAATACCCTTGGGTGTTATTGGGTAGGGATACATGACTGATTTTTCATCACTAGAATGGTCCAAGCCCAAGGCATGACCAATTTCATGCACTAAAGTTTGAAAGAATGATATGTTATTACCTCTTGTTAGGTTCATTGTAAAATCCCAGGGTTCTTCAGAGTCTAAATGAATATCGGTTTGGTTATACCTATTTGTTGGCAGAAAAGCATGAGCCAACACACCTCCTCGACCATCGAAATCGTAATAACACTTGTCATTTCTAGAGTAAAACATGTGTTTTCTATCATCAGCAAATGAAATTATTATTGTTGGGTTTTTAAAGTCTTTTTTAAAAGTAAGATTTGCATGTTTTCCCCACACATTAAATGCTTTTTGTATTAGTTCACTGTACTGTGGCCTACCATATTGATACCATGTAATAACTGAATTGTTCCAACGTCTACCCGGTAAAGCAGAGAACGGTTTCATATTATCCTTAACACCGCATCTAGGTAAAGCCATGAGTTCAAGAGTTGCATTATCCAAAAGCCCAGTGGGCTCAAGACTAAAGGTCTCTTGGAATTGTAAGACTGCAGGTGTTATATCTTGTGTCAATGATGCATTATTAATATATCCATAGTGTGCTAGATATTCTATAGACGTGTTGTTGCATAGTGCAACCGGTAAAATGATTAGTAGTATAACCAGCATCTTTGAATGTTGATTGGTTTATGACAAAGTCTATTTTACCTCTATTTAAAGTCTTCTATCTCTGTAATAGTCTGTATCATCACCTTCCTCTACTGGGAGATGTACATCAAGTGGTAGTACACCACCACCTCTATTTTGAGCTGGTGGTTGTGGATTGGGTAACTTAAACAATTCTTCCCAATTTAAGTAATCATTTACGCCAGCTTGCGGTAAAATAGCTGCTCTACCGGTCTGTTTTTGATTGATATAATTGTATACATATACTCCAAACTTTTTCAGTTGCTTATCGTGATAGTCCTTATTACTACTGATTAACCCTTAACCAGACACTACATTTGCAAGGTTAGTAGTTAATGGTAAAATATTGTCACTACAGGTTTGGTCAACATATCCTTTGTTAGCTACATCAGTTGATTCAGTGGGTATGGCGGTGTTTTTTATTTGCTTGTTCTGAGCATCATAGTGCTCATTACTAAGTATCATACTTAGTTTATTCAGGCTTTGCAGGTTTACAGCATCCATAGGGTCTACTGGGTCACCGATATTGGAAACTCTCTTCTTTCTCATATTGTATTTATATTTTGTATAAGGTATACAGTTTCCATCCACATAGCTCTTTGTTGCTGCATCAGGTGGTTCCAAAGGTATAGCCAAGTTACAAAGTCTTTTAGTTTGCATATCATAGTTACCGTCGGATGTTAAATTGAAACCTTCGCCCTTGGGACCCTTAAGATCCTTGCCACGGGCTTTTAAGCTACGTCCAAACTTGTCAATAGTCATCTTAGTAATACTTTAAATCTACTGTTCCCTGATCCTTTTATGTATCCAGCTCTTAATTCTTATTCTTCTATCACGCTCAATATATCCGCGGCTGCGGCTGCGGCTGCGGCTGCGGCTGCGGCTGCGGCAACGGCTGCGGCTGCGGCTGCGACTTCAATATAGTAAAGCTTTAAATCTACTGTTTCCTGCTCCTCTAACGTATCCAGCTTCTCTCAATTCTTCTATAATACTTAATATTTCATTAGTATGCACTCCTCGGTTACCACTCTCGGTGGATATGGCAATGTGCCTCAGTCTTTGTACCAACTCGTTTGGATCATCCCAGTGTATAATATCATGGGTCTTTATTGTTTTCCATTGCAATCCTTTTCCACTGCTAGCGGAGGGAAACAACGGCTTGATAATTTTTGTGTATTTTGTACTTTTGCTAGCTTTAATCCTACCATCAAACTTGTATCCTTCCCTATGAGCATTTGTATTTATCATGATACTTTTATAAGTATTTAAATCATCACCATTGAACACTGTACTATCAGGTACTCTTTTAAAAATAAGTTCATATAATCCAGGTGAACTTCCATACCTAGTACCACCGATAATTATATTTCCATCGTCATCAAAGTCCAACTCTTTACTTCCAATCATTAGTTTGTCATTTTCATAACGTGGACCAAAGGTATAGTCGATGATTTTCTTCGGACCAGCATCTTTTATAAACCAAGTCATATATTCCTTTGTTATAGGGTTTTGGAAATATTCATCAATAAATTGGGTAGTTGTGACCAAGCCTTCTTCATTAGATACCAAGTCTGACAAATCCCCCTGGAGGTTGGGTGTTGAAGCTCTTGACGGTGCAAATTCCTCTCTTGCTTTTGGTGTTGATTCAAATGATTCTTCTTCTTCTTCAGAGTCATCGTACTCCATTGGCTCTTCCTTTTCCTGTTTAATACTCCTTTGTTCAGTCTTAATGTCCATAGCATCTTGTGGATTGCTTTTCCTAAGTTCTTTTAATAAGGGCTTATACTGTCTTTCTAACATTAATTCATTTTCTTCCGTTTCATCCTTGAACATTTGATATTTGCGTTTTATAGCATTTCTTAGCTCAATGAGCCGAGCCTTCAGGTGTTTACCACTCTGCTCCATAATTGGAAATGATATATCCTCAGCTGTATGCACAGTTTTAAGGCATATCCACTTGTCTGAAGAATAAAGCCTGTTTCTCGTGTCTTATTAAGAAATTTATTATATTCAATAGTGAAACACCGGCCCTAACATTCAGTCCTCTATAATAACTTCCCTCTCTACTATCAAACCTTGGGAACACATAGCGTTTTTTTAACCCTCTCAGGTCATTATATGCATAGATCCTAACCATTATGTCTCTGTTACAAAACTGTCCATTCCAATTCGATACCTTCCCTTATACGGATCAGAGGTCTTGTCAATCACCAAGAACCCAAAGTTATCCTGCCAGGCCTTGGCACACAGTTGTTTAAACTTATCGAAAGACATGTCAGTAGTGATGTGGTCATTATAAATATGTTTTAAGTTCATTTCGTCTTGCTTGAATAAAATAACAAAATTACAATTATCTCGTACCAATTGTTTTGGTATAGCACTGTATGTTTGTCCCAGGTAAAATGTATCAATATTTTTATGCCTTGCCATCGTAAAGTAACTTTTAATGGAATTATGTTTTTCGCAGGAAATATCGTCAAAGATCATAATTGAATTAGGCTTAGCTTCATTAGGATGGATAACTAGGTTGTTGTCGTCAAAGGCAAAATAACCTACTTCTCTCGGCAGTACTTTTTTCAAAAACTGATACTTTGGCTGATATAGCGATTTAGAAAATACATAAATATTCTCAAACCTCAACCCGTTTGGGTCAAATAATAAATTAAATAAAACGTTAGTTTTACCAGATGAACTCGGCCCACAAATTATGCAACGTATAGAATCGGGCAATAAAGGCCCATGTTTATTCTTTTTAACCATGCCTGATCCGATATATTGGTCAAAGTTTTGAATAGGAAATTCAACTTCCTGCTTCTCAATCTGCATCCTAACTGGTTACTCAACGTTGATTACAAAGAGATATATACTTCCCAAACGCTGACACCCACATGAGTCAAACCAAGTTCTTGCTATCAATCCAACTGTCGTGGCTGCTATCATATCCCTTCCACCTCACAAGTAACTTGGAACCCTTTCTCCGTAGCACTTTTTCTACCAAATAAACATCACCAGTCTTAGACTTGCTGATTTCTTCAGCATAAAATCCCCCTTTAAGAACCTCTCCTCTAGAGTCTTGAAGAATATATGTAACTGGTTTTGTTGGTTTAATAGCGTAAATTTTAAATGTCTCATTTGTCCAGTTGGCAAGATAACCCTTTTTAAAAGTCTTTTTATTTTTACTAATCCTTACACTATCCCCCAACTGAAATTTTGGTTTTTTGAATTTTTGACTCTTAACTTTGTTGATTCTTTTTAAAATATCTTTAACATGTTTTTGTCTGACATCTTTTGGTTTCATACCTATAGTTCTATGTTTAGTGTTGTTGTACGACTTGACAATTTCTGGAAGTATACTAATCCACTCATAGCTGCCTCTAGCGGTAAAAAGTTTGTACATTTTTGACTTTAATGTTCTGTTTAATCTCTCAACAATACTAGCTTTGAGTTCGGAAAAGGTGTGATAGTGATTAATTTTATATTTCTTCATTAAAGCATTGACGTGTTTGTTAAACCACTCTACCCTGATCTGTGTGAAAGTTTTTCATTTTATATTTAGCTAAAATTGGCTCCAAGGCCTTGGCAACTTCGAGTCCCGACTTGTCCTTTAGGGGAATAGCAAAAGCAAATTTTGTTAGACAATTAATCATAGTAAGGATATACCTGTACCCCTTATTTATTTTGGCATAAGGCTGCATTTCAACGAGATCAGCTTGATAAAGATCATTGAGTGATTTTAAAGTAACTTTACGCCTGGGATAATTTCTCCTACCTGGTCTATGCAGCTCTTCAGCTATAGCTTTCTTTGCATCCATTTTACTAATGATGCAATTCATTCCTCTAACATTAGTTTTATAGAGTTATTCAATACACTCACATCTGTAACACGCATCAAATAAATAAACATCATACTTGCGACAAGTATAGCTAGAACAAAGAGCTTGTCTGCTAAGGTTTCAATCATACAAAATGCCATACTTACCAACCCTCTGGACTGTAGCAGCGCTCAATCTATACTGAGCACAACTGTGATTACAGTTGACTAACCATCACCTTTTTCCTCAGGTCCATTATGTAGTGTTTGCTTGAGTGGGGTTTGAGACCACTCGTGTTTACACACCCAGGTTAAACATTATTCCATACATGAGCCAGTCCAGAAAAGCTGGTTTTCACTCAGTATGAACTAATGTCCTCTCCCTTTGAGCAAACCAAGGAAAGAGTTTTTTATTATTGAATAGTCATAGCCCCACCACCGCTATGACCCGTGAAGGCCTTCCAAAAATAAGCTAGTTGCCTCCTCCTACATGCTTTTACACAATAATTAATTTACCCCACCGGGCAGTTTGATTGAATGACCCAAGAGCCAGACTATCAACTTTGCCCTATCATTCAGGTTTACGGGCTTTTGCACCACGCCAGTGACCCTCATTCAGGTTTACGGGCTTTTACACCGCGCCAGGGACCTTCATTCACTCTGGGCTGTTCAAAGGTGTAACCTAGAATTTTCTAAGTTCTAGGCGCCACAGTCTACTAGACCCTTGATCCACATTCACACCGGACATCAAGTCCTTGTCTGTGGCAGACGCGGGAAATCATTTTCTACGGCAACTAAGCCAACCCGCCATCTGCAAGTGGACTTATGATTTTTTAAGTCAGCCTTTATGCAGGTGTCTGTCCACAGAATAGAAGCTTTCAAGACTCAGCCTTACTAACTTCTCACATACACACATTCACACAGTGGGGTACTTTAATTATGTTTCATGATAAGTTCAATTACATTTACAAAGTTGTATGGCGTTAATACATTATTAAAGGCAGTCTCATAGTACATGCCATTGTTGCCCATGAATTCCTTTGCTTTATTTAAAATGTTAATACCATTAGGGACAGGGGATCTGATAAAACAAGGCACAAAGCCTTCATTTTTTGCCTTTTTTAGAGCCGTTTGGAAACTTCTCTTTTCTGTGCGGATGCACTTGTACTCACACATACCATGAGTTTTTTGTAGGGTGTCTCTAATTAAAACACAAAGAACATGAGCTAGATTATCATCAGCAGGGAACACGGCCACCTTTGGTGTCTGTTCTTTTAGAGTTTCATTTAGAGTTTCATTTAGAGTTCAATTCTTTACAAATTCTATCATTAGAAGCTTTCATCTCAGAGTTCATTTGATTGAGTTGATAGTTAGTTTGAAGAGACTTTGAAAGAGATTGTAACAGTTCAGTATTTTCTTGTCTTAGTTTATATTCTCCACATTTTCTAATAGAAGGTAGGACCTCTTCAAATACCCAGTCTTGAAAATTTTCAGCAATTTGAAGTTTGGATGAAAAGATCAACTGATATAAACCGGGTTCATTAATAAATACTGTATGAGGATGAATATTTAAAGAGAGCACCGAATCGGTGCTCTTCACTTCCGGTGTTGTATTACAGTACTTTGATTTGACATGATCATTTATTGCTTTTCTAGGTCTAGCATAGCCAAGAATTTCAGCTACATCTTTCCCTTTGAACCAGGGGTTATTTTCCCTATCAAATATTACCATTACTGGTTGGTTGTTAAGTACAAACGCAGTAAGGCTAGACATTTTCAACTATGAAATTGAGGTTATATTAAAGGAGCAGAGATGTCTTACCTCAGCGAGAGCAGCAGCCAAAATGGCCAGAGTAATGCAATTATTGAGGGAGCTTAAATTTTTCAAGGTCACTAACTGGGTAAAATCAGTATGAGTCATTAGTACAATCATACATAGCCTTTAGAAAATCCTCATAAGAGTTATTAGACTCGGGGTGAACACATAAACACCATAGTTCCTTGTACGGTATTTCAGTTTGACCTGTCTCCATTAGCCAATACATTTTTACAAAATATTCAAATAATTCTTTAGGTAAATTCAAATGAGCCAATTCTTTTATACAATTAATACTATTCCAAATAATCAAAGTAAATTCATCAAATTGAAAGTCTTGGGATGCCATGTTTGCAACTCACTGTAGTCTTTGAACTTTATAGCCAAAGGGAAGAGTGTCACACTCACCCTTTGAGCTTCCCTCTTTGGACCTGTAATTTTGAAAACTTTGGTCTCATTTATGGTTACAATATTTTTATCTTTAGTTCTTCGAATCCTAGACTCATTAATTTCTAAGGTCTGTCTGGTTTCACTTAACACCATTTCTTTTAATTTTTCAAAGTTAAGAGTCTGAGAGGTTTTAAAGTTGAGGGTTAGTCCTTTTATCTTACAAACAGGAACCAGAGCTTGTTTGTTGGTTGACCAGACAAGGTATGCATAGGTCTTTGGTCCCCCGGATACAAATTCAACAATGAAAGATCCAGGCCCGTATTCGACCAGCTCATCAGTCATCTCCCCGAGGTAATCTCCCGTGGGTACCCTGTAAAGTCCTCCCCGGACTTTACAGGGTACAGGGTATGATACACTGTCAGTATCATAATAAAGGACTTGATATCCTAAAGCTTCAAAATATTCATACAATTTTAATCTGGCCTGAGCTGTGGTGTATGCAGCAATCACAACGTTGACATTACTAAGGGGCTCCCCAACTTCTTCGGTATACTCCCAGCTAACCAGTACCACTTCATCATTTATAATCTGTAATCTGTTAACTTGAATCTCCGGTGTAGTTAGCATTCTAAACAGTTCTTTGGATTCTCGGACGATTGATGCTTTGGTCTGGTTCTCCCTCTGTCCAAATTTACCCCAAAAACTGTTCAACATCAACTTGGCCAATGATCTCAAACCCCCATTCTTAGCAATTTTGTCCTTCTCCAATTTCACCCCTTCATGTTGAAAATAATCTGCAATGTACTTGTCTTTGTCTTCCTCAGTCTTACACCATTCTGGGTACCCCGATGCTTCCTGTTTCATTTTCAAAAACTTGTTAATAAAATCAGTAAACAGGCCTCCCTACTCATATGTAGCTACCTCATACTC
This sequence comes from Flexamia atlantica, assembly GCA_035578135.1. Lineage (NCBI taxonomy): Eukaryota > Metazoa > Arthropoda > Insecta > Hemiptera > Cicadellidae > Flexamia > Flexamia atlantica. The sequence goes on along the minus strand of JAQJVK010000007.1, from coordinate 6,649,095 downwards.
CCACAGCTCGTACATGTCCAGGATAACATAACCCTTCTTTACAGCCTTTCTGATTTCATCCATTGTCCAGGTCCCTACTAATGCTCTGTCTTGGCTCTCATGGTCACAGTCTTCTTGGTTCATCTCTTCCCACATGTACGACATAGTACAAACATCAACTTATTGTTCATCTTAGCCGGGAGTACTGGATGGTAGAGATCCCTGGGAGGCAGGACTTTACACTTTAGCAAACCATCTACTTCAAGCCCCCTCTGTCTGCACTCATTATCCCCAACATAGATGGTTGGATGACCTAGGGGGTATTTGCCATACTTACACACATACGGATAGAGAGAGCACACATCTACATACTGTATGGTTTCTCCCTCCTCACATTTGTGGTAAGTCTTTGCATTGCCAGTTCTGCCTCCAAAGAACGCCTGCCTAGGGTCAAGGGGAAGGTTATTAAGAATGGGGAGTGAATCCAAGTGTTTAAGTTTTTGCTGTTTCTTTATTTTACAAAACTCACACTCCCACATCTCGACTACCTCGTAGTCTTCAAACTTTGCAATTTTAGACTTGGTTCTTTCGAACCTCAGGTGGAGTGAATCAGAGGGATCCTCCTTCAGAGGAGCCTCTCTGTTGTAAGGAAAACATTTGGGGCATCCATGCCAATAGCACCCGTGGAACTCATAGATTCGCTCTCCGTCAAATCCATCGACTTTTGAGCCAGAAATCCTAACTTCTTTTCCCCGCCCGGCATGTTCAATTCTCACTCCACGCTTTTCTTCTTCCCAGCTTAGCCACTGTATGGCAGCAGCCGACTGGTTATCCACAAAACGGTAACCGTTCTTTGGGATGATACCAATAGTGTGAGGCTTTAAAAAGTTTCGGCGGAAGGCCAGGTTGCAAGCACTAGCAATGGTAACAGCCTCAAGGAAAGGATCAACATTACACTCTTGGAGGAATATTGATCTAAATTTAAGACAGGCTTGGGCTAGGATTTCCACATCAGAGATGCAGTACTCCAACAGTTCTTTTTGAAAATCAAAGACATAGTTTTCTGAGACTTTTTCATTGTACCAGTTTTCAAAGTCCTTATGGGACTTCTCAAACATGGTTTCAGGGCAATAGTACTGTTTATCAGGCATAGGGCCTACATATTTCTGGTTCGCAAGAGTGTTGAACAAATGGGGGAAATAACCCTTCTTTCTTTCGGGAGGCAGATCAAAAGCTTTGGGGAGTGCAGAGAGGGCCATGGGGAAATAGCTCAGTGAGTCCACAAACCTCACATTGTCCAATTCCATCAAAATGATTTTAGAACCCCTCATGATCAATTCAGGAGTGAACTTTGTTTTCTCTAGCACATACTTGAGCAAAAACTGGAAATCAAAGCCTTGACCATTGTGGGCGATTACACAAACATGTTTGAATTGTCTGCGTACCTGCAAGACATAGTCCATGAACTGCTGAACCGGATTAGAGTTGAAGACTCTCATACGGTTCTTACAAGCCATGCAAAATTTTCCATCAATGCATTGGTAGCAAAACTGTTGGGAAACACATAGATTTACTTTATGAATTTTTTGTTCTGGGTCAGAGGGGAGGGACTCGTCCTGGCGAGTCTCCAAGTCAAAGAAAATAAAAAGAAAGTCTTTAGATTTCGGTTTGCCATCATTACGCCTCATGTAACATTTATGGTTGGGATCCGTGTATGTTCCACAAGGCTTGCAGAATACTTCTCCACACTTGTGGGGTGTGGACCTTTCTCTGTAAAAAATCAGTTTCCCACAGTCAAGGCATATTTTCACAGCTTTGCACCTATCAGCCTGATGGGCGATAAAGCAGTGCTGGTTTCTCAGTGTCAAGTTACATTTTTGGCAAGTTATCCCCCCATGCTCCTCCTTACAGGGAGGCGAGATGGTTTGACAATAGGGACAAATATTAGAACACCTATGTCTATCTTTGTGATCATATGGGACATGGCAAGCTTCACAAAAATACGTACATGCAAATGCAGCAGTTAGACTGGTGATTACATTATAGTGGCCATTGTGAAAGATCAAGTTAATTTTAAATTTCGGATTGTCAACCCTACCTTCAAAGTACACATCACGGCCTTTACTGTCATAATTGTAGACGGTAATTTTAAAATCTTTTAACAAGTCCTGAAATTTTCCCAATTCGGGGATGCCAGCACCGTCCTCAGAGATCTCCACCCTTGCCATACGAATCAGTTCTTGAGCCATTGTTGTCTGCCTCTTTCTATCATCTTGACGGATAGCTTTGAATAGAGGGTCTTTGTTTACATGTGCAATCGCTACTACCAGGGCACGGGGGAGACACAAGTTATCTTTGTTTTTTATGACTACAATACCCTTCCTTGCCCTACACTCTTCCTCAAAGTTGTTGTAGAGGCCAGGCCGGGTCCTACCAGAACCGACAGGGAGATTCACTCGGGTACATTCTACTTTAAACGTATCTGTGGACTTGATGGACTCCGAATTTGATTGGACAATACCCCAAAAATTTGCCAAAGGATATCCTCATCAACTTCCCCAGCAGGGCGAAAAGCAACATAACCCGGATCTTTACTTTTTAAATTTAGACTCTGCAAAGTAAACCCAAGCTGGTCATTTTCATGGGCTTGTTCTTTCATTTGTTTCACAATTTTAGCAAAACCTTGTCTTAGCCAATCAAACTCACTAGTCTCAGGAGGAGGGTTGGAAAATTTGAAAATGGTTTTAGTACCGTAAAGCCTAAACTTTTTGACATGAGTCTCCTCCTCACCAATTATTTCAACAGGCTCAACAACATGAGTCTCCTCCTCCATACTAAATGAAGAACTAGACTCAACCATCTCAGAATTAATCTCATTCTCAATAACTGAGGGACTAGACTCCAAACTATCTGCCATTTTTACAGGGACTTAAAAATTTAGGTTATAAAAGCCAATAATTATTAAAAGTACTTTAAAAATTAACTAAACAGAAATTTAAGCTTAAATTTTCTAAGTTCTTTTAGCAAATATCTGGATTAATTATTTAAGTTAAAATTTCCTAAGTTCTTTAAACAAAAAATCCGAATTTATTATTTAAGTTAAAATTTTCTATTCTTTAAACAAAAAACTGAATTAATTCTAAATACTCACAGCAGTATTGCACAATAGAACACGCTAGAACAACACATCACAGACACCTCTGAACAACTCGAAAGCCAGGAACAGAGTGATCGAGGCAAGATGTAAACCGATGGAGGTAAACCAATCAGCCAATAGGATGCCCGCCCGCTTATTCCGACCACATCTAACAAAGAACCACATCCCGGATGTTGTACTGATAACACTTTTCCTCCGGAGTCATGTGGTTTTCCTGCGGATGTCATGTTGATAGCCCGTTCCATTACCCGGAAACCACATACCACCTTATCTCACCATGTTGATTTCAAATGCGTACAGTAATGTATAGCATTTCTCTCGTGAACTCGATAAAATCACTTTTAGCCGTGATTTAATTTTTTAATTTCTCGGATGTACCGGTCCGGATAATCCGGGATCCGGATAATGTGGGTCTGGATAATCCGAGGTGTACTGTAATTAAGGTTAAAAATTACGTCATCTTTTGACTGACGGATCACGTGACAGATACAGATCACGGAACTGATGACGTCACGGTCCCATGACCGCTGGCGCAGCTGATGACGTCATGGGAAAAACCCCTGCTATCCTCCCGCCCAGACTACTTGCCTCGCACCTTGTTATGGAGCGTTGTCTTTGGTACGCCGTAGGTTCTAGCCGCAGTTCCCAGAGACATTCCTTTTTTGATTTCTTCTAATGCTTTGGACACATCCTCTTGTGTGTAGCGTCGTCACACTGTTGGTCTAGTCGGAGGTGGCATGATGCTGAAAATAAACAAAAACACTTTAAGTTACTAAACTTAAGTTAAAACTTATTTTGGCACTACCTTAACTTAGTTGCATAATAAGCTGGCAGGTAAAAGCACACCTCTTTAAAAGTCCTTTAAATTAATAATTTTTTCGTGTGAAAAAGATAAAGTCATTCTTAGGCCTAAGTTTAGTTGGCCAAATTGGAGCATTCCTTGTGACCGACCAGATCAAATTTTAATCATGTTTCAAGTTTAGGCAATGTTCAGTAAGCTTAACTGAAGCTTATGTTAGGCCTAAACTCATTCCTTAACAAATTAATACCTCAAGTTTATTTAAAATACAAATTTGAAATTGTTTAAATCATAGCAATTTTAAACCACAGGTATAAAATGGTAGATAAGTTTTGTATCATACAGGCAAACTTAATCTTACATTTCATGGATATAAATGACTTTTTACATTAAGATATAACTTAATTTAAAAAATATATGTATTATAATTTTAAATAAAACACAGGTAACTTAATTAATGTAAAAGAGCAATATACTTACAAGTTCTAAATAAAAAAGCCTGGTTGTGATTGCAAAAATCACGTCATTTGTTTGAATTTACTGCTTAAAGTAGCTAAAATTATACATGATATTACGTAATTTTTAAAAACCAATTGCATTTGAAATCATAAAACGTGACAAATATATTAGTTTGAGAGTTTAATATCCATAAAATGTATTAAAAAAGACGTTAAATACACTCGTCCGATGTTTTTCCGGGCATAAATAAAAAGTCCGAACGCCCGTACGATGTAAAATATAACGTACATTTCGGACTGCCCAAGTCCGTACACCCTTTAAAATAATTAAATACTTACAAAACCACTGTTGTTTTGGTATAGAATGAAAATTAAACTATTTATTGATCTTAGAAAACATTTGTGACACTTGGAAAACGATTCAAAATAATTATATATCTTATCGCACTTACCAGTTTCCTTAACGAAAGCAGTAGCGCAGACGACAACTCCCGCCGATCTGTCAACTTGCCGGCTGATCACGGCCAACTAAATACTGATGTTTTTCGACGTCGTCCGCCACCGAGTACGTTTTTAAAACCCAAAGACCACGGAAAACGATCGTATTTTTCCTTTCGTGATTGCTTGAAGCAGACGCTTATTATTTCAGTTTAAAGTCGCCGCGTACGATATATAGCAGGTGTACGATGATTGGTAGGTTTACCTTAATGTACATGTCATGTGACCTGCCAAGGGAAAAGGGACCTTATCTTCCCACACAAAATTTTACAGGACAGCAAGTTTTAGATGAGGTTAGGATCAAAAAATCCATTTAATTCTTGCTTTATATATGTTTCCAAACAATATTTGGTCCATCTTACACTTGAATTTAACTTTTAACATGTTAAAATGGTAACATGGTGCACTGTACCGGCTCACTCTTTGCAAAATAGTAAGACTAAATTACTTACATGAACCGTCAGAACAGCTCAAAAAATATTGTCGTCATGTTCAGGACATGTTTCGACGTTTAATACGCCATCTTCAGCTGACTAAAAATGTGAAATGAAGTTGAGATGATCTGCAACCATGTAGTCATTGGATGGCTTCGTCAGTAAATAATCATATTTAAACTCTGACACATAAAACACGAAAAACGAGACGGAACGAAAAAACAGAACATTAACCTAAAACTACAGGCCTGTTAGAACAAATACCACGACACGTCGTGCCGGCGGTAGAGGACAGACTGGAGTTTCCTTATCCATTTGATGTGTCGTTGTTATCAGTAGGGCAGGGGTCAGCTGATGGTCTTGGTCTATTGTACGAAAGGAGAGTATTGAAAATCAAATGAGAGCTAAATTGTAATTTATCATTAATTATTATTTCAGCTTGAGTGTTGCTCTTAAAACGTTTTTATATCTCAAACTCCTCCAAAGTATCCATCTTTTTCCCTTTCCTACAGCAGTGCAATATATCAAGGCTGTCATCAATGTTGCCGATAGAATGATTATTATCTATTAAGTGTTGGCCAAACGTCGATTTTCGTTTATCCAATCTATGATTGGGGCGGTGTTCTTTAAATCTTGTGTTGAATCCGCGTCCAGTTTGGCCGACATAAACACTAGGGCAATCAGCACATTTTAGCTTATAAACACCAGTGCCGTCATACTTGTCCATTTTGCCTTTGTTTACACTCAAAATATGTTTTGTACGGTTGGAGGTACTAAAAACTAACTTTATATTATGCTCTTTTAAGTGTTTGTTTAGGCCGTGATGTGTATAGTGGCTGTACTCGACAGTGGCATATTTTATTGATTGATTAGTGCTGGCTGTTTTATCAGAGATGAGACCTTTGTCGATTTTATTCTTAAGTTTGTGGATAAGTCTGTCCACTATATTGCTACGGTAACCATTAGCAGTGGCAACACCGGTCTGACACTTAAATGGAGCCAAGTGGTAAGCTTATTGGAGTGGGTTAGTTCGATGCACTTTATTCAGATGGCGTTGTAAAAACATGGCTTTCTTCTTCTTCACTGATTCAGCCAATCAGAACGACGATAACGATCTGCTAACTTCCTATTCCGTTTCCCGCGATTTTCTGTCATTACGCGACGTGTACACAACCATAACGAGTTGGAAATAATTTGAGTGTGGGAAAATACCTAAAGTACGTTTGCAGAAAGTTGTTCTAGTGTAAGTTGTTTCGCGAAATACCGTTCTGCGTGATTCATATTGTGCTTAAAGCTATTGATGGAATATAAATACGTAGATGTTTACATAAAAGCACTTAATATAAATTAACTTAGTATGTTAATTTTTACTAAGTGCTTTTATGTAAACATCTACGTATTTAATTTATATCAATCGCTTTAAGCACAATAAGAATCACTCAGTACAGTATTTCGCGAAACAACTTACACTAGCGGCAAACGTACTTAATAAAAACAAATCGGTAAAGTCATTAAAATTGTAAGTCTAGCAAACAAAACAAGAAAACGTCAATATAAACAAAGCAGACGACGACGACGACGATCGATATATCGCATCGACAACGATCGATATATCGCATCGATCGATATATCGCATCGACAACGATCGATATATCGCATCGATCTTTTTAGTTCGTAGCACTTTATTCAGATAGCGCTGCTGTTCCCTTACCACCGAGTTAACATGGGAGTGCCATCTCTTTACGAAGTTACTTATTACTCTATGGTGGCAATTTGTTTTTTATATTTATTTCTTTATTATATTGCTCAACATTTAGGGGAATATTCAACAATCTATGACCATAGAATTATAAGCACCCATTTTTTGAGAATGGGGGTGGTAAGAGCTAGCGTGGATTGTCTGGTTGGTAGTTTTAGGTTTTCGGTATATAGCAAACTGCAATTTGTTATCACTTTTTTCTAAGGTTAAATCAAGGGGATTCAGTTTTTTACTATCTTCAATTTCAAGTGTGAATTTTAATGTTGGAGCCAGTTTGTTTAAATAGGTATGTAGCAGATTTAATTGCCTTGAGTTGCCGTTGTAATGATTAGTTGCCGTTGTAATGATGACAGGGCCGGCTCAAGAGTTTTAGGCGCCCTAGGCGAGAGTATTGCCCGGCGCCCCGCTCCAAATAAAAACGAGATCAAATAAAAGTTCTGTCATAGCTGTTAATTTTCAGCCGGTTGGTTTTACTTCATTTCATTAATAATAATAATAATAATTATAATAAGGGAAGCTCCACTGCATATCGAGAATTCAAACTACATGATACCATTTGACGAAATTACTCGTAAATGAGGCTCGATAGTTTTGACATGGAGTTGATTCTTTGAAAAAAAGTCAAAACAACTTAAAACAACTTACCTAGTTAAGATACTTAAAGGCGGGGCTTAATAAGGTATGATTTATAATTTTGAGAAAATAATGTATTTAATGTACAGTTAAACAATTAAAACATTGAGCAAAAATTATTATGGAAAAAGTTGTAAAGACAAAAACATGTTCCTCTGACAAGAAGTGCCTTGCCAACATGGAGGTTTCCCCCGATGTCGATCCGTATTCTTTTGTAAATTTTGGTGTAAAAAACCGGCCGACTCACGTATATTTGACTTTTGGCTAAAAGTACTACATAACGACAAAGACACCTAGAGAACGTATAATAACGGGTGCTAATTATTGGTGCAAGTAGTCGATTAAAGGACAGGTTGGGGGTTACCACTACTGTACTGGTGATAACTTTTGAAGTGATTTAAGGATTAACTACACGACCAGTGAATGTAAAGCTATTCTTGAATTATAACCTTATAATTTAAACCTAGAATTTAAGGGTATCATTGGCGTTCATGTTTATTATTTTATTTTTGTGCCCTGCTATTTTTACAATCGCGACCATCCAGCGCCCCATTTGGCGCCCCTCAGGCTCTGGCGCCCTAGGCGGTCGCGTAGTTCGCCTATATGGTAGAGCGAACTGTTTTTTCAGTTTTTTCGTTCCGTCTCGTGTTTCGTGTTTTTTGTGTCAGTATTTAAATATGATTATTTATTGACGAAGCCATCCATAGACTATATGGATGCAGATCATCTCAACTTCATTTCACATTTTTAGTCAGCTGAAGATGGCGAATTAAACGTCGAAACGTGTCCTGAACATGATGACAATATTTTCGAGCTGTTCTGACGGTTGATGCAAGTAATTTAGTCTTACTATTTTAATCACACAGCTCAGGGGCTAAAAGATGGATATTTATCTACAAGCTAGTCAAGCACAATCAGCCGTTCAGTACAAAAATGTGAGATTGAAACTATTGAACACTATACATAACATTAAGTTCAGCAAGGATTGCCTAAAGCATGATGTTAAACCTAACTATGCCCATATTAAAATAAATAACTCTTCACAAGCAGCAAAAAGAACCAAACTAAAAGCTGAAAAATTATGGATAAAGAATGAGATTAGGTTTTTGAATTACAAAAAGAACATGCTCAATTCATTAGTACAGAAAATATTTAGAACTAGTTAATGCCATCCATCCCGCTCAGATGGAATATATTCTAGAAGGTATAAACTCATCTGTTACAAAAATTATTAGGAAGAAAAAAATCGACTAATAAACACACAGAAAATCAAAGAGAAAATGTTTGACTTCCCTTTTTACCCTAGGACCACTAACTGCACTAACATAGTGTTTAGTGATGATGAAATGGCAGTTTTAGATAAAGGACTTAATTACAATCTACCAAGATCTGGTAAAGGTAGTTATTTCAATGAACATATCAACGCAGAATGTGCTGTAAAAACAATACCTGATGAAGATAGTAGGAACTTTGCACGCCAGGTTATAGCCAGGAAAATAAAAAATGGTTTTAAGACTAAAGAAAATAAACCTCACTTATCACAGTTTCAAAAAACTGAGTACTTAGCCTTAAAAACAATAAAAGAAAAACTAGAAACTAATGATTAATGCTGGTTGTTTTATCGGAGATGACACCTATGTCGATTTCATTCTTATGTTTGTGGATAAGTCTGTCCACTTTATTGCTACGGTAATTTGTAGCACGGTAATTGCCACTGCAATTTATTATCACTTTTTTCTAAGGTTAAATCAAGGAAATTCAGTTTTTTATTATCTTCAATTTCGAGTGAAAAATTCTTAATTTTAATATTGGAGCCAGTTTGTTTAAATAGGTATGTAGCAGATTTAATTGCCTTGAGTTGCCGTTGTAAATGATGATTGTGTCATCCACATATCTACGGTAGAACAAAATTGTTTCCTTTTGTTTATTTTGGTCAGACATTATGTGTTTGTTTTCGATATGGTTCAGATAAACATCAGATAGGAATCCAGACAATGGCGACCCCATGGCCAGCCTTCAGTTTGACTAGGCCTATAAAACTTTTCATCAAAAACAAAATAATTTTGTTTCAAAACTTCGTTCAATAAAAGCATCAATTCATTTACTGCTTCAGGTAGAAGGTTTGAATCATTTAGTAATTCTCTTATAATTTTTTAAGTTTCATTAACTGGCACATTTGAATAAAGATTCACGATATCAAAGGATGCCATGGTATGTTGAGCCTTTAATTCAAAGTTTCTGATACAGGGTGTTTTTTTTAAAACGCAACCCATTTTTAAGGTTTAATAATGCACATATGAATGTGTCATGAGTATTGCTTTATTGATCTTTACATTTTATACAACCTATTATTTAAGTTTGATAAAATTTTGTTTACATTATGTGCTCAAACAGGCCGCCATTGGCATTTGTATAAAGTTATGCACTCTCCATCAAATTCCCGAATACGTGTTGCGACGTACCTCTTTCAATTTCTTGCATTAAATTTGTTATGATGTTTTGAGGTGCTGATTATCTTGTGAATTGTTTATAATTACTACTTTACTTGTCTGTGGCAAATTTCATTCAGATCGGACCACTTTTACGCGAGTTATCGTGCTTAAAGACACACACATTAAAAACGCAACCCAAAACTTGATTTTATCGGTGAAGGATTATTTCCCCCCAAGATCCCAGATTTTACCCCATTGTATTATTTTCTTTGGGGATGCATAAAAAGTAAGGCCTGCGAAAACAATTCACAAGGTATTCAGCACCTCAAAACAAACATAACAAATTTAATGCAAGAAATTCAATGAGGCACCTTGCAACACGTGTTCGGGAATTTGATGGAGGGAGCATAACTTTATACAAATGCCAATGGCGGACTGTTTGAGCACATAATGTAAACTAAATGTGATCAAACTTAAATAATAGGTTGTATAAAATGTAAAGATCAATAAAACAATACTCATTTCATATTTATATGTGCGTTATTCAATCTTAAAAATGGGTTGCGTTTTAAAAAACACCCTGTACAATCAATTAGTTCGTATGAATTTCTGAGACTATAATTATTTTTGAATTTTATATGAGTTTTGAGTACTATCTCGAGGTGTTTAGCAATTTTGTAGGACGGAGCAGAGGTGTAGTTAACCAAAGGCCTTATTGGAACGCCTTCCTTGTGGATCTTAGGCAACCCGCGTAGCGCAGGGGCATGGGGGTTCATAGCTTTAAGGCGTTTTATTTCCTCAACTGAAAGGAGCGTTTTACTTTTGTTGATTAGTTTTTTATTTTACTTTGGTATAAAGCAGTTGGATCTTTATTTATAGCTGTTATGTTGTTATTTTCAATAAAAAAAATTAACTTTTTTTGCATTCTGATTTGTAGAGAATCACAATAGTGTTACCTTTGTCAGCTTTGCATAACATAGCATCATTAGTTTCTAGTTTTTCTTTTATTGTTTTTAAGGCTAAGTACTCAGTTTTTTGAAACTGTGATAAGTGAGGTTTATTTTCTTTAGTCTTAAAACCATTTTTTATTTTCCTGGCTATAACCTGGCGAGCAAAGTTCCTACCATCTTCATCAGGTATTGTTTTTAAAGCACGTTCTGCGTTGATAAGTTCATTGAAATAACTACCTTTACCAGATCTTGGTAGATTGTAATTAAGTCCTTTTTCTAAAACTGCCATTTCATCATCACTAAACACTATGTTAGTGCAGTTAGTGGTCCTAGGGTAAAAAGGGAAGTCAAACATTTTCTCTTTGATTTTCTGTGTGTTTATTAGTCGATTAAATTTCTTTCTGAGTATTGCCTTTTTGTTCCTAATAATTTTTGTAACAGATGAGTTTATACCTTCTAGAATATATTCCATCTGAGCGGGATGGATGGCATTAACTAGTTCTAAATATTTTCTGTACTAATGAATTGAGCATGTTCTTTTTGTAATTCAAAAACCTAATCTCATTCTTTATCCATAATTTTTCAACTTTTAGTTTGGTTCTTTTTGCTGCTTGTGAAGAGTTATTTATTTTAATATGGACATAGTTAGGTTTAACATCATGCTTTAGGCAATCTTTGTTGAACTTAATGTTATGTATAGTGTTCAATAGTTTCAATCTCACATTTTTGTACTGAACGGCTAATTGTGCTTGACTAGCTTGTAGATCAATATCCATCTTTTAGCCCCTGAGCTGTGTGATTAAAATAGTAAGACTAAATTACTTGCATCAACCGTCAGAACCATCTTTTAGCCCCTGAGCTGTGTGATTAAAATAGTAAGACTAAATCACTTGCATCAGCCGTCAGAACAGCTCAAAAAATATTGTCATCATGTTGTAACAGTCACCACTTAGAACGGACATGGATTTTAAGGCTTCATGAGTAGTTGCACCGGCTGGCCACTGGTACAACAAGTTTCTCTTTCTCCCACTATTATGGATGCGCGCTCCAAATAGTTTTGTCTGTTGAGCCTTTGTCGACTTTCCTGTCAAGACAGTTCTGTTGGAATATTCTGGTTTTCCTTTTCTTCCCCCTGGATGTAGAGAAGACGGAACCTTCGAGCTGGACACCACGCCAATTTCTACGCCCATCTTTCTACGCTTATGCGGATTCCCCAGAAATTTGGTGAGCATTATGATGGTATTTAATAGTTCACTCTTTTAAATAATCTTATTTCCCTCTCTAAATTTTAGTCTTCAAGGCTTATTTTGATTTAAAATGCAATTTACATTAAAGTTCAGATAATGGAAAAATCATGAATAGTACAGATCACTTTGAATGAAATGTTTTACTTGTAGGCTAATTCTAAGAATTTCAAAAGCTCTTATAACCAAAATATGACAAGTGTTAAAAGAATGTAAAGGGGAGTTTTGAAGCTATCTGTTTAGTAGGCTCATTTTATTTAAAAATGTAATATTACTATGATGCCATGTTCTCGTAATTTCAATGTATGTTTCATGTACAGTCATGTGTTTTGTAAGTACCTATACATGTTTTGTCAGATTTCCAATTTGGATTTTATAAGAATAATATTAACTAATTTTGTCAACTTTCATCAAAAATAGGCTAGGCCTACCCATTCTTGCAACATTTCTGAATTTGACCAATTTTATGTTAGGCCTAAGTTAACCTTTCCGACTGTATATCTACCGTATCACTACGTACTTATTATTTAATTGTCTTGTCCTTGAAAAAAAATGTGTTTAATATTTTTACATGTATCGATGTGGAAAAAAATAACAACCGTTTATTTGAATCTTATAAAGTGTCAATAATTAAATTGTTACTTATGTAAAAATATAAGTTTGTTGACCGTGGAAAAATTGTGCAAATCCAAACTTAGTGGATAGGCTATATCTTGGAAACACTATGCTGTCAGATGAAATATTTAATTTAACTTGCTAAATTTTGTTATTAAAAAAAAATCAATCATGTTTATCGTTGTTACCAATGGAAAAGAAATTTAATTTTGTCAAGCTAAATAGGCCTTAAAATTTGAAAATTTTATAGCAAAATGATTTAACTTGAATCCTATTAAACTTGAGACCTTACTATTAAATATTTGGAATATCTAGGGTTTATGTTGGCGTGAAGCTGTCGGCATCCTGTGATCATGAGAAGCCCCGGAACATCTGGAAGGCTCGCTACTCTTCTCGACCCCATCAACGGCTACTGCTGCATCCATGGCTACTTCATATGATTGTCAGCTGAGTGATAGATATATAGTTTGGATTTTTGCTGAGGACATTTAGGTATCTAGGGCTAGCCCAAATAAATTATCAAGGGACTTAATCTTCACAAGGCCTTTGCCTGGTTTCGAACAAAACCGAAGTTAATTGAATTGGGTCTTAACCCACTGAACATTGTGCTATAGGCTAGTTTGTGAATTTTCCAAAGGCCTACGCCTTATTCCAAATAAAACTTAGCCTACTTGATGTCAAACAAATTGGGACTTAACCTATGAAACAGTGTGCTATATTTTTTTGTCGGGGTGCGACACGTTGGATGAACTTAACTGCCATTTGCATTGATTATGCTCACCGGTGATGCAGCTATGAAGAAAAGTTTAGTTTTAAGGCCTAATTATAAGTATTGTCACTTGTCTCATATTTTGTGTTCTGTATCATGTTAGTTTATTTTGGGTGTTTGATGACCCATCAAATAGCTTAGCGTGGCCACGCATCTTGAACTATATGATTTGTAGAAACGTACTCAATTAAGAAAAATTAAAAAAAGGAAAATAAATAGGCCTAACCTATTACTGTTATCTGAGTAGGCCTACCTAATGAGTGTAAGGAATACTTAATGTGTTCAAGGATAATCAAAGTTAGTAATATCTGTGAGCAGCCTTACTGTTTTGTAAATTCACATTGAATCTTATTGAATATTGAATCTTATTTAACCAAACAAGCTACTCAAAGATCTTAATAAATAGGTTCTTGAAGACTCTACATTTTTCTTGTTATTTTGACCTGGTTTATTAGAATAGGATATCCATCATGATGCTTATTATCAGTAGTCCTTGTTTTACTGAAAATTAACTCAAGCTGGACTTAACAAGGTGGCGCCCTCTCGACTTGTCTTTATTTTGGAAAAAGAATTGAAGAACCACCCCTCTCTACCGGAACATTGGGCTACATACTTTGGCGCCCTTGACGTGGGGCAATTTTCTGCATACCTGACGGCTGTTGGACTTAGGCTACCATGGAAAAAAAATTATTGATGCTGTCAACTTGTGCCGATCTCTGAACTTTGATTTAACGTAATTGTATCAGGCCTGGAAATACACTATTGAATTTTGATTAGACGTGCTACTTTTGTATTTATGTGGGTAATGTGTACTTAATATTGTTGCTGAGAATTATCTTGCTGTTAACATTGAGGAATTTACTTGTAGATATTGACATTTAGATTTAAGAAGATAATTTGATGGACTTATTGATTTTTCTGGTTTAAAATAAGAATTTTGCCAAAAGGTGGGAACTGTTAGTTGTTAAATATTTGATTCTGGTGGTATAAATTGTTTATTGAACAAAAAAATGACTAAACGGTTGCGGAAAGATGAAATTCAACATGAACTTCGAGTACGAGGATTGGAGATTGATGGAGACTGCGAAGAACTTCGGAAACGGCTACAACAGGCCTACAGTAATAACACACCGATTGATGGCAAATCTCTTGAAACGCTCGACCCTACTTCGGAATTAGAGACAATTGATGAAAAATATTCGGATTTGACATTACTGGTCGAGGCCTTTGATGCGGGAACGAAAAATAATGAATTTTTGCGCATTGAAGCTAGAATTCAACATTTGGTGAATCGACTTGAATGGATTAAGAGTAAAGTTGAAACGGATCAAAATTTATTGGAACAACATAATAGTTTATTGATGAATGTGAACTCCATTCTGAGCCAGTTGGAGGTTAAAGTATTGCGTACGCCTGATGTCAGTAAATTGGAACCGCCGTCATTCCCGGTACCACAATCTTCAGAGACTAAACCTACCACTTCGGAGAATAAATTATCGACTTCGTCGGAGACTAAATTATCTGATTCTTTGGAGACTAAATCAGCAGCTTCAAATATGCCAACATCAGAAAAAACCCCAGCTACAAATTCCAATCATGAACAACACAAAATGTTTGAATCATCCTCAAGTGGGACAGGTCACTACCGGAAAACCGTTCCTGTTTATAAATGGAATATTAAATTCGATGGAAGCACAAATTTAAGTGTCGGATCTTTCCTGGAAAGAGTTGAAGAGTTGAGAATAGCTAGGGGAATTTCTGAGAAGGAATTGCTAGACTCGGCAGTCGATTTGTTCGCTGGCCCAGCATTAATTTGGCATAGATCGAATAAAATACGTATTAAATCGTGGGAACAGTTAAAAATTGAACTCAGAGCAGTGTTTCAGAATCCGGACTACGATCATTTGTTACTTAAAGAAATTTTAAATCGCACACAAGGGGAACACGAAAATATCGACTTATACCTTGCGTCTATGGATGGCCTTTACAGTCGACTGACAGAAAAAATTTCCGAGGATAAAAAGCTTGCTCAAATTTTGAAGAACCTGAACAACTACCTTCAAGATAAGCTGTGTATGTTTAATATCAGTAGTTTAGAAGAATTAAGGAATCTAGCACGTCGTGCGGAACTTGGTCGAATACGGTCCACCGCTCAACATCCCCCACCACGACCGAACCTTGTTATGGAACCTGACCTAGCCTACACTGGATCTAGACGCCAACAGGGGTTACAGTTCGTCTCTGTGGTAAATTCGGTTGGAAATAATAAGCCACCAAGTCAGACTTGTTGGAATTGCGGTGAAGTAGGACATATATTTAGATTCTGCAACAAACCTAAGACATTTTTCTGCTTTGGTTGTGGTGCACCAAAGGTTAGGCGGAGTGACTGTGAACATTGCAATCCAAAAAACGCTCAGAGTCGGGGACCAAATTAAGTAGGCCTAATCGGATTGGTTCCCGAGTGTTTGTAAACAGCAATTACATTGATAACAATGGTAAATTAGCTAAAGTAAATATGAATTTAGATTATATTTTTGAAAAAAAGAATCAAGATCCACGATTATATCTTTCAGTGTCCATTCTTGGGAAAAAAATTAAAGCACTTTTTGACTCTGGGGCCTCACACTCTGTGTTAGGAAGAAAGGGGCTGTGGTTAGCCGATAAATATCCGCACCTTATCCACAATTTTAGTGGAAATGTTGAAACTGCTGATGCTAAGAAGCACATGATTAAGAATATTATTAAATTGCCCATAACCTTAGAGGAGCGGACTAAAAATGTAGATGTACTGATTGTGCCAACTCTAGACCAGACTTTGATTCTGGGAATGAATTTTTGGGAAGCTATGGAGTTTGTCCCAGATGTAAAGAACCGCACTTGGGAATTTCCTGAGTCATTGCAGTATATTTGCGAGATTCATTCTGGAGGACTACAAGATGGAGAAAATCTCACGGAAGAACAGAAGATAAAACTTCAAGAGTGTGTTAAGGCTTATTTTGATCAAGTTGGAGAGAAACTTGGAAGGACCCATTTAGTAGAACATGTTATAGATACTGGTGATGCACAACCAATAAAACAACGCTACTATCCCTTATCACCAGCGCGCCAGAAGCTTGTAAATGAAGAATTAGACAGAATGATTAGCCTAGGAGTTGTTGAGCCTTCAAAAAGCGGATGGTCGTCTCCGATAATATTGCTGGATAAACCTGATGGAACCCATCGCTTCATTGTTGATTTCAGGAAGGTAAATGCTGTTACCAAGCGTGATGCATACCCGCTGCCCCGAGTTACAAGTATCCTAGACCGTTTGCGACAAGCCAGATACCTCAGTTCCCTTGACATCAAGAGTGCCTACTGGCAGATTCCTTTAGAAGAGCAGAGTAAGGAAAAGACAGCGTTCACCATCCCTGGCAGGGGCCTGTATCACTTCAATACCATGCCTTTCGGGCTACATAACGCTCCGGCTACGTGGCAGCGTCTGATAGATCAGGTGTTGGGTGTAGATTTAGAACCTTTTGTATTTGTTTATTTGGATGACATGATTATTGTAACCCCTGATTTTGACCAACACATAGAAATACTTAGTAAAGTTTTTGATCGTTTGAAAAAAGCCAACTTAACCGTGAATCGAGATAAATGTAAATTCTGCAGAACTGAGTTACATTATTTAGGTTATGTTGTGGATGAAAATGGGCTCCAAGTGGATCCACAGAAGGTCAAAGCTATCTTAGAAATTCCAGCACCGAAGAACCCTAAACAAGTGAGACAATTTTGTGGAACCGCATCGTGGTACAGAAGATTTATCCCTAACTTTGCAACCAGAATTCAACCTCTAACTTCGTTACTTAGGAAAAATAAGAAATTCATATGGACTGAAGAAGCAGAAAATGCCTTCCAAGATATAAGGAATAGTTTAGTGAATTCTCCAGTTTTGGCCTGCCCAGATTTTGACAAACCATTTACAATTGCTTGTGATGCATCAGGTGTTGGATTAGGTGCAGTAATTTCTCAGTCAACGGAAGAAGGGGAGGTCGTCATTGCATATGCAAGTAGGACTTTAACGAAGAATGAAATGAATTTTTCAGCAACAGAACGGGAATGCCTCGGAGTAATTTGGGCTGTGGAAAAGTTTCGCCCATATGTTGAGGGTACGCACTTTACTGTAATAACTGACCATTATAGCCTGTTGTGGTTACAAAACTTAAAAGACCCTCAAGGACGACTCGCCCGTTGGGCTCTGCGACTTCAAGGTTATGACTACACACCTGTACACCGCAAGGGAAAAGAACACATAGTCCCTGATCTGCTCTCTAGAGCTCCTGTAGTTGAAGAAGTTCTACTGGCGGAAGAAGAAGTAAACTTACAGATTAATGATAAATGGTACAATGGGATGATTAAGAATGTAACGGAAAAACCTGCAGAATATTCTGGTTGGAGAGTGACCAATGGGAAACTATGGAAACACCTACCCAGTCAGTTCGGCCTTGATGAGGATTATGATAACTGGAAACTTGTGGTCCCAAAAGATTTTAGAAATAAAGTATATGAAGAATGTCATGATGAAGTTACAGCTGGTCACATGGGTGTGATGAAGACTTACCTTAGAGCAAAACAACGTTACTACTGGCCAAGAATGAAAGTAGACATTGCAAGATATGTTAAGTCATGTTTAATATGTCAGAAAAATAAGCCTGATAATCAGAAACCGGTAGGTTTAATGGGACATAGCAGACAAGTCAACAAACCCTGGAACATGATCAGCGCAGACCTGATAGGCCCGCTCCCTAGGTCGTCCAAAGGTCACTCTTACATTTTAGTTGTTTTGGATACTTTTTCAAAATTCTGCCTCCTGTTTCCTCTACGTTCCGCAACCTCCGCTGCAGTTGCCCGTCACCTGGAAGAGGATGTATTCATGATATTTGGCATTCCTCGGTATGTCATATGTGACAATGGCTCTGAGTTTGATGGACAAGCTGTTCGTAAGTTGGCTGATAGATATAATGTAAGGATTTTATTCAACGCCAAACGACATCCGCAAGCTAATCCCACAGAACGCACAAATAAGACTATAGAAACAATGTTGAGATCTTATGTTAAAGATAATCAGCGAACATGGGATCAAAATATTCCCCAGATAGGCTTCGCTTTAAGAACAGCCGTAAATGAAACAACTGGATTTATCCCTGCTTACCTGAATTTTGGTAGAGAGTTGTGGGCTAAGGGACTGGAAGATCCTTCAGAGGAGCCAAACCTACAACCTCCTAATTCAGAAGAGATCAATCAACATGTGAAGAAGATGGCCGAACTCAAAGACATCCTCAAGGACGTCAAGTTGCGACTCGAAGCAGCTTACAGGGCAAACGAAAAGAGATACATTTTACGCCACCGTGAATTGGAGTTTCAAGTTGGAACAAGAGTGTTGAAGAGGAATTTCGTACAGTCGGACAAATCAAAATTCTTCTCTTCAAAACTGACTTCGAAGTTTGTTGGACCCTATGAAGTAGCCCACAAGATTTCACCAACAATCTATCAGCTGAAGGATGAAACGGGACGAGACGTAGGGAGATGGCATATCTCTGACTTAAGACCCTACGTGCCAAGAGAACTTTAGAAAATTTAGGAAATTTTCTCCGAGGAAGGGGGAAATTTGTAACAATCACCACTTAGAACGGACATGGATTTTAAGGCTTCATGAGTAGTTGCACCGGCTGGCCACTGGTACAACAAGTTTCTCTTTCTCCCACTATTATGGATGCGCGCTCCAAATAGTTTTGTCTGTTGAGCCTTTGTCGACTTTCCTGTCAAGACAGTTCTGTTGGAATATTCTGGTTTTCCTTTTCTTCCCCCTGGATGTAGAGAAGACGGAACCTTCGAGCTGGACACCACGCCAATTTCTACGCCCATCTTTCTACGCTTATGCGGATTCCCCAGAAATTTGGTGAGCATTATGATGGATATTTAGTAGTTCACTCTTTTAAATAATCTTATTTCCCTCTCTAAATTTTAGTCTTCAAGGCTTATTTTGATTTAAAATGCAATTTACATTAAAGTTCAGATAATGGAAAAATCATGAATAGTACAGATCACTTTGAATGAAATGTTTTACTTGTAGGCTAATTCTAAGAATTTCAAAAGCTCTTATAACCAAAATATGACAAGTGTTAAAAGAATGTAAAGGGGAGTTTTGAAGCTATCTGTTTAGTAGGCTCATTTTATTTAAAAATGTAATATTACTATGATGCCATGTTCTCGTAATTTCAATGTATGTTTCATGTACAGTCATGTGTTTTGTAAGTACCTATACATGTTTTGTCAGATTTCCAATTTGGATTTTATAAGAATAATATTAACTAATTTTGTCAACTTTCATCAAAAATAGGCTAGGCCTACCCATTCTTGCAACATTTCTGAATTTGACCAATTTTATGTTAGGCCAAAGTTAACCTTTCCGACTGTATATCTACCGTATCACTACGTACTTATTATTTAATTGTCTTGTCCTTAAAAAAAATGTGTTTAATATTTTTACATGTATCGATGTGGAAAAAAATAACAACCGTTTATTTGAATCTTATAAAGTGTCAATAGTTAAATTGTTACTTATGTAAAAATATAAGTTTGTTGACCGTGGAAAAATTGTGCAAATCCAAACTTAGTGGATAGGCTATATCTTGGAAACACTATGCTGTCAGATGAAATATTTAATTTAACTTGCTAAATTTTGTTATTAAAAAAAATCAATCATGTTTATCGTTGTTACCAATGGAAAAGAAATTTAATTTTGTCAAGCTAAATAGGCCTTAATATTTGAAAATTTTATAGCAAAATGATTTAACTTGAATCCTATTAAACTTGAGACCTTACTATTAAATATTTGGAATATCTAGGGTTTATGTTGGCGTGATGCTGTCGGCATCCTGTGATCATGAGAAGCCCCGGAACATCTGGAAGGCTCGCTACTCTTCTCGACCCCATCAACGGCTACTGCTGCATCCATGGCTACTTCATATGATTGTCAGCTGAGTGATAGATATATAGTTTGGATTTTTGCTGAGGACATTTAGGTATCTAGGGCTAGCCCAAATAAATTATCAAGGGACTTAATCTTCACAAGGCCTTTGCCTGGTTTCGAACAAAACCGAAGTTAATTGAATTGGGTCTTAACCCACTGAACATTGTGCTATAGGCTAGTTTGTGAATTTTCCAAAGGCCTACGCCTTATTCCAAATAAAACTTAGCCTACTTGATGTCAAACAAATTGGGACTTAACCTATGAAACAGTGTGCTATATTTTTTTGTCGGGGTGCGACACGTTGGATGAACTTAACTGCCATTTGCATTCTTTATGCTCACCGGTGATGCAGCTATGAAGAAAAGTTTAGTTTTAAGGCCTAATTATAAGTATTGTCACTTGTCTCATATTTTGTGTTCTGTATCATGTTAGTTTATTTTGGGTGTTTGATGACCCATCAAATAGCTTAGCGTGGCCACGCATCTTGAACTATATGATTTGTAGAAACGTACTCAATTAAGAAAAATTAAAAAAAGGAAAATAAATAGGCCTAACCTATTACTGTTATCTGAGTAGGCCTACCTAATGAGTGTAAGGAATACTTAATGTGTTCAAGGATAATCAAAGTTAGTAATATCTGTGAGCAGCCTTACTGTTTTGTAAATTCACATTGAATCTTATTGAATATTGAATCTTATTTAACCAAACAAGCTACTCAAAGATCTTAATAAATAGGTTCTTGAAGACTCTACATTTTTCTTGTTATTTTGACCTGGTTTATTAGAATAGGATATCCATCATGATGCTTATTATCAGTAGTCCTTGTTTTACTGAAAATTAACTCAAGCTGGACTTAACAAGGTGGCGCCCTCTCGACTTGTCTTTATTTTGAAAAAAAAATTGAAGAACCACCCCTCTCTACCGGAACATTGGGCTACAATGTTCAGGACACGTTTCGACGTTTAATACGCCATCTTCAGCTGGCTAAAAATGTGAAATGAAGTTGAGATGATCTGCATCCATGTAGTCTTTGGATGGCTTTGTCAATAAATAATCATATTTAAATACTGACACGAAAAACACGAAACACGAGACAGAACGAAAAAACTGGAAAAACAGTTCGCTCTTACATATATGCGAACTACGCGACCGCCTAGGGCGCCAGAGCCTGAGGGGCGCCAAATGGGGCGCTGGATGGTCGCGATTGTAAAAATAGCAGAGCACAAAAATAAAATAATAAACATGAACGCCAATGATACCCTTAAATTCTAGGTTTAAATTATAAGGTTATAATTCAAGAATAGCTTTACATTCACTGGTCGTGTAGTTAATCCTTAAATCACTTCAAAAGTTATCACCAGTACAGTAGTGGTAACCCCCAACCTGTCCTTTAATCGACTACTTGCACCAATAATTAGCACCCGTTATTATACGTTCTCTAGGTGTCTTTGTCGTTATGTAGTACTTTTAGCCAAAAGTCAAATATACGTGAGTTGGCCGGTTTTTTACACCAAAATTTACAAAAGAATACGGATCAACATTGGGGGAAACCTCCATGTTGGCAAGGCACTTCATGTTAAAGGAACATGTTTTTGTCTTTACAACTTTTTCCAGAATAATTTTCGCAAAGCGTTTTAATTGTTTAACTGTACATTAAATACATTATTTTCTCAAAATTATAAATCATACCTTTTTAAGCCCCGCCTTTCAGTATCTTAACTAGATAAGTTGTTTAAAGTTGTTTTGACTTTTTTCAAAGAATCAACTCCATGTCAAAACTATCGAGCCTCATTTTACGAGTAATTTTGCCAAATGGTATCATGTAGTTTGAATTCTCGATACGCAGTCGAGCTTCCCTTGTTATAATTATTATTAATGAAATGAAGTAAAATCATCCGGCTGAAAATTAACAGCTATGACAGAACTTTTATTTGATCTCGTTTTTATTTGGAGCGGGGCGCCGAGCAATACTCTCGCCTAGGGCGCCAAAAACTCTTGAGCCGGCCCTGTCATCATTACAACGGCAACTAATCATTACAACGGCAACTCAAGGCAATTAAATCTGCTACATACCTATTTAAACAAACTGGCTCCAACATTAAAATTCACACTTGAAATTGAAGATAGCACAAAACTGAATTTCCTTGATTTAACCTTAGAAAAAAGTGATAATAAATTGCAGTTTCCTATATACCGAAAACCTAAAACTACCAACCAGACAATCCACGCTAGCTCTTACCATCCCCATTCTCAAAAAATGGGTGCTTATAGTTCTATGGTCAGAGATTGTTGAATGTTCCCCTAAATGTTGAGCGTTATAATAAAGAAATAAATATAATAAAACAAATTGCCACTGCTAATGGTTACCGTAGCAATATAGTGAACAGACTTATCCACAAACATAACAATAAAATCGACAAAGGTCTCATCTCTGATAAAACAGCCAGCACTAATCAAACAATAAAATATGCCACTGTCGAGTACAGCCATTATATACATCACGGCCTAAACAAACACTTAAAAGAGCATAATATAAAGTTAGTTTTTAGTACCTCCAACCGCACAAAACATATTTTGAGTGTAAACAAAGGCAAAATGGACAAGTATGACGGCACTGGTGTTTATAAGCTAAAATGTGCTGATTGCCCTAGTGTTTATGTCGGCCAAACTGGACGTGGACTCAGCACAAGATTTAAAGAACACCACCCCAATCATAGGTTGGATAAACGAAAATCGACGTTTGACCAACACTTAATAGATAATAATCATTCTATCGGCAACATTGATGACAGCCTTGATATATTGCACTGCTGTAGGAAAGGGAAAAAGATGGATACTTTGGAGGAGTTTGAGATATAAAAACGTTTTAAGAGCAACACTCAAGCTGAAATAATAATTAATGATAAATTACAATTTAGCTCTCATTTGATTTTCAATACTCTCCTTTCGTACAATAGACCAAGACCATCAGCTGACCCCTGCCCTACTGATAACAACGACACATCAAATGGATAAGGAAACTCCAGTCTGTCCTCTACCGCCGGCACGACGTGTCGTGGTATTTGTTCTAACAGGCCTGTAGTTTTAGGTTAATGTTCAGTTTTATCGTTCCGTCTCGTTTTTCGTGTTTTTATGTTTCAGAGTTTAAATATGATTATTTATTGACGAAGCCATCCAAAGACTACATGTCGAAACATGTCCTGAACATGGTGACAATATTTTTTGGGCTGTTCTGACGGGTATGTAAGTAATTTAGTCTTACCATTTTAATCGCACAGCTCAGGGGCTAAAAGATGGATATTAATTACTCCTTGCGTTTGCTTGATAACGTCCACGCACATATCAATAGTCTTTGTGGGCGGGGGAAAGGCAAGGTGAAAAAGAGGTTACCACCCTCTTAAAAAAATAATTTTTTTTCTAAGCCCTTGCAATCTGGAGAAAGGGGACCTTGACTTCCCCAATGCTAATTTAACGATTTGAAATTAAGAAACCTGTGAGTTCTGTGAAGAATAAATGCAGGACTTGCTAAGCTCTTATCCAGGAATCAGAACATGAAAATGTACAGGATCTTTAAGAAGAAGTAATTGACGACATAGCTCCTGGTCCAAGTGAAGTTTCAAAAACTAAAAAATGTGCTAGGGTGAGTGCACCAGTTAATGACCGGTTAAGGACGATGTCTCATGTTAATTTGACATTACTACCTTATTTCATAGTCACAGTTATACATTATACTATAGAAAGTTCATTTATTCTTTAAGGATTAAGCAATATTAGTTAAATAGGTTACTTAATGAGAATACTGGTCGTAATATGAATTAAAAGGCAACTATGTCAATGCTCCAATAAATGACCAGGACTGCAGCAGTGAATGACCGATCTTGCACCAGAGAATGACCGGTCTCTTTTGGCTGAGTAACTGTCAAAAAATTGAAAAATCAGCTGACAACAATGAATAAGAATTATTCAGCTGAGAATATAGATCATAGCTAGTAAATGACCGATCTTGTTCCAGTAAATGACCGTTAAGTTCTTCCCCGGTCATTCACTGGTTTTTGCCCTAGTTACATTCCAATTTATGAGCGCCCTCAGTAATAATTAATTATAACATGTAGAGAAATAAAATTGATTTGAAATTATAAGATAGCATGTTAAATATTATTCAATTGAAACGCATTTTTGAAATAATCATCTAATACAGAATGAATGTAAATCCAGGTAAGCCTTGCAGGAAGAGTTACTATAGCAGGAAACATCAAAATCGAAGATAGTGGGACACTCAATATTAAATATGTTCAAAAAGTATTTTCGACTCCAAGAATTTTAACCAATGAAAGATTATTGTTCGATAATATTCCGAGGCTGGTTTTACGCTTGTTTTTAATTACCTAGCCCAAAGAATATGCTTGATACCGGGCTTTTTAAGCAAAACGGTCATTCACTGGGGGGTGGTCATTCACTGGTGCACCCACCCTAGGTCAACAAATATTTTAATTACTCAATTTCGAAAAAATGGAAGTTAAGGTCCTTCCCTTTTTCCTTGGCAGGTCACATATCAAGATGAAATGCGTATTATTTTGTTGATCTTTACATTTTAGCAAGATCTTTTATCAAGTTTATCAAAGATGACCTGAATTTTAAGTTGAAACTAGTTGCTTGTCAACTGTTGTATACCAGTGAAACAGATATTTTTACCATTATTACAAAAGAAATTATTTATTCAGTAAATTTTGAAATTTTTATCAAACTTTGAAGCACTATGTTTGCCATAGTGTTAAAAGCTACCTACTTCTACAGACATATTAATCATTCTAATCCGCACTTACCTTAAGACCGTTTTAAAAATTCTAAACTAGAGTTTTAGACTTTTTACTGAAATGACCATGAAAAACGGATATAAATTATAAACAACATGTACATAGGCTATTATATTTTGTCTGAGCTAATAAATTTTTAGGATTTATAAAGAAGTTTATTGTCCCATGACAATTAGTTATAAAACATAATCAAAAAATAAGGTCAACTTAATGTGGACCCTCCCCCTGCACTTCATCCTATGGTCATCCTCAATCTGGACCCTCCCCCCTATTTTCAGGTGATGTAATTTTGTGATGTCATCCTACAGCTCCTGTAGATTCCATCATAGATCCCACAGCTTTGTTCTTAAATGTTGGGTTCTTGATTTATGAGGTTTACATATAATTGCTCTATGAAAAGAATAAACTGTTGGTATGATTTGTAATTGGGTTAACTTTCATTATTATTTATAAAATATTTAGCTGGAAGAGGGGGTCCGGACCAGTGGCGGCTGGTCCTTAAGGTCGTCAGGGGGGCTCAGTAAAAAAACATACCCAATTAATGGTATTTTTTTATCAAAAATATACATTTGGTTCATCTAGAATCATAATAGGCTACTTATTTGTCACCGTGACTAAACTATAACTCGCTTTTCCGGGAAAAAGTATGACCTAGATTATGAACACAAAAAATATAGCCTAAAACTTTATTTTCTGACAGAAAATAAATCATTAATAAGCACTGAAAACACGTAAAAATAAGTTTAAAAACATATCTATTCCTCAAATAAACCTAAAACAAAGGCCTACCTTTAATTGAATTGCTTGTAGCAGAAGTCCATCCTCCTCTCCTTCTGAGATGCGAAGTGGTTGATTACTAATTCGTTGAAGTTCGGCGTTGATAACAGTGCCTTCTTGATAGAGCACATAGCGAGGGCGCCCCCTTAAGTCTGTCCCCTTTCATCGTACTTCTCATGAAGGTTTTGATCCTTTTGAGTGTCGAAAAACACCTTTCACTTTCTGAATTAGTCATCGGTATAGTACAAATTATTTTTAAAAGTTTTACAGATTCAGGAACTACGTCTTTAAGGCCATTTTCATATATGAATTTCAGTAATCGTAACGATCCTGAAGCAGTGGAAAAGTCACTTTGATTATACATTACTGTCAATTCTTGTTTGAGTTCTGATTTATTTAGATTGTAAAGGTTCGCAGCAGTGCTTAATTCTAGCTCTGGAAAATTAACTCTAAATTGAGGAAACAAACTTGGTTGAAACAGCTTTGCCGCAGACAAGTGGTCCAAAAATGTGAAACGACTATCTATTCCCGACATACAGTAACTATGTCACATACTTCCTTCGCAACAATGCGATTGTGATCTTCGTGACGTTTTCGTTTTTTGCTCGTACTTTGCTCGCTGTTGGTACTTGCCTGATTTAGTTTATATGAGTTCCTCACATTTTCTAGTGCAGCCCTGAATTCACCTACATTTTTATAGGCTTTAATACAATCGATTGACTTATGTTGCAGTTGATTGTACAGAATGTCGCTATGGGGCAATATGTCGTTAAAAAAGTCAAGCCAGAAAATTAAGTCTTCATCTTTCAAAACGTTTTTTAATCCAACTGCTTTATTTATTGTGGGGTAGTCATTGGTATCATCGTCTAGTGTATGATTTAAACATTCCTCTATTTCCTTCCGGTACTGAAAAATTGTGCTGACTATTCTGGAATTAAAATTCCATCGAGTACCAGAGCTTTTGGGTAGGCCTATGCCTTTTTTTCACGATTTCGTCAAGTACTGCTGTCCTTTTGGTAGACTGTTAAAAAAATGACGAAAACCCCTGAATGTTGCTCAAAAATATTTTTACTTGCTTATTTTGAGTTGCGCTACGTTCTATTATTAGGTTAAGTTGATGCGCATAACAGTGCACAAAATTTGCATTTTATACTGAGTTTTGACTCGCGCTTGTACACCGGTGTGCTGGCCGCTCATCACTGAAGTACCGTCATAGCTCTGTGCAATTACTTTTTCAGGGGTTTTATCCAGGTTTAATGTTTGTAGAGCTTCAAAAATGGCGTATGTAACTGACTCTGCATCATGACCTTAGGGAGTAATGAAAGTGACAAACCGCTCGTTTACTGTGCCATTTAATTCGTACCTGACAACAAAAACAAGCTGAGACAATGTGGCACAGTCTGTTGTTTCATCAGCTTCAATGGCAACATAATCAGTTTGTGATAATTCGTCATTAATGATCCCCAAACAAACATTATAAATGGAATCCAATAACTCATTCTGGATGGTTTTTGAGAGCCCTAAAAATACTCGGTTATATTTGTCTGGTTAATGTGTTGTTTCAAAGTTAAATCTAATTCTGCTATGAGATTGACTAATCCGCGAAATACGCCGGGATTATTTGAGGTCTCCTTTTCATCATGGCTCCTCATTGCTAATTCAAAAGCCCCACAAAACTTTACAGCGTCTATTAGTTTACTTAAAATATAACGGTTTTTTGACACCTCTTCATTCAATTTTTGTATTTTTAATCTGTACGCATTGTCTAGCTGACACCTAATATCAACTTTGCCCAACACAGCATATTCAATGCTCGCATTTATGTGTTTTTCACTAACCTTATGTTTTGTAACTTTCATTTAAATGTTTAAGATCTGAAATACCATCAATGGTCCAAGGACGATCTTGAACTCCAATAACTAAACAAGTATAACAGAAAAATGCGTTATTAATTTTGCAGCCACATAGCGAAAATCAGCATATTCATACATGTTTTGTGTAAATTTTCGAGTGAAGCTATTTTTACTTTTAGAACTATTTTGAACTTCATTAATTTTCATGTCAGGTCTAGGGGGCCCTAATTTTTTTAAAAAAACCTATTTTCTATATTTTTTTATTCCTTCATTAATAATTATGCTTACGTTATTTGTGACACCGACTGTGGATGACGATGACGATGCCTGTAAATCCATTATTTCAGAAGGCAGTACTAATAAACACAACACTAATTAGCCCTACACAACACGAACACTCCATACTTTCGTAAATCACTGCTCACTGACCGAACCCGAACCGGTACTTCACCTTTTAGGTTAGGATTTAGAGGTTAGAGAGGTTTGGTTGCTATGGTTACTAAAATAACTAAACAACAGTTGTGCCAACATTAATCGTGCAATCATAACGGCAGCTAATGTTCAGCTACTTATTGTCCTAAAGAGATTGTGGTGGCTGCTCTGACTCCTGATGTGCGCGCGCATCTTCGGACGCTGCCCGAGATGCCCTATATCACAACATCGCAGTGACGTCAGAGCACCCTATTCACTGTCTGCTTTATTTGCCATAAGATAGCATGCGTTAGGATTGGGACGCTCCGGGCAGCGTCCGCGGGATATACGCGCAGTAGTAGTTGACACCTGAATACTTTCGCAAAATATTTCGATGCAATAGGCCTACTGTTGAAATGAGTATTTATCACCAATAGCCAGTAAAATGAATATTAGTAGTTTTTACACATTTCTCGGATACAGATGTCAGTTAATTTAATTCATTATATTTTAAAATCATTGGGGGGGCGGCGTCCGAGAGTCCTTATGGGCCGGCCGCCACAGACCCCCCTTGCGGCTACGTCCCTGATTGTACTATGTTGATTAACATAACCTTTAAACCTTAATTTTTGCAAAGCATCAGCTGTTCCATTTTGCTGTTGTTTCCTGTCACTAATCGTCTGTTAGCATCTGTCAACCATTGAGCTGCAATGTTTTTGCATGTGTGAGTAAAAATTTGAAGGCGCTAGATTTTTTAATTATTGATTTCAATGTTATTGTTATGGGTTTCCTTTCCTTCCGCTGGGAGACAAAGCAATCACTTTACTCCACTGGGAGACAAAGTATCATTTTACTCACTCATTGCATGCTGTAAAATGTGGCTACACAGGAGGTGGAGGAAAAGGATTTTTGTCCTCATGTTTATTTCATATTTTTTATTGGTGAGGTTTTTACAATATCATTAATTTTAAGCCTAAAATACTTTTTCCAGGGATGATTCTGCCTGGATAGAGAAGCCCCACGAGTTGACGAAAGATAGATACTTTCAACAACTGGTGAATCTGATCCAAGAAAGCACAACGTTCCATTTGTCTGACTCTGATCTACATCTGTGTAGGGAAGGAGCTAACACAGCTGCCTTGCAAATGCTCCAAGAGTTTTCAGGGTTTGTTTCTGCATTTTATTAATTGCTTTATTAAAGAAATGCATTAGAATTTTACTAATAAAATTGTTTATGCAAGTAAATATTACAAACTCGATTACATTTGCGGAAAATTCGCCGATCTTTTTTTATTAGTTTTCAACCGCTATTTGAGCACTGTACTCATTTGAAGCAGATTGTATATAACCTAACTCCAATCTTATGTTAAATTCAACCACCATCAAGTGCAGTTGAAAACTCCCCAACAAAAAATTGTATAAGACACTAAGGCCTGATTTCACCAAACTTTAAACCACCGATAAGGCTCGGTTAGTTTAATTTTATCAGCTGTTTAATACTATTTTCCTATCTTTAACGAACGGTTTATTAACCGACCCTTAACTGATGTTTGGTGAAATCAGGCCTAAATTGTCATGTAAGCTGTACTGCCTCGCCTTCTAAATTAAGTCAATCGAAAATTAAGAATCAAATCATCATCGTTAATCCTTTCTTTAGGTTTACTTGGCTATTAATTTAAATAAGATAAGAATAAAATAAAATTAACTTTCAGTATGAAGAGAAAATACACAGTTATAGAGAATATATTAAAGATATTCTATTATCAACCAGCGAAGCTTTGTCCTCGCCAGAGTACAATAATATAAAATATTTTTTGAATAGTATTAGGTAATAATTTAATGTACAGTCGTTGATTTAGAAGAACAAATTTAAAAAATAAACAACAACGAATATTGACCCAGTATATTTCCATGGTCAAAATGGATTTGAACACCTGGGGAATAATTCCGGTGAAGGACTTCAGGATTTAGCCACTGGGGTACACCGGTGGCCGGGTAATTTACACCAGTACTATTTTGGGTGGAAAGTTCCGGTGTCAGGCTTAAGAATTTGACCCCGGGGGTACAAATCCAAGGGTTCAATATCGGGGTAGGACTTAAGGATTTGACCCCTGGGGGTTAAAGCCGGGGGTACAATTCTGGAGACTGAATTAAGAAGCCAGGTTTATTTGAATTTATATTAATTACAACTGTTCAGTCAACCATGAAATGTCAGTTGATTAAAATGTATATTAATTTTTCCGTCCTAAAAGTTAGTGGCCGAAATCGTGCTCCCAAACCTGTGATGTCAAAATGACGTAGACGTTTTTTCATGGGGGTACAAATCCGGGGGGGATATAATTCCGGCGACCCAAAAATATAATTATGCGCTCATTTGTGCTTACATTTGAACTCCTAAAGTAATGAATTACTGTTGATAAATTTTAAACTAAAACTGTTTAAATATAGTTCAGCAAGTGGTTTAAATTTGATCATAACTCAGTAGCTTTTGAATGCTTATTTAGTTTTTTATGCAAAACTTAGAAGAAAATTTTGGTTATTTTACTATTGCTTAATGTCAGCTGTTGCTCCATGTGACCAACGGGGTAGCGGATGTGTACCCCCCGGATTTGTACCCCCCGCAAAAAACGCTACGTCATTTTGACGTCACAGGAGGCGGGGCCTAAATCGCTCGAGAAACAGCCCGCGACTGGAAATGTACCCCCCAATACATTATTAAATCATCAACACCTAAATGGTTTGCAATTAAATTATTTCCCTTAAGTCTGACTCCGGAATTGTACCCCCCGGATTTGTACCCCCCGTGGTCATATTCTTAAGTCCGACCCCGGATTTGTACCCCCCGGATTTGTACCCCCCGTCGCCAAATCCTCAAGTCCTACCCCGGATTTGTACCCCCCGTCGCCAAATCCTCAAATCCTACCCCGGATTTGTACCCCCCGTCGCCAAATCCTCAAGTCCTACCCCGGATTTGTACCCCCCGGATTTGTACCCCCCGGATTTGTACCCCCCGTCGCCAAATCTTCAAGTACCATCCCGGATTTGTACTCCCCGGATTTGTACCACCCGTCTCCAAATCTTCAAGTCCTTCCCCGGATTTGTACCCCCCCGGATTTGTACCCGCGATTGAGTTAGGATGAAATGAATGGCTTAAAAACCTCCTCCGTGAAACTTTACATATTTATACCAAGTTTCATGGCAAACAGTCCAACGGAATACGAGACCATAAACGTGAAACATATATAATCAAACTAACACATTTTTTATGAATTTAGATATTCAAAACAATATTTTATCCAATACTTTCATCACGTATTATTGACAGATTTTCTAGCCTACTTAATGATGAATAAGACTACACAATATAATAGTAATAAGACATATTCGTAGAATAATATTAGGCAATAATTTAACGAACAGCCGTTGATTTACGAGAACTAATTAAAAAGTCAACAACAACGACAACGAATATTGACCCGGTATATTTCCATGGTCGGTCAAACTGGATTTGACCACGGGGGGTACAAATCCGGGGGGTTAAAATCCGGGGGGTACAATTCCGGGGTCGGACTTAAGAAGTTTAATTGGATTTATATCAAGTATGCAGCTGTTCAGCCAACTGTGAAATGTCAGTTGATTAAAATACATAATAATTTATCCGTCCTAAAAGTTCGCGGCCGGAATTGTACCCCCCGTCCTGTGACGTCAAAATGACGTAGCGCTTTTTCTGGGGGGTACAAATCCGGGGGTACAATCCCCCGACCAACCCTGACCAACCCTGACCCTGACCAACAGTCCTTGCAGTGTGTCTGAAAACAATATAGATGAGTGTAGTGCAGTAATGATCGTATAGTATCAGTACACAGTTTTATCTGGAACTATATCACAACACAGTTTACTTTTGTAGGAAAGTACTGGCTGTATACTACAGTGAGATGGACTATAAAAACTACACAACATTGAAAACTATCGCCAAATGTTTTGGTATATTTATGCCATCAGATATTAAACCCCAGGGGATTTATCTAGATCTTTTCAGGTCAGTATAGTATAGTAGCCATCAGCTATCTTTAGTCGGCTGATTGGTATAGTAGCTTTCATTACCCTACTATTAGTATTTAATGAATTTCAAACCAGTTTTTCTATTACACCTTAATTATGTGCTTGTATACAGGGTGGAAGGAAGTTAGTGTTAAAAAAAATTATGTGATCAACTACATGGTATTTCTGATAAAATGGCACAAATATACGTTTCCATAACCTTGCTACAGGGTGTCCACAGAGCGGGAATTCCGGGAAAACTGGGAATTATAAGGGAATTATATTTCAGCGGGAAATATGCGTGAAATATACGTGAATTTTGTCAAAAATACGGGAACTTTGCTTTTGAGGCCATTGTGTAAAGCGATGGAGGAACGATTTTTGCGGCCAAGATTTTAGTTTGTCTGAAAAGAGTAGCCGCAAAATTATTTACTACAAAATAAAAAATAATTGTATTTTTCCGTTTTTATTTATTCTGCAAGTAGACTATTCCAGGAAATAGTTTTTGCGCTAGACGATCTAGCGACGTATGGAAGATAATACAGCAACAAAAAGTGGTCACGTGTGCATGCGTATTGTTTGGCTACAGCAATAATAAGACCGGAAACGACGAGACCGTTGACTTGTTTACTTCCTCAGAACGAATGTCAATAAATGCGTGGGACTAAACTGAAGAACGTAATTGTGAAATAATTCATTGATAACGCCGAACGATTACCATTAAACATCATAATATTCTGTTTTGTTCTAAAGATTTTTAATTAATTGTTTCTTAAATTATTTTGGAGCAATCGTATATCTTACCTCACTTTTCGCTTTCCTTTCTGTTTCTTTTCTGTAATAAAAAGTTTACAAGTAACTGCTAAGTTAAGACTTATATTTTTCTAACCCTATTTTTTCATTCAGAATTTTGTAGATAGCTAATTTTAAGTGAAGAGAGAATGAAATTTTGTATTTTGATCGATCCTTAACTGTGGAAATTCAAAATAAATTTCTATGGAACCATGGAAAGTAAAATTATGTTGATAATTTAAAAGATAAGTTGTTAAGTTTTAGAAGCAAACAACCAAATAACCATTGTGATCACAATCGTTTGAAATAGAGGATTCATACCAGATCTATAATTTTTTGGGATGGGCGGGTGTACGATATTCTCGTAATTACTCGCCTGTTTAGTGCTTTTACAACTTCTCAAACACGAATCGAGTAGTTAAACTACGGAAAAAAGTTCACGTAATTTTATCGGTAAGGTCATAATTAATTGGGATCTATTTTTCAATACGTGATATGCGATAAACTACAGGAAGAGCTGTGCGTAATAACCAGGTACAACAATATCCCACAAACTTAGTAGGACGTAGGAAAGAACTTAGGAAAGAACGTAGAAAAGATTCAAGAAATACGATTGGAATTCGAAAAATGGAATCATATGGAATTCGGGGTCCGCGGGTCCCCGAATTTTTCGGATCGGGTCGGGTCAAGAGCTGGCCCGAGATATCGGGTCGGGGCAATAGTCCAGTCAATCTGGGGTTTTTAGGGGAAAAATTAGGAAAAGGCTGATTTTTTTCCCATCGACTACTACCATATAGACAAGCTTCTAGCCAAAAGTCCCCACCCCTACCCCCCTTGCTTCTCCCCCTACAGCCCCCCCCATATTTTCCAAGTATATAGATTGCAGTGTTTTGCTTAACTGCTTATATCTTAGAAACCGTTTAAGATATCTCTTATATTTTGTTATTTTCGGATTTCTCATAAAATAATCTAAAAACAATGTCTTGTCTTTCACGATTAATTTACTCCTTCTCCGTCTATTTACCTGTTTAATTTGGAAAAAAGCATTTTCCTTCATTGTGAACCAAATATATTTATATTTCGCTTAATAAAAAGACTCAAATCACTTCCGTTATTCGCTGAATATTTTCTCCTGTGTATAAGCTTTAAAATGATATCATACTTGGCTTGCTTTTTCTCAGTGTTGGGGAGTAGCGCGCTACAAGTAGCGAGCTACTTTATTAGTAGCGAAAGCCGTAGCGCCGCTACTTTTTAAAATGCGTAGCTTGTAGCTGTAGCGAGCTACTATATTGAGTAGCTAGTAGCGGAATTTGACGCTACTTTT
Organism: Flexamia atlantica; assembly: GCA_035578135.1. Lineage (NCBI taxonomy): Eukaryota > Metazoa > Arthropoda > Insecta > Hemiptera > Cicadellidae > Flexamia > Flexamia atlantica. Next base: position 6,614,344 of record JAQJVK010000007.1, on the reverse strand, counting down.
CCACTACTTTCGCAATACAAACATTTATATTGTTCACGAACCGGTATTTTAACATTTCTAACCATACGAAGATTCTGAGTAAATCGTGATGTATTTTGTAATGATTCGTGACTGGAAATGATTTGTTGTTCCTGTAATCAATTGCCTTTGATCAAAGACCAAGATTTGATTGTGGGAGTTCACTAGCGTCGTCCAAGCGCGAAACTGACTTGCCTAAACGTTTGGCCAACTATTTACAACATGAGGCCTTGAGAGAACGACATCGAATAAAAACAAGTCATGCGAACGCATCAGTAAAATTTCGCATTAGCCTGGATTCGCCCCGCCTTTGTTCGACGATAGTGAACTTACAACGCGATAGTTCGAAATAGAGCGAAAACGTTTTATCGTGCCCTTTTAGAAAAACATATGAGAAAATTTTTTCTTTTTTTCATACAGTTTTTGATATTTTTTTATCGATTGACATTTGAAGATTCATAGATTAGCCAAGGGAACGCAAAATCTTGTGTGTATATTCAATGATACAGCATCTTTCATGAAAGAACACGAATTTTAGTCACTGACCGTAACCAGCATAAAAATGAAGATTAAAAATATTTAATGTGGTTTGAGAAATATGTTTTACTGTAAATAGATTTAGTTTTAGGGCAATATTGCAATTAACAGCTCATTAAGCATTTAGTAAATTTGGTATTTCTAAAAAAAATTCAAAAAACTAAAAAAAAAATCAAAAAAATGCAAAAAAATCTCTTAAAGTTTGTCTAGCTCCAAGCCCCGAGCTTTGTTGCTTATTCCTGTTATATGAAAAACCTTTATGTCCTCATAGGGGCGTCTGTTTTGTGTGTGATTATAGTATATATGATGATATATCAATTTTTGTATTTTTTATAACCCAAATCATGATAGATACGGTCAGGGACAAGGGGTACGGTCTGGGACAAACGAGAATCGCCGGTCTATTTACTCAATTTATTTAATGTCTGTTTTAAATTATAATTTTAAATTATCCTTGGCACTTTAATGGGCCAATGCCCTGGTTATTTGGGAGTTGACTGTACTCTATTCCACAGAAATTTATAATAATATACAAGCATTACCTTCAATATTTACATATTTCAAAAACTACAATTTTACTTTTTCATAAATCCTTAAATTGTACTTTATAAGATAAAATTGTCTTTCACTTCAACTGAATAGTGCAATTTACAACGAAATTTATAATGATTGTCACGACCCCCGTACAATCGATAAGGCTATCATGGTCGTGACAAAAATGGTTTCGGTCGTGACAAATACGGTCAGTGGCATTACAATTATTTGTCCCTGTTCTGGTGTTAGCCCTGCACCTCGTGTTTGAGAAGACAAAGTGGACTTCTAGGTTACCGTAGCAATTAAAATATCATATCAACAAAAATTAACACCATGTCTACTGTAACAAACGACTAGTACGGTCTTGGACATATCAAAATTACCAAAAACCCAAACTTACCTTTATCAACCTTGATCGGTTTAAAAACAAAGAAAAATCTCTGGAGCAACGTAAAACACTCCCGTTCACCTCTGTCTCTTCAAACCAACTGACTCTATCGCCACCAGGCTCGCCACTGTCGTGTTCCAAAGTTCCAAATTTTGCCGTTACGGTCGGGACTTAAAATCGAGGGACAGACTTATTTTATCGTAATACTCAGTTCGCAATAAATAAAAAATTATTAAATACTCTTTTTTTGTAAGTTTAATAATTAGTGATGATATAAAAAATAGAATTATTTATTTAAGCACGCATAATTGTTCTGAAAATAGCATGAAAGTTGAAGAATGGACCCTAGGGACAAGTTACGTTCGTGACATTCGGGACTTTGAAAATACGGAAAAAATACCTAGAACCCATTAACAATCAAATAAATATTTGCAAAATGTTGCCCCCGTCCCAAAAAATATTAAAACACATAATATGATACTAAAAAACAGTATCTACGAAATAAGAGGCCAGGGACATTAAAGGGCACGATAAAAAATTTTCACTCAGTAATCAAAACAACGCTAACCATCAATGCGGCCAAAACGACTGATGCGGCGTCGTCTGAAAAAAACAAACGATGACGTGCAATCGCAATTCGAGCATTATTCGTAAATTGGAGCTTGTAGCAACAGTGTTTGTTTACTTGTTTAATGGACATTCAATAATAAACTATTATTAGTCAAACCGACTTATAACACTATAAGAAGGTATTTAAATAACAAAAGAAGTAGGGTGTAGTGCAGTTCGCGCATAATATCTCCGGTTATGGCTCCAACGATAATAACCATATCATATGATATTTTAAACATATGAATTTGGTAAGTACAACCGTTGACAAACAGTGGTACAGTAGAACAATGTTTTAAGAAAAGTATCCCCTCTCCCCCCGCGCCTTGCAACCAGCTGGCTGTGCCAAAGCCGGAGACCGGAGATATAATGCGCAAACTGTAGTCTAGGTCTTTAGCCATTTTTAGCCTCAAATAGCTCTAGCCTGTATATTAAAATGTGAAAAAGGATTCAGCCTAAGGGTCTCGACACACGGGTGTGATCTATAATAGACATTCTAATATTGTTCTAGCTATACATTTTGTTTGAATATCTAACAGATATTTGTATAATTTTAAATGTTAAGATAGTACAAATATGATGTAACACAAAATTAATGTTAGTGTTTATTACTTAGATGCCTAACATTTCATTTAAAACTTAGACAATATATTTTAAACAAGCCTACAATGGCAAATAGTTTTAAACACTTGTAAGTTCATTCATTTTTATTTATTTATTTATTTATTTACTTGAACTACACTTGGCGTAATACGTCTAAAGCCAGATGGGTGTTCAGTTCAGTCAACACGCCACTGCGATTACTGCGAAAGACAGGGAAATTAGGAATTATTTCATGAAAGTAGCTAAAAAAGTAGCTGTAGCTCTAGCAGGATTTTTGTAGCTGTAGCTAGCTATTTTTTAACCTTTAACTGTAGCTGTAGCAAAGCTATTTTTTACAACCTGTAGCTAGTAGCTGTAGCTAGCTACATTTTAAAAGTAGCTCCCCCAACACTGCTTTTTCTCCCAGAATGCCCTGCTAATACAAGTAAATATGTTTTACGGGTGTTTTACAGCACCTGCCGCGGCCGCGCGCCTCGCCATCGAAGTTCATTCAACCTGGGGTTTTAAGGGGAGGGAAAATAGGAAAAAGCTGAATTGTTCACCATCGACTACCACCATACAGACAAGCTTCTAGCCAAAAGTCCCCTACCCTACCCCTCTTGCTTCCTCCCCTACAGCCCCCCCATATTTTCCAAGTATAATAAATGCAGTATTTTGCTAAACTGCTTATAGCCCAGAAACCCTTTGAGATATCTCTTATAATTTGTAGTTTTCAGATTTATAATAAAATCATTAAAAAAATTCATATAGTTTTACAATTAATTTACTCCTTCTAAGTCTATTTTCTTGATTAAATTGGAAAAAAGCATTTTCCTTCATTGTGAACCAATATATTTATATTTTGCCTAAAAAAAGGCTCAAATCACTTCCGTTATGAAACTGTTTTGCACTAAATATTTTCTCCTGTTTATAAGCTTTGAAATTATATCATACTTGGCTTGCTTTTCTCACATATTGCCTTGCTAGTACAAGTAAAACATGTTTTACAGCGCCTGCCACAGCCGCGCACTACGCCACCGAAGTTTATTAAACCTGGGGCTTTAAGGGGAGAGGAAAATAGGAAAAAGCTGAATTTTCACCATCGTCTACTACCATATAGACAAGCTTCTAGCGAAAAGTCCCCACCCCTAACCCCCTTGCTCTCCCCCCCCCCCCTACAGTCCCACATATTTTCCAAGTCTGATAAATGCAGTATTTTGCCAAACAGTCCAGGCAACGAAAAGGTATAGAGGAAATTTTTTGGAACATTATTTTTGACTTTGCAGCTTTATTTGGACCAGTTAGGAGGTTAGCATATCAAAAGTCCCCGCCCGTAGCCCTTGAGTGGGGAGAGAGAAGGGGTCTGAAGTTACCATTTTTTTGTTTTTCCTAAATATCTTGAAAACCATCAACTTTTAGTATATCCTATCAAATTTTAAAATTAAAGAAAATTAAATCTCCTGTTAGATAAGTATATAATATGTCTATTTTGGTCCAACCATTTACAAGGTAAGCATTAATTTTATTAATATTTAAACAAATAAACATTCCTTCCATAAGAAATACATGTAAATTTCTGGGTAACATACATGCCCAATGGGACGTCGCTTTTTCACCTAAAGGAAAATTAGCAACATTCAGCAAATATTGACAAAATTTCCAGTAATTTGACACCTCAATCATAAAATTGGTCTAAGATAAAGGTGTTGGCGAGCTCACAAAAAAACGTTATTTTTCAAGGAATTATTATAATGTTTGTAATAATTACTTGAAAAAATAACGTTTTTTGTGAGCTCGCCAACACCTTTATTTTAGACCAATTTTTATGATTGAGGTGTCAAATCACTGAAAGTTTTGTCAGTTTCCTGAATGCTGTTCATTTTCCTTTAGGTGAAAAAGCGTTGTCCCATTAGCCATGTAGGCTACGTTACCCACAAATTTACATATATATTTCTTATGGAAGGGATATTTGTTTAAATATTAATAAAATTAGTGCTTCCCAATGAGCAAAAAAATGAGCTAAAAATAAGTTCATTCTCGTATTAAAACTGTTATCAATACATCAAAACTTGGCAACGGTTTCATATCAATACGAGTTAAAAACTTGTTTTTAAATAATTTTAAAATTGTTAGGAACTTGTATTAAAACTATTTTAAAATTATTACGAACTTGTATCAAAGTCGATCTTTAAATAACTTATAACAGAACAATTTTTAAAATGTTTCAAACTTATATTGAAACTAGTAATTAATGTAATTTTGTAAAACACATATTAAAATTATTTCAAAACAATTTTAAAAGTGTTAAAACTGATATCAAAACCTGTAAAGTTTGAAGTCAAATAACTTGTATTAAAACAGTTCAAATTTGTTTTAAAGTCTTGTTAAAATTGTTTTAAAACATTCTTATATTGAAATGTTTTAAAGGTGTATTAAAATGATGTGTAACTCATTTTCATGCTCATTGGGTTACCTTGTAAATTGTTGGACCAAAATAGACACATTATATATTTATCTTACAGAGATTTAATTTTCTTTAATTTTAAAATTTAAAAGGAAATACTAAAAGTTGATAGTTTTCAAGATATTTATAGGAAAAACAAAAAAGTGGTACCTTCAGACCCCCTCCCTCCCCCACTCAAGGGCTACGGGCGGGGACTTTTGATGTGTTCACCTCCTAACTGGTCCAAACGAAGCTGCAAAGTCAAAAAT